>CM075016.1:21866908-21908312 GCA_037576675.1 Pangasius sanitwongsei | reverse complement strand
GTAAAAACAGTCTGCATGCCTAAGTGCTTGATTTTATACACCTGTGGCCAGGCCAAGTGATTAGGACACCTGATTCTCATCATTTGGATGGGTGACCGAATACTTTTGGTAATATAGTGTATCATGTTTAAATATTGTGAAATGTTATTTGCATAAGGATTTGCATTTCCTGATAAGTATTAGCTAAACATGATGTGTTTTATCAAGAGTTTTAATTATCATGCATACAATGAGATCAGTGGAAAAGCAAACAAGCAGCATATTTGTGTTTATTTGGTTTCCACCATTGGTGTAATGAGTGTCCTGAAATGTATGCCACTGGAATGCAAAATTGTTGATTTTGATTTTAAATTTGATTCTTATCATATAGAACATAGATACAAATGGTTCTCTGTGGGGTTTACGCGTTACAGCATGTAAATAAAAAAAAAATGTGGATTAAAAAGTTAAAATGGAAACAGCTAACAAAGAACCTTGCACAAAAAGGCAAGTGTTCTTGTGTCATAAAATCTAAGAGCCTATCATGCTCCAATATGCAAATGAATGCCAAGAAACATTTGTGTGAAGTGTGTCCACTTTGCATATTAATCTTTCCCAATAAAGATAGAAGCCTAGGCCCTTCTGTGTTTTTCCATTATTGCGGAACCTCCACATTGAGCAAAAGTATTATTATTTACTTCTCTATTACATGATGTTTCCTCAGGGTTATAGCTCATTTTCTTTACTTTGTAAGCACATTATGCATATTAATATGGTAATATGACCTTTGGTGGCTTTAACAGTGTGCTGGTTGTGTGTGCACAGGCCTGGTTTGTTGAATATTAGCGACTCGGCCACCCAGCCCTGGCTAGCGGACACATGGCCCAACAACTGCTCCAACCAGAACGACTGCAGCATCAACTGCTGCACCGCGAGCAACGGCAACAGCGACAGCAACCTGGCCACCTACAGCCGCCCTGGTGAGTCAGCACTGAGCAGGAAGCTATATGTGTGTATATGTGCACGTTGAAGGTTAAAGCAGGGCTGTTTTAGACGGAGAATAAAAGGTAGCCCGGGCCTGGGCCTGGCCCTTATGGGGTCTGCTCTGCCAGCTAATCAAATTTGCCAGCTGATTTCCATACTGTTGTTGTAGCGTCTAAATGCAATTTCCCCTAAGTGCTTGCTTATTTAGGAAGCAGGGAGCAGTTGCAGAGGTCAAAGAGAGCGTGTGTGTGTGTGTGTGTGTGTGTGTGTACCTACTGTATGTCCGAGAGGGATGGTGCTGGAGGAAAAATAAGTTATATAAAAAGGCAGAGTGTGCGGAATGAGTGATGGAGCCCTTCCAGGTGATTTTTTTTTTTGCAGGTGTCAGCAAGAGCTGGGTGAAATAGCAAAAGGAGAAATGGTTTTTTTAGCAGGAACACTGACTAAACATGTAACAGTATGAACAGAACATCAAGGTGGGGAGAGTGAAGTTGCTTAAATACGTGACTTGAGACAGTGGGATTGTAATGAGCATCATTATTGTACAAATACTGTGCTGCAGCTGCAATCACAATATACGGTCGGGTCCAAGAGTATTTGGACGGTGACACAATTTTTGTAATTTTGCCTCTGTACTCCACCACAATGGATTTGAAATCAAGAAATCAAGATGTGATTATAGTGTGGATTTTCAGCGTTAATTCAAGGGGTTTTACAAAAATACTGCATTAACCGTTCAGGAATTACAGCCATTTGTTACAGAGTCCCCCCGTCTTCACAGGCTCAAAAGTAATTGGACAAACTAACATAATTATAAATATAAGGTTTATTTTTAATACTGAGATATAAATCCTTTGCAGTCAATGACTGCCTGAGGTCTGGAACCCATGAACATCACCAGATGCTGAGTTTCCTCCCTTGGGATGCTTTGCGAGGCCAATTTTGCAAAATTACGAAAATTCCGTCTCTGTCCAAACACTTATGGACCCGACTGTATGAATGGTGTGAATTTCCCTCTTTCTGATAATATGATACACATCTCAACACACAGTATTACGATATGAAACAAGTGACAGCTCAGTACCTTTCAGTTTACTACTGATCAGTTGCAAATTGGTTCTTCAGCGATACAGTTTGATTTGATTCAGACTCAGTAAATCAGTTCGGTTAAATTGAAGTTTTCTGACAAAGTCTTCAGGGCAGAGGAGTTTACACTTCGCGGTTTCTCGGTAACGTGACAAGCTGCATTTTGTCTCTTATCCACCTCAAGAGTGAGGAGAAAAAGAGAGGCTGGTGAGGGAACGAGTGTTCGTAGCTGCTATAACATAAGTGAGAACAGGAACTATTTTGTTCCACAACATTAAATGTAACTATAAGCAGATAAAAAGTATGGCGTCTCGTTCTTCAATCCCACCACGCTGTCTCTTCCCGTGGGCGTGAACCATGGAGTGTGCATCACCCTTTGACAAGTATTAGTTTTTATCCATTTTTTAATTTGATTTCGAAGCCAGATTTTAGCTTGTAAATCGATGCAGCCATATCGAAGCAGTTTTTCTTTACACCCCTGTAATATATTTTACATTTAATATTTGTAGTAAAATTCACAGCATAGAGAAACGTGTGATTTAAACGGTTGTCTGTGGAGCTTGGGCTTCACTTGAAGGCTGGTGTGGATTTAGATGTTGGTTCAAATGAGACAGATGGCAAAAAAAAAACAAGCTTTAGAGATGCTGAAATTCTAGACAGCGGTGACAAGCGTTGGTTAAATGATGCTGAAACAGTCGTCTTTTTGTACCACATGCATAAGCACGCCATTTACTGGGCTATGTTTTCACAGACACAGTTTAGTCCAGGCATTAAAAACGCAAAAGCGCTTCACTGCACGCTTAATCCGCTCCTTTTATGAGGTGTGTGTTTTACTGCTAACTCAAGCTTTTATCCGAATCACCTTTTTTAAAAGGGAGGAAGGATAAATGCCATGGCCACTCACAGCATGACAGTGTGAAAGCTTGCCAGCCTCTCGCCTGGCGCACCTAAAGCACTAAAACCTTTAGGAAATTAACTGGCTCTGAGACATCTCCCGAAAGGCCACTTGGTAGGTCTCGTTTTGTAAAGACCTTCTTCTTTTCGCACGTCTACTTTTGAAGTGCTGCAGTATCCCTCGTCTTGACAGAAACGAGAGCCGATCCCAAAATCCAACCATCGGCAGCCGTGTGGTATTTACCACTGAGCTCCGAGTTCTGATCCTGGGCAGGATTTGAATATTTTATGAGCGAGGGGAAAATTGGATCTGTCAGAAGGGTTTTTTTTTTTTTTTTTTTTTTTTTACAGTGCTGCTCCTTTCCGGAAGGTTTTGATTTGGACGGGATGCAACACGCGGCTTGATGAGAAGAGCTGTCTCCTTGAGAAAGGCACAGCTTCAGATAGAGCATTTGGCACGGCTTATAAGGAAGCGGATAAGCTAAAGCACCACGATGAAAAGAATTAAATAGCAGCTGCAGAGTTTGTAAATCTTTGGATGTGATGATTTGGAGGTTCCTGGGAAGTTCTGAAATATTGTCCCAGCACCAACAGGTCTCATCTAAAGCAGCCTTAACTGCTAAGAATTTTTAGAGAGGACTTTTCATGCTTTGAACCAATCAGAGTTATCAGCTCCTACAGCAACTGTAGTCATTTTTGAGAAGACCACTTCAATCCCTAAAACATTGCTGATGTGCATTTGTGATGTGCTAGGTAACATCTGACTTCATGTCTGTTGCCAGCTAGGCAAACAGCAAAGTTTGGTGCAGTAGTGTTAGATTTATACCCTTAGTATATTACGCAAAGTGTAGAAGTATAAAACAAGCCCTGCGGTCTCAATTTCCGATCATTGCAGACGTAAGATATTTCTTCTTAGCGATACGAGTATTAGTCATATATTGACCCGTTAACCGCTAGTCACAACACCACCCTAGCTACCATCTCAGTAGCCTCTCGTATCTAAAATCAAATCCTCACACATTACTACGTTAAGTTGAAATCTTAAGGCCCTGTTAGACAGATCTCTTCCCCTCTCCGTTCATCCAGCTGACTGCATCGCTAACTACAGTCAGATGGACAGCAAACCCAGCAACCTCCTGGTGCCGGACTCATCCCTCTACGGAGATGTCGACCTCTCCAACAAGATCAACGAGATGAAAACGTTCAACAGCCCCAACCTGAAGGACGGGCGATTGGTGGGGCCTGCGGGCCAGCCCACGCCTTACGCCACCACCCAACTCATTCAGTCCAGCCTGGGCACCAACCACATGGGCAGCGCTGACCTCAACGAGAAACAGAACTGGAAGGGCTGCCAAGGAACACCTCAGAAACAGCAGGAAGTGACCTCACAGCTGCAGCACAGCATCATGGAGCAGAACAGGCTGAACAAGGGTGAGTTTGGTGTAGGGGCGTAGAGGGGTGGGGGACAGAAAAGAGACACCCGACCTCCCCAAAAGGCCTTCATGCTGTCAGTCCAGAGCTTCATTATCTGTGATTGATATGTGCAGTCGAGCACTAACTGCTTTGTTCACGATGAGTCCCTTTCCCGTTATTTTTTTCCCCTTATCCTGACATGTCAAGAGCATCTTTAAAAAAAAAAAAAAAAATCATTCTTCAGCTTTTCAAACATCTTCATTTAATGCCAATCACATTTTTTTCCACTTTCCACCTTCTTTTACTTTCTCTTTCCCTCTCTAGTTACATGTATGACTAATCCAGGCTTGGCTTTCACAGTTTCTCTTCATTTGTTTTTCACGGTCGTGAAAATATGAGCTCGCTCTGGGGTATTAGCTGTCTTTCCAACGGTGTAGTCATAGCGTTGAGATTACCATCTAGACACAACGGTGTAATTTAACCTAAAATGTTTTATGCGCCTTTGTATGATGGCAGATTACGTCAATTTGAACGGATAAGTTAAACGTTTTTGCTTTTGAAGATAATGGGCATTTTGCATGGGGCTAACAGCATGCACTGTTTCTGTCACCTTATGACCCTGCTTCTGCAGGTCGTATGATATATTTGCACATATTGCATGTAGTCACATATTTACGAATCCTTTGTGTTAACGAAAAGCAGAACCTAGACACAAACCTGAGCACGGTCTCCATAGTGATGTTGACATGCTATGTCAGTAATGCAATAATGTCAATATATGTGTCTGCAAACCAAAAGAATCCAAAATCAGAACAGAGTAAACTCACTGAGGTGAGTCTGAATTAAGTTTCGACCTGACTGGCGATCAAGTGAAGTGTATCATCTGTTTAATCGTTTGTTAAATGGAAGAATAATCACCACTTTCAAATCTTATTCCTTTCACAGTTGTGCGAGGAAAGTTGGAAGGTGTAAATGACAAAACAAGAAATTCACGGGCAAAGTTGGATTTGGAGGACGTGTATAAAAAAAAAATGTTGGAAGTAGTTCTTGTTTGTACCATCGTTAACACTTAGTGTATGATTTGCTGATACAGATCATTTAAGATTTTTTTTTTTTTTTTTTTCCAAAAACAAGCCATTAAATACTTGCCAAAAACCCGAAACTAATGTCAGCTATTGGTACACTTGTCACCCGATGTGGTTTGGATTACTTTAGGATGCATGCAAACAGTTCATTCAGAATCTGCAACCAGAATGAATTTATTCACATTGACCAAAATCTTTGCATGTAAGCACGGCCACTAATTATGTTATGCTTCATGCTAAGCCTCAGACCACTACAGAAGCGGAGACAGCACCATGCCAGCCACCATCCCGTATAACCAGGCTCCTGATCCCAATCCCGTCGGCTCCTACAGCAGCTCCGACCGAGGCAGCAGCACATCCGGTAAGAGATTCGCACACACAAGCGAAGGCAAATATAAACTATGGAACTGCAACTAAAAATTTTGTCAGGATACCTGTATGACTCCAGATAAGATACTTACCTGCTGGTACTTAACTGCTAGGTTTCTTCCAGCTCAGGGACTCCTTCCACTGGAAAAAAAAAAACTCCATGGACCCCCATTGGTTTATTTTGGAGCTTGGTTGGTTTTAGAGGCTCATGAGGCAGATGGCACATTTTGGTCTACCATCACTGTTCTTAATAAAAACCAGACGCGACATAGTCATCAGTGTATACTGTGAAGTTGTTGATTTCATGACTTCCTCATGAATTGCTCAGATTTTTCAGTTTGTCCATGAGTGTGTTTATTTATCTAGCTAGGTTTGTATTAGTATATGATGATATATGATATTTCTGTTGGCTCATGTCAAAGTTTTTATTTTTATTTATATTCATTTATCTACCATCTCACACGCTGTAATCTTAATATCATGCTGCTGAACCCTTTCATTTCCCTGTGAGGGATTCATAAAAGTTTATCTTATCAGCTCAGATAAAAAATGAAGTGGAAGGGATGGTAGATAGGAGCCGGGCAATATGATGATATAATATCGATATCATGATAAATTATACTACATTACGTATTGCTGAGATGTTGTGTGTATTGTCCATATTTTTATAATAATTACATAGAACATCTGATTGGAAGCAGCTGATTAGATGTTATTTTTTTAATACAGCATTATTATTTTTCCTAATTAAATAAAAGTATCATCAAACTGGCAGTTTTGCTGGCAGTTTGTTAGCAAACACGTGTACTGTGCTACATATTGTATATCGTAGAAAGGTCTAAGTATTTCTTACATTTCTACGTTGTGTTGCAAGTATAAAAAAAAATATACGATATACAAATGGAGGACCCCCGGCTATGTGTCCAGACATGTAATTCTGTCAACATTTATTCCAAGCATTCTCAGTTTGAATGTACAGCCCAGTTAAGCAGATGCAGCCTAAGATGCTAATCTTTCCAGGAAAGGAAATTAGAAATCTTTAAGTTATCAGTCGAGCACGTTTTAAATTTTAATTATTAGTTCCATTATTATTACTTTTCATCACACTGCCCTTTAAGTCCCATTTCAAACGCAGCATCTCCTAAAGAGTAATAAATCATATTCAGCACTTGACACCTTGAAATTGCTTTTCCTGGATGGGTTACAGAATTCCAGGAGACAAAAGGAAAGCATTAAGGTCTGAACTAAATGAATAGGGAGCTATCATGTTTTTTTATTTATTTTTTTTTTCTTCCTGCTCTATCAGGTGTGCACTTGCAGATCTGTAGCATCTCAGTTACCTGCACACTGTTTAAGCTTCAGTGCTAATCTCATTCTCCCTCAGGACCTCGCAGGCCAGATTGCGCTCTGTCACATGCTTCGTTTTGGGGTTTTCTCCCCTCTCGAAGTCATTAATTACCCTGGCTTTCATCTACGTTCATAAAACGGGGGGATAATGTTGTCAGAGAAGCGGTGTTTGTTGTACGACAAGGACAAATGGCGGCCATTCTTCAGCGCACGCAAGGCTGCCAGGATAATGCGTCCTATCTATTTTTATATTGTATCCATGGCTCAGGTAATTAAAGCAAAGACTTTGGTATATGGAGGCCTCACAGCTCATTGGCTCTGAATCCTAATGCTTTGTTGTTAATTGGGCCCTAATGTGTTTCTTTTTTTTTTTTTCTTTTCCCTCTTCCTACGTCTAACACTAGGCCACGGAGAGTATTAGCTTTGAAAAACGGCTTCTTTTTTTGGTGCAGCAGGCGTTAATTACAAATAGAGGGATAATGTGCTTGTGCGTTTTACACTGTATAAATTATTGAGGTGCTGCCATTAGTGTAAAATTGTCATACGCACATCAAGCTCTGGGGAGGAAGAAAAAAAAAACCAGCCTGCGTTTAGTAATGCGTTTTAATTTGCCAGAAAATGATTTATGACTTTTGTAGTGAGATGGATATTGATAGCGCTGATGGGAGGCTGCGCGTGTGTAACGCGTGCGTTCTGTGTTTGTCAAAACAGGGAGTCAGGGGCAGAAAAAAGGGGGGCGAGCACCTAAAGTGCCCAAGCAGAGCGCAATGAACTGGGCTGACCTGCTACCTCCTCCACCCGTCAGCCCACCGCCATGTCAGGACTACGGCATCTCAATGGATGACAGGTGGGGTCTATATAAACACCAGACACACACACTACACATTCTCTCGGCTGTTGGTGGGGAAAAAAAAAAAACCCTCTGTGTCTCTGTGATGTGGTGTTTAGCTACGAGGCCGAGCTCCAGTGCCCAGTCCCTCCGTCCCGCATGTACTTACAGCCTGATGAGTTGGAGGAGGAAGCAGATATGGAACGCGGCCCTACTCCTCCGGTTCGAGGCACGGCCTCCTCTCCTGCCGCTGTATCCTACAGCCACCAGTCCACTGCCACGCTCACACCGTCCCCACACGAAGAGATGCAGCCCATGCTCATGGAGAACCCAGAGAACCTACATGAGCGCAGGTGAGCTCTTATTACAGATAAATGAATACACCTACTACTTTTTATGTAGCCATTTTATGTCAACCTATTGTTTGTCTTTTCCCCAGACGACAGTTGGTTAGCCCTCCTCCACCACCACAGCCCGTCTCCCCGTCTCACACGTACGGCTACATCTCCGGCCCCCTGGGTCTGGACACGGACGGCATGGAGGACGAGGAAGAAGCAGATGAGACAGATGCAGAAGTGCCACTGGTCCACCAGCGATACCCTCACGGGCTCGTCCCTACACATCAGCACGGGGTGCATCCGAGGCTGACGCTGCGTGGGCTGGATCAGACGCCGGCGTCCAGCACGTGTGAGCTGGACAGCTCCGTCACTGGCTCCATGATCAACGGCTGGGGCTCTGCGTCTGAGGAGGACAGCGGGTCATCGGGACGCTCCAGCGTCATCAGCTCATCCGATGGTTCCTTCTTCACCGATGCTGACTTTGCACAGGCCGTGGCTGCCGCCGCCGAGTACGCCGGGCTCCGGGTCGCAAAGCATTCTGGGAAAGGGCCGCCACACTATACCGGGCCAGGAGGTGAGGGACATATGCTTACCTGATTCTCCGTATTATCATGAAAGTAACAAGATGTATCTTTCCTGATGCCTTTGCCTAATTAACTGGATATTTTGCAGCACGGAAATACCAAAACCTGCCTTCAGGCCACCGTCCAGCAAGTCCCTTTTCTACAGATAGTAATATGAGTGCAGCTGTGGTGCAGAAAAGACCTCCAAAGAAACAGAAACAGCAAGCTGCTGGACACTTCCAGCGAAGAGAGGCTTACACAGATGGTATGTATTCATAAGCACCACTAACTTAGTAGTTCTAAATGATAGCAGAGCTCAAGGTATGTTTTTGTGAGTCTAGATTGAGCCTGGTGATGTGCAGATTATATGATTAAGGTTTTCTTAAGATAGTCCTTTAATGCAATAAAGCGACAACATTCCGCTATGGGGGGACTTTCCTGACACGGATTGTCACAGTGATTGCATTTAGTCCAGAATTTCAGACACTGCCAGAACTTTGTCAGCCATCTTTGGTCCCAAAGGCGCTGGATCGCTAGATCACTAGGGATGCATTGATACCATTTTTTTCCCCACCGAGTCCATGTTTCTTGGTACTCGTAGATACCAGTATTGTTACAGCACGATCAATCTACTTAGTATTAATCAATCCTGGGTGTCATGGAACATTTTATTTGGCTCTGTTCATGTTTCCCTGGTTTAAACAGTGGCCAAAAAAAGCAGGCACATTCTTTCACAATTTGTGTTTACTACAATTGGTTACAAAGTCGCGCGAAATAACAAACACGCTGGCTACCTTGCATGAACACACGTACATTACGATAATGGACCATCCACATCAGGACAGAAAGAGCAGGATGAGTGACTGTCTCCCGAGGCAGATACAGACTCCTGCACCATCCTTAGGGATGCCTTCCTTCATCCCACACTAATAAAACTGCCCCAGGTGGTGCTGCTTCCCTTTAAGTGCCCCCACAAACCCCTCCTATTCGAGTGTGTACACACACACACACACACACACACTCACTGTGCCCTGCAGTGAGGTAAACACTGGGCATTCGTGCAATCTGCTGGCTGGATTTCGTCTGCTTCTTCTCTGGGGCCATCAGAAAGGTCATACACACACACACACACACACACACACACACACACAGTCAGTCAGCTGCTAGGCTTCATCATTGAGTCACTTGTCCTTGTGTGTTGACATGGAGATTTAATATCAGACACACACACACACCCTGGTCTGATGTCTCAGATCAGCTACTCCCCCTCCCTCCTCCCACTGCTGTAATCTCTTCATCCCTCCATCCCTCCAGCACACCCCCCACTCATCTTTTCTCCTCTCCCGTCTCTATTTCTCGCCTCTGAATGGTTGAAGAGCCTCGTCACGCCGCAGCTGCATCTCTGCTGTTCGATAATTCTGCTTTAACAGAAATGACAGAAATTCACATTGCATGCATCTTCAGTGCATTAATTCCACCAGTGAGCCATAGGATAGAGGAAAATCACGCTGCATCTGTACCATAGTAGGGCTGATACACCACTGCAATGCTTAATTCTCGATTCTGACTGGGCAGAAGGTGTTGATTCATTTTCCACAGCAGCAAATCTGATAGTAGCTCTGACTGTAAGTCTAACAGCAGGGTTGTATTAATGCGCTCATTCTAAGGCCTTGGCATTTCTATAGTAGCAATTTACATGGTGACTTGTACGGCAGGCACGTCACAAAATCAAAATGAAACATGTCTAATCGTTGGTATGGTGAAGTTTTCTGTAAGGAGACATTTATCGAACATTCATGGAAGGAGTCTCCAGTGTCAGTGCTTTGTAACAGTCAGTAGGGAAGTCTTCAGGACAGAGGAGTTTACGCGGTGCGGTTTCTCAGTAACATGGCAAGCTGCATTTTTGGCGTTTTATTAACCTCAAGAGAAATTGTTTATAGCTAACTTACTTGTAACAAACATGTTTTGTGGATGTTCCATATCATTTGGAAAGAAATTACAATATGTCGTTCCTTAATAAATAAATTGTAAAATAAAATAAATAAATTGTAACTGTTGCCAAATTGCTGTGGTCTAAGAGGAATAAAACACTTCCGGACATGCTGTTATTGGAAAATAATCAACTTTGGGCAGGTAACAGTGACTCTGCTCCATCACACCGCTATATTTTACTACAACAGCATGACAACTTAATAAATTGATGTGGATTTGCCATAAATTATATGCAAACCTACATACAGTTTCAATTTAACTTGCATTAAGCAATTAAACATGGAGCATCAGATGTTAAACCTTTGTTAATTTGTTTTGACAGCCTAAGCTCTAAAAATCGAAACCTACTGACATACTGTTCCTGCAGCAGCATTCCTAACACACACACACACACACACACACACACACACACACGCTTCACCTTCTGTTAATTTTGTTCTTGTTTGCTCAGTGCTTTGAGCAACACCAAGCTTATTATTTCCTGCTCCTGAAGTTCCCCTGCACTTTATTCTTCAGCCCACACACACACACACACACACACACACACACACACATACACACACACCTCCCTTCACATTGAATTTGATTCATTACACCATAACCATGATCACTCTGATCATCACAATGATTTTGTATGCAGTAAAGTGAAGGAGGCATGAAGAATGCGTGCTTTGTGAGAAACGTTATGTTTGTGGGAGGATTTTGGGATCAGTGTTACGTCGTTTTAACTTGTTCCATGATGCAGTGTGTCAGTATTTTTTATTTTTTTTTCATGCATATCGCTTAAAAGGTACACTCCAGCATTTACAACCTAAATATGTTGTAAAGTATAAATGTGATTTCCATGGACTAGAATTCACTTTCTGTTTGTGATTTTTATTTATTTATTTATTTATTTTTTGTAGTAAAATGAGAGATACAAAGATGTAGATCTGTATAATTTGTCCTTTCAGGGATGGAGCTACATTTGTAGAGGAAGAATTTTTGTTAGCATTAGGTCTGATAGCACATGGATGATGGAAAAGTGGACAAAAAGAGCATTTTGTAAGACGTTGTATCTTGTAAAATCGCATCTTTTAAAAGGAACCATGGAAAGCGTTTCATGTGCGATGGTTTCAGAGTAACGAGATTAAAGATCCGGGAGGTGTTCTATAAAGCAGGGACTCCTCATAAACCGTGCAGTCTCCTGTCACCTCCTGCCCACTGCACTCTGTCTCTTAGACTAGCATCGATCCAGAGCCTACATACAAACACATTAAGAAAAAAATGTCAATGTGGCATCCGCTTTCCTCTTTGACTATCGACAGGAGCCTGCTGTACGATTTAAACAGTGTCCTCAGGGTCATGAATAAACATGGTTTACAAGACTTGCTGTGTATATTAAACGACAAAAACATTCAGAGAAAATCTTTACTGCCTTTGTGGGGTTTTTGAAAGTCTTCAACTTACACCGAATTCACACCATGCATTAGGAAGATGAAACTTAACACGGGAATGCACTTAGTTTCATCCTATCATGCTCTGAACCCCAGATCTGACACTTTCCTTTCCATACTGTACTGTACTACACTATACTATTTTGTGCTGTTATAATATACTGTACTATACCTCAGCTTTGGAGTGTGATAGGACAAAACTAAGTACACTCCCACTGGGCTTGCCGTAAGGCACAGTGTGAATTTGTTGAAGATCTGAGAGCTTCACATGTTTGGGAAAAAAAAAATAAACGTTTTCTCTGATTTTCACTAAATTCACACTGTGCATTAGAAAGATCAAAACACACACACACTTACTGTCAGCCTGTCATGCTCAAGAGCTGGGATCTAAGCAACTATACTAACCATACTATATTACACAGTACTGTACTTTATCTATTTTATGTACTCTGTTATGCTGTACTATATTTGTAGGTGTGTATGTGGGTGAAGGAGGACTCAGGACACAGATTATTTATTTGTTTAAACAGAGCCGCATGCTTCCTTATATTTATTTATTTAACACACACAGAAGTAGGCTGCTGGTAATAACACACAGGTGGGAACAATCACACGTTACCTGCCTGTTTAACCCGCCTTCTCTCTCCACAACCAAGGCTCGACCACTCCCCCACTGCCGCAATATTATACTGTACCTCAGCTTTGGAGTGTGACAGGATGAAACTAACTACACTTCTGTGTGAGGCTTGACCACCTTAACACACAGGGTGAATTTAGTGAAGATCTGAGAGCGTCATATTTCCCACCCCAGAAAATGGTAAGGGGTTAGCCTTTGTGATTTTTTTGGGTGAAAAATTTGATGTTCTTAAATTTTCACTAAATTCACAAAGTACGTCAGGAAGGTCAAGACAAACAGCACTGCATGTAGTTTCGTCCTATCACTCTCCAGAGCTGAGATCTAAGTATCACATATCCATACTATACACACTACACAGTACTGTACTTTACTAAAATATACCTATTTTATGTACTCTGTTATGCTGTACTATATTTGTAGTGTATTTGTAGATGCATGCGAGTGAATGAAAACTCAGGACACAGGTGTAATTTTTTATTTATTTTTTTTTTAAACAGCTTCATGCTTCCTTTTATTTATTTTTCTTGTTTCTCCTGTGAGCACTTTTCAGCACACATTTCCTCCAATTATTAAATGAACTCAAACAAAAAAAAAAAAAAATCAAAGCTCCAGACTGCTCATGTGTCGTTATGTTCAAGTTGACATTTCTGTTCACGGAGAGT
Source organism: Pangasius sanitwongsei (assembly GCA_037576675.1). NCBI lineage: Eukaryota > Metazoa > Chordata > Actinopteri > Siluriformes > Pangasiidae > Pangasius > Pangasius sanitwongsei. The sequence continues at coordinate 21,894,698 of CM075016.1, read as the reverse complement.
GTGTTGTCTCAGCTCTGGCTCTCGCTGGCTCACAGCGACTACTGAAAGGGAAACACACACACACACAAGTAGGCTGCTGGTAATAACACACAGGTGGGAACAATCACACGTTACCTGCCTGTTTAACCCGCCTTCTCTCTCCGTCCACAACCAAGGCTCGACCACTCCCCCACTGCCGCAATATTATACTGTACCTCAGCTTTGGAGTGTGACAGGATGAAACTAAACACACTGCTGCGTTACTCCTGACCACCTTAATGCACAGGGTGAATTTGGTGAAGATTTGAGAGCGTCATATTTCCCACTCCAAAAAATGGTAAGGGGTTAGCCTTTGTATTTTTTTTAGGCAAAAACATGAATGTTCACAGATTTTCACTAAATTCACACAATGCATTAGGAAGGTCAAGACAAACGCAGCAGTGCACTTAGTTTTGTCCCATCACTCTGCAGAGCTGAGATCTAACCATCATATTTCCATGCTGTGCTATACTGTACTGTACTATATTATATCTCAGCTTTGGAGTGTGATAGGATGAAACTAACTACACTTCTGTGTGAGGCTTGACCACCATAAAGCACAGGGTGAATTTGGTGAAGATCTGAGAATGTCACATTTTTCACCCAAAAAATGGTAAGGGGTTAGCCTTTGTATTTTTTTTTTTGGGTGAGAAATTTGACGTTCGTTGATTTTACCCAAATTCACAGTGTGTGTCAGGAAGGACAAGCCAAACACAGCACTGCACGTAGTTTCGTCCTATCACTCTGCAGAGCTGAGCTCTAAGCATCACATATCCATACTATATTACACTACACAGTACTGTACTTTACTAAAATATACCTATTTTATGTACTCTGTTATGCTGTACTGTATTTGTAGGCTTGTGTGGGTGAATGAAAACTCAGGGCACAGGTGATTTTTTTTTTTTTTTTTTTAAACAGCTTCATGCTTCCTTTTTATTCTTTTTATTTATTTTCCTTTTATTTTATCATTCATGCATCCGTCCACAACCAACACTCAACCACTTCCCCACTGCCACAATATTATACTGTATCTCACTAATGGAGTGTGACAGGATGAAACTAAACACACTGCTGTGTGAGGCTTGACCACCTTAAAGCACAGGGTGAATTTGGTGAAGATCTGAGAATGTGAAAGTTTTCACTCAAAAAATGATAAGGGTTTTTTTGGGTGAAAAATTTGATGTACTTTAATTTTCACTGAATTGACACAGTGCGTTAGGAAGGTCAAGACAAACACAGCACTGCACTAAGTGCCTTTGTAGTTTTTTGGGTGAGAAATGTGATACTTTGATTTGCACTAAATTCAGACCATGTGTTAGGAAGTTCAAAACATATACAGTGGTAGACTTAGTTTCGTCCTATCACTCTCCAGAGCTGAGATCTAAGCATCTCATTTCCATACTGTATTACACTATATTTTACTACACTGTATCTCAGCTTTGGAGTATGAGACAATGAAACTAAATGCACTGCTGTGTTACTCTTGACCACCTTAACACACACGGTGAATTTGGTGAAGATCTGAGCTTGTCAAATTTTTCACCTTAAAAATGGTAAGGGGTTAGCCTTTGTGTTTTATTGGGCAGAAAAATGAACGTTCATTGATTTTCACTAAATTCACACAGTGCATTAGGAAGGTTAAGACAAACACAGCAGTGCACTTAGTTTCGTCCTGTCACTCTAAGTATCACATATCCATACTATACACACACTACACAGTACTGTACTTTACTAAAATATACCTATTTTATGTACTCTGTTATGCTGTACTGTATTTGTAGTGTATTTGTAGATGCATGTGGGTGAATGAAAACTCAGGACACAGGTGTAATTTTTTTTTTTTTAAACAGCTTCATGCTTCCTTTTATTTATTTTTCTTGTTTCTCCTGTGAGCACTTTTCAGCACACATTTCCTCCAATTATTAAATGAACTCAAACAAAAAAAAAAAAAAATCAAAGCTCCAGACTGCTCATGTGTCGTTATGTTCAAGTTGACATTTCTGTTCACGGAGAGTGTGTTGTCTCAGCTCTGGCTCTCGCTGGCTCACAGCGACTACTGAAAGGGAAACACACACACACACAAGTAGGCTGCTGGTAATAACACACAGGTGGGAACAATCACACGTTACCTGCCTGTTTAACCCGCCTTCTCTCTCCGTCCACAACCAAGGCTCGACCACTCCCCCACTGCCGCAATATTATACTGTACCTCAGCTTTGGAGTGTGACAGGATGAAACTAAACACACTGCTGCGTTACTCCTGACCACCTTAATGCACAGGGTGAATTTAGTGAAGATTTGAGAGCGTCATATTTCCCACTCCAAAAAATGGTAAGGGGTTAGCCTTTGTCCTTTTTTAGGCGAAAAAATGAATGTTCACAGATTTTCACTAAATTCACACAATGCATTAGGAAGGTCAAGCCAAACGCAGCAGTGCACTTAGTTTCGTCCCATCACTCTGCAGAGCTGAGATCTAACCATCATATTTCCACACTATATTGTACTGTACTATACTGTAGTGTACTATATTATATCTCAGCTTTGGAGTGTGACAGGATGAAACTAAACACACTGCTGTGTTACTCTTGACCACCTTAAAGCACAGGGTGAATTTGGTGAAGATCTGAGAATGTCACATTTTTCACCCAAAAAATGGTAAGGTAAGCCTTTGTGATTTTTGGGGTGAAAAATCTGACGTACTTTGATTTTCACCAAATTCACACCATATGTTAGGAAGGTCAAGACGAACACATTACTACACTTCGTTTCTTTCTACGATGCTCCAGAGCTGAGATCTAAGCAACTCAATTCCATACTGTTACAGTATACTATATACTACATTATACTGTATCTCAGAAATAGAGTGTGACAGGATGAAACTAAATGCACTGCTGTGTTACTCTTGGCAACCGTAACACACAGGGTGAATTTGGTGTAGATCAGAGAACATCAAATTTTTCACCTTAAAAATGGCCTTTGTGTTTTTTTGGGGCAAACAAATGAATGTTCGCAGATTTTCACTAAATTCATACTGTGCATTAGGAAGGTCAAGACAAACACAGCAGTGTGTTTAGTTTCTTCCCATCACTCTCCAGAGCTGAGATCTAAGTTCATTTCCATACTATATTACACTATATTGTACTATACTGTAGTGTACTATATTTTATCTCAGTAATGGAGTGTGACAGGATGAAACTAACTACACTTCTGTGTGAGGCTTGACCACCTTAACACACAGGTTGAATTTGGTGTAGATCTGAGAATGTCGATTTTTTTCACCATAAAAAAAAAAATGGTAAGGGGTTAGCCTCTGTATTTTTTTTTTTTTGGGCAAAAAAAATGAACATCTACAGATTTTCACTAAATTCACACTGTGCATTAGGAAGGTCAAAACAAACACAGTCCTGCACTTAGGTTCTTCCTATCACTCTCCAGAGCTGAGGTCTAAGCATCACATTTCCATATTGTACTGTACTGTACTGTACTGTACTGTACTGTATCTCAGCTTTGGAGTGTGATAGGATGAAACGCTGACACTTGACCGCTTTAACACACAGGGTGAATTCAGTGAAGCTCAGAGAATCCATTTTTTCACCCAAAAAAATAAAAAATAAAGGTTAAGATCTGAGAGCGTCAAATTTTTCGCCGAAAAAATGAACGTTCACATATTTTCATACATTCATACAGTGCATTAGGAAGGTCAAAACACTTAGGACGACGTAAGCATACCACACTATCACACAACAGAGCTGAGCTCTAAGCATCTCACTTCCATACTATACTATATTTGTAGGCTTGTGTGAAGGAGGACTAGGAAGACAGGAGTGTGTTTTGTTTTGTTTTTCCCCAGAGCATCGTGCTTCTGTTTGTTTGTTTATTTATTTATTTCTACAGCAAGCGTTTTTTTCAGTGAACACTTCTTCCAATTAATAAATACACTCAGACAAACAAACAAAAAAAAAAACCCCTCAAAGCTCAAGGCCTCTCACGGCTTGTTATTTTCAAGTACAAGTTGTGTTCAAGTGTTCAAGGCGAGTGTGTTGTGTGGACTGACGTCCTCATCTGTATCTGGCTCACAGTGACTGCTGAAAGGGAAACGCACATAAGTAGGCTCAATTCAGTTTTATTTGTATAGCACTTTTAACAATGGACACTGTCACAAAGCAGCTTTACAGAAATATCTTACATTCAGGATATAAATTTTATATTTATGAATTTATCCCTAATGAGCGAGCCAGAGGGGACTGTGGCAAGGAAAAACTCCCTGAACCAGACTCAAAAGGAAACCCATCCTCATCTGGGTGACACCGGACACTGCGGTTATAAATAAATCCCTTCTATATCTGTACTCTATATGGTCAAAAAGTGCAATTGTGTAACCAAAAAAGTTCATTATAATTTACACACGAAGTAATATTTTGTTCAAGTTGTTCATTGATGGAGAATTGAGTGCAAAACTGTTCGTGGGAATTGCAGTCCTAAAGCTATCAAAGCACTTGTAGACCTAAGCCAGTAGCCTAGGCTGCCGGTAATAATACGCAGGTGGGAACAATCGCACATTACGTGGCTATTCAACCCGCCTCCTTCTCGGTGGGGGCTCAATCAATTTGGTACAGATCTGTTTACAAACACATTAAGATGAAAATGCCAATGTGGCACCTCCTTTCCTCGTTCACTGTCGAGAGGACTGTAGTCCTCTGCTCTGTCCTTTGCTGTAGGATAAAACGATGTCCTCAGGGTCATGAATAAACACAGAAGGCTTGCTGTTTTTATTCAACTTCGAGGGCATTCAGGGAAAATCTTTGATTTTTATGCACTGGAGAGAAATTTGGCAATCGAACAGAACTTGCTGCTACAAACGCTAATGACCAGTCCTTGCCAGCAGGTTTTTATGGTTTGCCAGGCCGCATGTGGCAAGGACTGTAGAAAGGACTTTCGGCGTGCAGCTGGCGTCAGGAGGCACAGCTCGGCTTCTCTCACACCTAGCAGGTGCTAGACAAATGAGTGCCGGTGTCAAATTAGCACGCTGTCACTCTGGCCGTGAAGGGCAAAACCTCTTTCATAGATGTGCCAAGAGTTTGTTTGCAGGACAAGGTAGCACATGAATACTTCAAATAAATACTCTATACTTGCTAAAAATGAGATTTCTCCCCTCACACAGACCTTCCTCCGCCACCCATTCCACCTCCAGCCATGCTCAAGTCCCCAACTCACCCAGCCAAGGCAGCGGCAGAGACGGGAAGGAGGTCCAGCTCAGCCGAGAGCAGGGACAAGAGAGACAAGAAACCCAGAGACGCCTCGGACACAAGAACCAGCTCGTCAGAGCGTCGAGAGGCTCAAGAAAGACAGAGGGCTCAGAGAGCAGGGAAAGCCAGCAAACCAGAGCCAAGTGCAGGACGCCAGGACCCAGGTACCACAACTCCAATTTAAAGTCCTTCAAAGGTTTTTTTTTTTTTTCTCCTAGAATAAATATAGATGGAATAAATCGGAACAGACCATGGTGTAGTAGGAAAATAATCAACGACAAGGTGTTATGATGTGGCTTAACTTGAAACAGAGTTACTGTTATTTACCACTAAGTGACCTCAGCAATTTGTCAACACCAAAAGACATACATAACATCTGTGAAAAATATTTATAAACAGTCATTACACACACACGTTAAATAACGGAAAGCATATCCAAAGCTACCAGTATTAGTACAGTGTTCCTAATAAAGTGCTCAGTGAGAGCTGTGTGTGTGTAAAATGTGTGTTTATTATTAGCCTTATGGAGCACCTACCATACTAGTCTCTACACGAGTTCTTACTAAAGAAACAATAACGTATTAGAACATAATTCAGAAATCCACAAGCTAAGACTTGACAAAAAATGTTATAAAAATCTACAACAAACAGCAATAAATGTCTTGTTGGTGTCATTAATTAAATGTAAGGGTGTACGGACTTTTGCACTAAACTCTTGAGTGTATTAGAGCAGTATAAACCCATTAAAGAATGTTGAAATGTTGGAAACAGAAAGCACTACCATTTGAGTTACACTGACTGAATAGTTTCAGTTGTTAATGTAGACTCATGTGTGCTCTTCGTGTCCGTTGTGCTTCAGAGGACATTGTGCCCTACAGTCGACCCTCTTTCCCAGGCGTCCACAGTCCCCGGGGTGAGAGAGAGCCGAGCTCCTCCAGCTCCATGTCATCACGAGGTTCTGGAGGCCGGAGGAGAGGGGAAGGAGTCTCTGGGAGCCGCAGGAATCCTGCAGAAATTAGCCTCAACACCGTAGGAGCCTTCCAGCCAGGAGAAGAGCAACTGGAGGTACGGCTGCGTACAGGAGCATTTCAGACACTAGGCCACGAGTTTCCCCTGATAAACCTCCGTTTACTTGGGGTAGCTCTTAGAAGAGTTAATTAAATACATGCTCTGAGTATTTCCTGTTAAGCTATTTTGCCTAATTTTTATTTTAAAACGCAAAAATTCTTAGTGTTTTTTTTTTTTTTTTTTTTGGGTCTCTAATCTGGGCCTCGTCCTAGTATAATGGTTGATTTGGTACTCTGGCTGAGAAAATGATAAAACAACGCATTATACATAATCCACACACAATAGGATGCGACAGAGAGAAAGACAATTTGAACAAAATCAGCCATTTTGTTGTTTTTCCCCTTCCTCTTCCCCTGAGGGAATGTCAGATCTGCTTTTTTTTTTTTTTTCCTTTGCCATTGTCTGATAATTTTACTTCTGTTTGGATAGACACGTCAGTGATTTCGCAGGCATATGCTGCCTCTCGCTCTGGAAAAATGCTTTTGCTTGCCGTGTTTAGTCGCCTATTGCGCATATCCATTTATATGAACTTTGTCTCCATGCTGCGTACACCGGAAGCCCGTTGGCAGGAGAGTAAAACTGAGTAAATCAGAACACCGTGATCTCGTCAGCTGTTTAGCTCGAACAGTATAATGTCAGCTACAGGTATAAAGCCAGTTTGTTTATCGGGCAACATTTAGTCTTCTAGAAACAAACATGATCATGTGCCCATGTATGACAGAATTACCTGGCTGCACAGAAAACAATGGACAGACGCCACAAAGCGAAACTAATCCTGTCTGAACAGGGCTAACGTTGGAGTGGTTTGTTAAACAGCATTTGGTTTGGCGTTTGATACTTTTTCTGCATATTTAACAAAAACTGGATTTAAAGGACTGGATAATTTTAAAAATATATATGTATACATCACTACTGTTTACAAAAATAAAACTAGGGGGAAAATGAAATGATTGGTGTTTTTTCCCTTCTTCTTTCCTCAGATGGCAGAAAGCTGAAGTCGGAATGGACACGTCGCTATTTTAACAACCATCTTCAATTTTAACCATCTCAACCACGTCTTTCCTTTCATAACTACCAATCTTGAAAACTGATCAACGGTTTAACTCTTGTATTGTGCGTTTAAAGGTCATTTCACACAAAAAAAAACAAAACAAAACAAAAAAAAAAAACAACAAACAAACAAACAAACAAAAAAAAAAAAACAACCACACTAATGGTGCGTCTGAGGGGGTGAAAAGATTTTGGTTTAATGTGATGTGGATTTACTCCACGCATCGAGTGCGACTTTGCTCAGCAAGTCCTCGATGCCAGGCATTACTGTTAATAACTATTATTAGCTTCAAGCAGAAAGGGATGGACTTACCTGTAAATAAACATGCATACATGTCTTTTATAATATGTGTGGTACGTTAAAGTTTTGTCTTCCTCAGCTTATTGGGATAATTTCAAAGTTTTATTATTATTCTGTAATTGTTTGCATCACATCCATCCTGGTTGTAAAATTGTCATATCATTTAAACAGTTCCAAGAAAGGTGCCACATTGAAGATGTGTTTCTTTTTCTTTCTATTTTTTTTGTTGTAATGCACTGTTATTTTGTCGTCTGTCAATGTTTATTGTTATTTGTTTGCCTTTGGTTTTAAAAGCACAATCACTAAACTTTATTTTGAACCATGTTATCGATTAACCTTTTTGTCCTACGTGAAAAGAACAGGTACTGTAAGACAAAAGGCCTCGTTAACCCTGACGTAGTTGAAAGAGAGGAAAAGCTGTTTACAAATATGGAGGTGAACGAACGGAAACACGAGCCTGCACCTCTCTCTCTCGCTGCCTGATTCTCAGAAACGCTTCATTTGCGCATTGTTCCATCAGCACACCTTCATTTACTACATTATGCACTTACCGACACTTGAAATGAGGAATCTGGAATCGGGGATCTGGAAAGACTGGCTAGCTCAGGGCCGTGGCGTCGTGCCGAGGCGTCAGTCACTTTTCGAAGAGGAGAGAGGATGCTACGTGTTTACTCAGAGGGCATCTGCAACTTTTTTTTTTTGTTTCTTAAAGTACAAAAAGCATCAGAAAAAAAACTAAGAAAAAAAAAACAATAAACAAAGATAATTGAAGTGATTTGTGTTTTGTTGTTATTTACATGTTATATACTTTCATGCGCTGATGAATTCTGAAATCTAAATAATTTGATTAATTTTCTATAACAGCAGCTCTGACAGTAGATTTATGGAAGGAGTCTCCAGTGTCAGGAGTTTACGTTTCGTGGTAACATGATAAGCTGTGTTTATTTTGTCTTAACTTCAAGGGAGAGAAAAAGAGAGGGGAAAGAGAGAGGCTGGTGTGGGAACTGTTTATAGCTGCTATAACATAAGTGAGAACACGAACTGACATTTCTGGACATTCCACAACATTAAACGTAACTATAAACATATTAAAAATGTGTGATAGAAACAATCAGATTTTGGATGGTAACATTGATTCATTTCCTGTAAATATGGAGTACTGTATTCTTTACATAAAATGGGTCTAAACTTTCAGTCAGTGGGAATCATGAAATCTCATCTAACAAAACATAATAATGCTTACCTGTCACAGAGCTGGAGAAAGGGATTAAAAAAAGATCTTTCAGAAAAAATCTTTTAGAAAAAAAAAAAAAAAAAGAGAGAGAGGAAATGTGTTTAGGGAGAGTGTTTCCAACAGTGAAAACCATAATTCAGACATGGGGGAAGAGACAGAGAGGGGGGAAAAAAAGAGGAAAAAAATTATTTAATAAATAAATAGCAAAAAAACATCCAAAGCAAACAACAAATTATTTTGATTGTTTCACTATTAATGTTTATACCATTTTGACAATTTCTGTTACTTGCTCTAATGAGGTAACAGCTATACAACATCTCATTTTGGTGTCAGCAACTTTAAGTAAGAGTGTAAAAACTTTTGCACTCACGCCTATGCCTGATCACCACAAGCAATTATTGCAAGAAACAAACCAAAAGAGGGATCCTGATAATCACTGCAATCTTCTTTATCCCTTTCAAGCAGCGATCGCTTGGAATAGATGAAGGACGTTCTACGGTTTAAAAATAAGAAGTGATCGACAGCTCACGGATGTTAAACGTGTTGTGTTTCAGAACTGCTCGATGGGATCAGCGTACACGACTCAAGGTCACGCAACATGATAAAGCTATTCATCACAGTACCGGCGTGATCGCAGTCAGGCAGATTACATTAAACTTATTGACATTTATCTCACTCGTTTGATGAAAAGCCATTACACCTATAAACAACATTACGGCCATTGTCGTATGTTAATATGAAATCCATTTGCGCCTTGGTGAAATTACAAGCCTTAAAATAAGACTGCTGATGGGTGTTTTTTAAAAAAAAAAAAATCACCATCAGTAGTAATTAAATATGGGTGAATAACGGATTAATTCCGGATAAATGGACTGTCTTAGCGGTTTTATGGAGCAGCTGGCAGCTTGTATTTAAAATTAATGTTTAAAATGTTTTTGTATTTCAAATGTTTTTAACTCTACGTTCACCACTAGTATGCAAAAAGTCTTGTAGTCCTACATTTTTTTTTTTAAGTTCCAATGAGGAACGGTAGTAGCTATATGTAGCTTCTAATGCTGACCAACTAAATACAAATTAAAGGAGCATTAGGTACCATGTCAAAATTTGGCAAAGAGCATGACTCTAATGGTTAAATGGGTGGAGTTATAAGACTTGAAAGATTTTTTTTTTCCTCCTAACGGACCATTGCCTTAAGAATCGAAATAGTATAGCAGCAGATTCAGCGGTACCGTCAAATATCGAATCGCTACCTTTAGAATCAGACTTGTATCATATCTTGTGGAAGGCTACTGTGAACAGTACAGTAAGACTACCCAATTCACTGAGCCAGCACTGCTGTGACAGATTAAATGAGGTCTAATATTTAAAAACTAATGACCCCCAAATTCCCACATTTCAGAACTCAACACTTGTTAGAAGCACTGAAATGTCAGCTGGGCACCCTGGTTTCCTGCGCGTCCCCCCAGGCGATGCCGCCACCTCGGTTTTGACTGAAACAAGACTGTTTTGCCCCAGGTGTTCCCCTAATAAGCACCCTTCTAAACAAGAACAAATTTGGAGCAGGAGCGAACCATCCCCCTCTGCCTCCATCCATCATTTTAATGAGCCAAGTTGTGTATGAGCTTCACTACGACTAGCAGGTGATTAAATCTCCGCGACACACTTTCAGACCGTCCCTGTGATGTCTCGGATATGGAAATCAGAATGCGTTCATAATAATACGTCTATTAGCACTTACCTGGCGCTACCTGCGGCAGCCATAATGCACAGTTAGAGCCCATGTGCTGAAATCAGGCCAAGTGATGGAAAAGTACTTTGATCCATCTGAAACACAGAGGGAGGCTGCATCAGAAATGAGTGCGGAGAAATAATGTGATTGAGTGTTAGGGAAAAATATTACTGATAGCACTTATCGCACTGTTCGCATGATTACTTTCTCCTTTATGGACTTGTAACATGATGTGCAACACAAGTATTACAACTTGGAGAAATAAAATCGCCACCTAATTAGCTTTGCTGTAAAATTTCTCTCCCTGTTTCCTCACCAGTGCAGTTTTGATGAGATTTGCAGCTTGACTGGGAGGTAATTAAGAGAACCAGCTGCATGCTGTCAGTTTTCTCCCAAAGGAGACGCTAGAACCATCCATCTCGCACACTACTGTTCACCCCGAGCCTCCTACAGATTTCATTCACTACACTCCACATACTGTATTTTCTTTTCCACTCCAACAGGTGCTGCAACTTAAATAGTACTAGTAAGTAATGTGTATATGTATTTATACAAATTGTAATAATTGTTTGTTTACGTTTTGACTAGCAATGCACTGACACGGAAATATCCTGTCTGAAACTGTTGGCTGTAATCTATCTGTCACTACGCACACTGTGTTCATCAAAGCAGTTTGTACTGTGAGCGCTAGCTATCTGCACTCAGCTAGTTTTGGCCTTAGCTGTGTTCCCACATTCCTTGGTGAAAAGGGCTTATCATCAGTAACTTTTTCTTCTTTTCTACTTTAAGAGATTTTACTTTTCTACTTTAAATTGAATGACTTGACTAAGTTAAATCTGGACTGCTTTTACCAGAGTATTTATTTAGATAAGTAACTGCACTTTCACTGGAGGAAAGAATTTGGGTACTTCTATCGAGACTATTTTTTTTATCAAATTTTTTTTTAATTTAAAAAAAAAAAAAAAAAAAAAGCTACAAGTCCTTTCAATAAGACAAAGCTGAGCTGATCTTCTTTCGCCACAGCGAATCATCACTCTCCACCTATCCCTATCTTTTGCATCCTCAACAAAGCTGAGCTGAGGATAAATAAAAAAAATTAACAATTAAGCCTTTGAGATTATTATGCTATGTTCTACTGAATTATTAATGTGAATTACAGCACGACACCTTTTTTTTTTTATGCAACAAAATTACATAAAGTACTCTTTACCTGCACGTAAACAGCAGTGAGGATCAGTATACTCACCACCATATTGCACTATGCCAAGATGGCAAGTTTTCATTGCTTCAGTGACCTGCTCAGTCCCCGAATCTCTGTCCTATCAAGCACGTTTCGGATGATATGGAGAGCGTTGTTCACAGCAGGATAGCGTAACAGTGGAACACAATCATTTATGAACCTTGTAGAATCCATGCTTAGATGAAGTCAAGCGGATCTGAGGACCAAATAAGGAGCAACAGGCAACCAGGTATGCTTATCTCATATCCAGACCTGACAGGGTGGGTAAGATATGAACTGTAGGCTTCAAGAGGTCCACTTTATTCTTCGGAGGAAGAATTACTGTAAATATCGTACTTACAGTACCATAGAAAATGCTGAACAAAGATAACTTTCATAGAAAATAAACCATCAGTTCAAATGCCTACATCCTAATCTCGTTAATTTATCGAACGGATGTTGGAGTACTTAGGACTTTTTAAGACCAGGACCACACTGCAATCATTTTAATAAGTCTGAAGTCATTACAGCTATTACAGCAGTCATTCTGGTCCATCTTCCTTTAGTGCTGTTCGTGGCCTCATTAGCCGATGAGCACTGCCACTGCCATCCCTGTTCACCGTCCCAGTTGACGTAAGCTATCCTTGCTCGTAAGTTACAGACAATTTTTCATCTTTCTAATTATTTTTCATCAATTATATTAGAAAGTCCCATCTCTCTGCAAGTCCCCATCATCAGGGAGGTGCTTAGTCAGATTTATGAAAGGAAACCTGTGCCAGAAGTGGGGCATTTTAATGAGCCAAATCAGCACAGATTGACAGTAAGTTTATCATGTCTGGGTGGTGTGTAAGGAATAAAAGGACAGAGTAGCTGTCAACAAATGCTGACGGCGTAGATCTATTCTATCTTCAGGGAAATTAACACCTCACTAAGACGATTATCTTTCCGCTTGAAAGACTGAGAGTTGGCGTTCCATGTCGATATCCCACAACAGCTTTGCATAATACCCCATATGGCCAAAAGTACGTGAACCCCTGACCATCACACCCATGTGTGGTTCTTCTCTAAACTGTTGCCACCAAGTTGGAATCACACAATTGTATAGAATGTCTTTGTACACTGTAGCATTACGGTTTTCCTTCACTGGAACTAAGAGACCCAAACATGTTCCAGCATGACGATGCCACTGTGCACAAAGTGAGCTCCATGAATACATGGTGTTATAAGGTTGGAGTGGAAGAACTCGAGTGTCCTGCACAGAGCCCTGACCTCAACCCCACTGAACACCGACTGCACCCCAGACCTCCTCATCCAACATCAATGCCTGATCTCACTAATGCTCTTATAGCTGAATGAACACGAATCCCCACAGCCACGCTCCAAAATCTAGTGGAAAATCTTCCCAGAAGAGTGGAGCTTATTATAACAGCATCTTTACTGTGTAGAGTAACTAGCAAATTGCAAGAGGATAAGTTCCTTTCAGAACAACAAATTCTGCCAAGTTTATTAGCTCTTTTTACCCCCTGTTGAATTTGTTACATAATATTTATTGCAAAATGAGGAATCCTCTCTGGCTACAGGTACAAAAGACTTAGAAATCTCTATTCTTAGAAAAATTTCTAAGAATTCCCTTTGAGGGAAAAAGCAAAATGATCTTTAGGATGCAAGATGCAATAAGATTGAGGCATGAGTGGATGGCCGTATGGTTGTGCCAAAACAAAATTTGGGAACCAGCTTCATGAAATTGTGCATGATAGGATATTCAACACCCATGAAAGTTATACGCAGAATATTCACTGCGTACGTTATGTACATTTTGCAGTTTAGGTGACTGATGCTTGTGAAATTTGGATCCTGGCTGATTGTTAGATCACAGTTGCTATTTATTGGCACTGAATTTCATTCAAAGGTAAATATTTTATTTACCTTATTTATTTTGCTCATGGATACAATCTTTTCAGAAAATAAATCTTTCCTGGTATAATCACGTTAAAAAAGCACTAACTGAAACTGTAGGAGGAACTATGAACGTCATTGAGTGGGTTCATGACTGCCTTTTCAACCTCGTCATTTGCTATTCTGCATACCTCTAAAAGGGTCCTCGTAGTGTAAACACACAATCAAGACTTTAGCCGCGGCGTTTTTGTTACAAGCCCGCTCTGAAAGACCTTGAGACCAGCAATTATTGAGCTAAAGCACAGCAATGATGGAGCAAGTCTAAACATTTTGAAGCTGACCGTGAGCACATAATAGGACTAAATTGGCATGTTTTCATAGTCAAATGACCTGCTGAACAGAGCGGCTCGGAAATGAAGCGCGATGATGGATGAGAGGTTAGGATACGGGTGAGCGAATGGCAAAGCCTTAACAGGCTGGAGCATTTCTCTTTCCTCCACTCACACCCTCTTTAGACACCCACACTCACATTCACTATTTCACTTTAGTCGTTTTGTCTCTTTGAGGTGCACACATGAACAAGCATGAACCACAAAGCTTTCATTTACTAAATGTAGCATTGTCAAGAGGCTTTATGCGTTTTCTTAAGGCTTTGATCAGGAGGTGCCAAAGAAAAACACACACAGTACTAAGCTTGCTAAAAGAATGCATAACAAACGTGCAATTTGTACATTCTTGCTTTGGTAAATCCTCCATCACTGCAAAATATTGTTGCTTTTAAGGAGTTAGGGTCTAGCTATAGGGACATAGGTGGTAGGGGTGTAACACTATGGCGGATGAGGCTCTTGATTCAATATGTCCCTGGAGTTATGACTCAAAGTTGTGACTTCACTGGTATGTAATCCAAAAAATTCATTGTTTAAATTTGAACAGCTCGGGTCTCATAATCTTTAGCCACTGTTCTGCTCAGCTCTTGTCACTCGTGATGAAGTGCTTGTCGCAGCATCGAGTCGAATAGCTCTCCGTCCTTGTCACGTGGCCGTAATTAGTTAAGGCACTCTCTTATCATATCAGCTGAAGGGTGAGCACATGTGAGTGCTGTGGCATAACTCACGGTCCTGTTGAAAGCTTGTTCTATTGATTACTACGCTCCCATCTCCCTTTACCAGACTAATGAGCCGCCAGGATTTCCACTAGAAAGGTTAATACGATATCGAAACGTCAGGAGATTAATGATATCGTTTTCTCTGCCGGGGCCCCTCTTTGACGGAGGTGACAAATTCCTTGCCCTTTTCACTCTAGCTCGAGCCATGTGCACGGTCATGGCCCGGCCCTCACCGGACCCAGAGAGAGCGAGAGATCCGCGAAAGCTCACAGGACAGAGAAGCACCAGAGGAAGAGAGGATGACACAACTGAAGGGATGGCTAGGCCTCTGTCAGGAAACAGATTAAATTAATCCATCTTCATTAGGATGATAGAGAGCGAGTCAACCAAGCAAAAGAGGAGCCAGTGTGTGCCGTGTCTCTCTTGTTTTGCCCTGTCCACTGGTTTTGAATTAATATTTAGTGTGGACTGTGCATCTGTGGAATTATCAAATTTTAAATAAAGCATGTGATGTTCCATTTGGAGCAAGGACAGAAAATAATAAATTTATTACCTAGCCTATCGGGCAAGTCAAATCTCCAATGTGCTGTTTAGTTAGTTAGATGCATTAATACAGACTGAGGAAAACAAACACATACATGATTATTATCCTCTTCAAAAAAGTTGTCCTGTACAAAAATCCTGTACTACAATAAAAGTAGAGATACATTTGCAAGTTGAGTAAATAGTCTTCTATTTACATTTCTACTTGAGTTAAAGTACAAAAAGTATCTGCTTTTTACTGTATTTAAATGTCAAAAGTAATTAAAGTCACATGTCCACTGCATGAATCACAAACATAACTGCCTCCGCTCCCTTCGCCGAAGCCTCGCTGCTCGATGGGCGTGTCTGACCACAACACTGGACGCAGTGAATAAACCTGTCATTCAACAGATGATGTGTGAATAAATGATAATAAATGATCTTTTTATTCAAGTTGGCTACTCTTGTAAACTTAGTTCTAAAAACTTTTGGGAAGTATAATACACTTGTGAAGGTAAAATTTAATACATTCAGGTAATATGATAGACTTGTAAAGGTTAAAAAAATAAAAAAATTCCCCACAAAAAGGGTGATTCCACTTCAAATCAACCACAGGGTGGAACCACACAGTCATGGATTTTGCAAAAAAAATTTTTTCACCCTTTGTTAATACAAGTATAAGTATAAAAACTCCCAAATTTTTTGAGTCATTTTACAATCTGGTCCAAGTGCACTGTGCAGCACCCCCTTTTTTCAAACACTTCCCTTAATAACTCAAAGAATACATGCTATGAAGATGAAACCTGATATAACAGCACAGTCTGTCGTGTGCTTTTCCACTTATGGCACAGCTATTTGCCAATGATTACAATGTTTAATTTATTAATGAATGACACGTCATGCATTTTAATGGTTTATAGTAAGATTGAATGTAGTGGAACATCCGAGAGACAAGTTAGTTCCCGTTCTCACCTACATTATAACCAAGATAAACAGCCATTCTCTCACCAGCCCATTCCCCCCTCCCATCTCTCTCTCTCTCTCTCTCTCTCTCAATAAATAGAATTTTACAGAGAAACTGGAAAGCATAAACTCCTCTGTCCTGAAGATTTTCCTGAGCTGACAGACTTCGCAAAGCGCCGTGACTTTTACAAACCGCTTACACCTCAGACCCCTTTCCATAAAAGTCTCCCAACACAAAACCTTACCACATTAAAGATTATAGGTTTTACTTTACAGGTCCCTGTGTACGAGCTGTTACTATAGAAACAATAATATATTAGAATGAATGCATTAATATAAACCTGTTCATGTTATAGCCAGAATTAATGTCTGAGCCATGTCGTTATATGAAAATAATGCACACCTTCTGACCAATCAGATCCAAGAATTCAACAAGGAGCAACTGAAGGCAGCTGCAGTAAAGGCCTCACAAAGTATCTCATGGGAGGAAACTCAGCTTCTGGTGATGTCCATGGGTTCCAGACCTCAGGCAGTCATTGACTGCAAAGGATTTGCAAGGATCTGAATTGCAAGTATTAATTATTATTTTAATTTTTAAATTATTATTATTAATTTGAGCCTGAGAATGGCTATAAGTCCTAAAGGGTTAATGGAATATTTTTGTTAAATCCCTTGAATTAAAGCTGAAAGTCTACACTATAAATTTGCAAATTTTGGATGAACTCTGCAGTGTAAGTTTTTAGCTGTCTTTTTTTTTTCCATGTGTAGCACCAGTTAAAAGATCATTTTAAATCTTAGTAGTTTTTAAAGAAAAAAAATCTCATGGATTTCAATTGGGTTACACGATTCAGGAAAAAAAAAATCTCATTTACAACACTTTCAAATGTCTGAGTGATTACGGGCTTCTGAACAGCTCGAGGCTGTGCCACGGAATGTTAGCTAAACATTCATCATGTGGTTTGTGAGATGCTGGTGTAAGTGTGTGGAGTTACTACGAGAGGTTTGCGCCGTTTTTTGGTACGTTTTGCAAATCACCTGCTGTTGAAGGGTGTCTGTCTTCCTGAAACCAAAATATTTTCAGACGTCTGATGTGCAATTCCGTTTGTCTATATGGTCGGTTTCACTTGCCGGACCAGGCTCACTACTGCTAGCCTCCACCACCTTTGCTGCTAACTAGCGCTTGTTTCCTCCATGTGACTGCAGCAACTCATCCTGTCATAGGTCAGCTAGGCTACGCATCATGTTTGAGGAGTCAAGCCTATTGAGTCTGGTTCCTCTCAAGGTTTCTTCCTCATATCATCTCAGGGAGTTTTTCCTTGCCACCGTCACCTTTGGCTTGCTCATTAGGGATAAGTTCATAAATTTTAAAATTTATATCCTGAATTTATATATTTCTGTAAAGCTGCTTTCTGACAATGTCCAAAGTCCTACACAAATAAAACTGAAATGAATTGAAGCTAGAATTTACATTGCCAGTCTACTTTCATGTTTTGTTATTTAAGGGATTGCACACTTACCAGGTGAATCGCACCTAATGCACCGCATGAACCGCACTTTTACAAATTGCTATTTTGATTCAAAATCAATTAATCGTTGAGCCTTAGGTGTCCGTATCGGTATTGGTATCGGAAACAGAAACCGTGGTATCATTCCGTCTCTAGCAAGCTTCAATACAAATAACTGACACGTAAACATAGTGAGGCGTTTCAGTTCGGTTGTTGCAATTACATAACTTTAGAAAAGCGTAGGATCAGAGTGTTTGACGATTAAAAGATAATGCTGAATATTATTCCGGTTTTTGGTTTGAACCTCATGTGCCGTGTCACCAGATGTTCATTTTTCCCTGGTTTGTGTTTTTAATTAGAGGCTCCGGCGTGCAGACGTGTAGCTGCTAATCTGTTCTTTCAGCTCGCATCGGGAGCGAGCCGAGCGTGAAAGTAATTGGCGAATGTAACACAAATTGGATCTTAGCGAGATGTGACTTGCAGTCCCTCCGAGGCAGTGCTTGCACAGCGATTAGAACAATGCACGTTTCTAAACTATTTTATTACGCACACTTATAGATGTTTATGGTCAAAGGCTTAAGCAAGTAAATCTCAAGCGGTATAAATGTATGAGTTTATTAAACAAAGGGGAGACATAACTGCTCTACACAGAGGAAACCACACGTACGACAGTAACTTAAAATGAGAGTGATTATATCTGGCAGATGTACAGTCAGGTGCAGAATTACAAAAACATACGTATATGAGAAAGATCATGAAACCATAAAAGTATGTTGTTTTGTAATCTATCCATCATCACAGTTTTTAAACACTAAAAAAAAAACCAGGGAATTAGTCTAACTTTTTTTCAAATCAGTTAATGTGATTAATCAGTGTTTTAAATGAACAGACTGAACCTGTATTGTGAATTTTACACACCAGTCGGCTTCTTTACAACTGGAGTTTAACAGCTAGCAATTAAACTGGGGTTAATTAACATCAGCTCTCTCTCTGTCTGTCTCTCTAGGCATCTCTGTGTGTTCATCTCTCTCTGTCTCTGTTTCTCTCTCTCTCTATGCATGTGTACCTTTTTCTCTCTCCATCTCTTTCTGTGTATGCCTCTCTCTTTCTCTCACGCTCACTGCCTCTCTCCTTTTGTCTGTGTCTCTCTCTTTTGTCTGTCTCTGTATCTTTCTCCATACCTCTCCATCTCTCCCTCTGTGTGTGTGTCTGTCTCTCTCGCACACTGACCCCTATGTCACAGCCAAATTGGAAAAAAATCATGTTAATTACTCAGAGCAGATAAATAAATAAAATTAGTTATTTGTTTGTTTTGTAATGAGGTGAAATATACTTGAACATTTGTCAAGTGGGCACAGCACCAAAACATTAGTGTAGAAAAGACAGCATAAATAGCATATTCTGGGTCCTAAGGTTATTTTTCTTCTGTAAACGCTTTGCAAGGCCATCTCAGTGTCCTGCAGAATGCCTTACGGTTTGATTTTAGGATGGTGTCCACATGCACAAACTTTAAGAATGCGTGAAAGGTGTAGGAATTGTGTACAGAGGAAGGTCTGAGGTTCAACCAGAGCGACCCTGACCAGGATAAAGAATTTACTGAAGATGAATAGATGACTGAGCACCACACTCCATCCAGTACATTTCCATGTCAATCAACATTTCCAAGCTTCACATCTCATAGCATGCATGAAAGTAAAAACTTTTTTGTTGAGTCCCACAGGACCGTACTCCCGACACACTCCCCTATCACCAACTTTTAACTTTGAGTAGTGCCATAAAGGGTGTTCGCACTAATTCAAAAACTTGCTTATTTTCGAAACAAGTTTCGAACTCGAAGCCAACGGTGTCGACAGAGAAGCTAAACTGTATGCATGAAATTCCCCCTAAAATATACTTCAAACGTGAAAGAAGCCATTGAAGAAAAATGATTTCAGACATCTGACCTTGCCATGACCTGTTTTGGATCAATTTCAAAAATCTAATCAGTTCAGTTGATGGTTACAATGATAATGGCATATAAAGGAATGTTCAACCACTCATTCTTGAGATATCACGGTAACGAGAATCTCAGACGGATGGATGCACAAGCCGAAAACATATTGCCTTCATCACTGTATTTACATTTTAGTTATTTAGCAGACATTCCTATTCAGAGAGACTTACCCAAAACATGCCTTCAGTTATAATAATAGATAAACTGAAAGTCAAGATGTGAAGGCTCTTAGTGCCTTGGTGATGTCTTGGTGCTCAAAGTTCACTCAAATTCAAATCTGATCCAGTTCACACTAATCTTTGCTAAGCACAAACAATAAGATGAGCCCTCATATGTGATGTCACAGAAAAATAATAAAAAAAATCATAATAATTCTGGGAAAAAGTGGTGAAATATCAGCACAGAAACAGGTTACAGAGTTTGCGATGAGTCAGCGAGGGTGGTCCACTAGCCACACTAGGCAGATGCAATGGCACGCAGAACGTGTCAGTACTAGTTTGCAGAATCAGCATAGGCAGCTTTACTGTAAATAAACGTACGTTTTCCATTATTTATAAGTCAGAATTACAAACAATTAGCAAAGAAATGTGACAGGAGATGTATAAATGAATAAAGGAGGGACTGATTCAAAAGTGAAGTACAAAGAGCTGGAAGAGCGAATTGAAGGGTGGTTTACACTTGAAGAGATCCATACACGAAAGAATCAGACGATTTTCCTGCCATTAGCTTGTTGTTAATTTGCTGCTTCAGTGACACGTGTCATCACAAAGGTTATATCTAATAACCTCGACTACCCTCATGCAAAAAAAAAAAAAAAAGAAAAAAAATAAAGAAAAAAGAAAAGGCGTGTTCCACGGTGTCACGACTAAAAATAATGGCCACAATCATCCGTGTCTGAAGCCTGGGATTTATGAGAGATCACGTCTGATGACAGGCGAAGATTGTTAAAGAAGTTAAACTACACCATCCCGGATCATTCGTTCTACACACAGCAAATTAGACCAGTGATTCTTTATTCGTATGACACAGAGAACGTAGGACCATCCTGTCTGTCAATTACTGAGCACGCTTGAAAGAAAGCGTCTCATTTCCAGAAGAGAAAATTGGTATTCTTTGAGCTTTTTCTCACAGAGGAGCGGTGATTGTTGAGGAAACAGGGCCATCATTTACAAAGTAGATGGACAGACAGAGAGGAATGGAAAGGGTGATATTCTTCAAGCTGAGATTTCCTGTTTGCCAAAGCTACCGAAACACACACCTGCTGGGTCGCCATCGAGGTACCAGAAATAAGAATTTATCCTCCGTCACAAGTCACAAGACTGGAGTAAGTGAAACTCACTTTTGGACATGGCAATGTCAACCAAATAGAGTACCATTATTTACACAAGTGGACTTTGTATGCATGACTAAACAGTCAAAGGATAAAAATAAAATAAAATAAAAGTGTGGCCACGCTCCAAAGTGTGGCCTTGTCGCAAGTTTTGGTTTCCCAGAAACCTAATTACTAGTCTAAAAAGTGTAGTAGAGCTTTCGCTGAAGTGACTGGCACTATATTCTGCATCGTTTCTCTGACTTCTGAGCAGGGTTTTAACCTTGTTTTTTATTTCGCTGTGGACACTAATCAGGAGTCAGGAAGAATCTTTAAATCCTGGTCTTCCAGATTCCGCAAGCACAAGCTTTACTGGAAGAAAATCCCTCTGCAGTGCTGCGCACTTTAACGGACTAATAGTACTGTTCAATCGGCAAATGAAAAAAAAATTATGCCTAAAAACAGACTATGATGGAATCTTTACAACCCTGTCCATCAGCGCGACAGATGATTTATTGTAACGCAACCTCCTTGGAGACTGAATAGCCACAGTCCTTACACTCTCCTGTTAAAGTTTCTAATTGTACCACTGCGTGTTTGCAACCTTGTCAAAAAAATATGCAAAGTCCTCGACCAAGGTTTTAGCAATCAGGTGTGGTGACCTAAATGTATTATTTGAGTCTGGCTGGCATCTTTATTTCTCTCGATATGTTTAAAAGATCGAGTTACCAATCAGCGATTACATTTAGTGGACACCTGACCATCACACTCATATGTGGTTCTTCCCCAAACTGTTGCCAGTTGTTGGAAGCACACAATTGTATAGAATGTCTTTGTACACTGTAGCATTACGGTTTTCCTTCACTGGAACTAAGAGGCCCATGACAATGCCCCTGTGCACAAAGCGAAGACATGGTGTGTTACGGTTGGAGTGGAAGAACTCGAGTGGCTTGACCTCAACCCCACTGAACACCTCTGGGATGAACTGGAATGCCGATTGCACCCCAGTCCTCCTCACTCAACATCAGTGTCTGACCTCGCTAATGGCCATATATTGTGGTGTATTTTATAGGATCAAGCTACCAAGACAATTTGAACAAAAGACGAGACGAATTCTACCACCAAAGCTAGCTAAAAAAAAAAAAAACATATACATGCTCCAAACCGAGCTCCAAACTCCTAGCTTGCCAAAATGATGCCATTACATTGTGGCTTAGCCTACAGCCTATAGTCATCCTTAATTATCTGGTTATTATTAGATTTTCTCCACCACTTACCACTTGTGCTTTCTGCTTTCCCTTTTTCGTCTGCTTCTTGTTTACACTTTCTTTTCTTCATTTTAAACATTGTGTATATTATATTTTATTTATAAGTTTTTGTTTTCAAAAAAAAAAAACTTCTTTTATACACGCACGCACACACACACACACACTTCATTAATCAATTAATAAATTAATTACCTGAAGTTATTTCCACTGCATATGAAACAAATCCGGTCTGAATAGGGCTGTAACTAAAATCTACTCACTTTTATTTTCATTATACACTTTTTAATCTACTTTTATTATACCCTGAGTATAAATTAAAAAAAAAAAAAAAACAGTAATATGCTGCATTTCCATGTTGTTTTATATAACAAAAAAAACCTGCTTAAAAATGAATAAATGATTTTTAAAATGCTGTTATAGTAATAGAATTATCAATAAAGACAAATACATGCTTTTTTAAACTGTACGTGAAAGTACAAGACTTAAATGTTTGTCTATTTTTTAAATATTTTTTATGTTTGATATTTTATACAAACGCAGTCGTTAAAATCGTTAAAATTTAAATTTCGTGAAGCTCGCGCACACCGCTCACTCACACAGCGCGTGCTAGTCACAACCATGCTAACGCTAGCTAATTCAGTATGAAGCGAGCTATTAGCAACTAATTCATTTAGCTAATAAACTTCACCGAGCGAGCAAATGTGTCTCTGTAGTACTTAAAGTTAACCATTTGACTGTTATTTTGCTGTATAACGTATTTATCACTCCACAGCTAGCTAATACATGCTAACTCGTTGGAAAACTAGCAAAAAAAAAAAAAGTTAAAATATAGCACAATGTTTTCCTCATCGAAATATAAATAATTAACGTGACATTTCTAAGAAACTGACAAAAAAAAACTATAAAATACAGTAATAAACAATTTAACAACTTGGTTACCTCAGACAGCCGCTTGGCGTTTTCTCTGAGATAATAACAACATGAAGCGACGTTTCACAAAAGAGTCGCCTCTTAGAATCGGATCTTTAAATCGACTCTTTGAGGTGACCGTTGGGAGTCGATTCACTAGATTCAAATCGCAAATGAGACCAAAGAAAGAGATAACGACACAGCAACCACAACAACCACAACCGCAACAACAACAACAATAACGTCAACAACAACCCCTACAACAACCACAACAACAATAACATCAACAACAACAACAACAACAACAACAATAATAATAATAATAATAATAATAATAATAATAATAATACAGAGAGACACAGAAAAGTGAGTAAATAGTATTAATACTACTACAACAACACTGTTACACAAAAAGGTACTAAACTGTTCAATTCCAGGTAGACTGCCCTTAAACGTACACCTTCTGTACCTTGTCTGTATCATTTACCTAGAAAGATGCATGCAATGAACCTTTAAAACTTTACTGTAAAAACTTTACTCTGTACTCTAATTATGGGCCAATTACATACCATTAATCATTTTAAGGTACTCTATATCAACACCTCAAGTTGAAAAATACATATTAAACATATTAAACATACAAATATACAACATACAAGATAACCAGGAACCAGAAACCAGCAATAACAAGGAATGGAACATTTTAGTACCTTCATATAATAATAATAATAATAATAATAATAATAATAATAATAATAATAATAATAATGTCAAAGTTTTTTGTCAAGAAGGCAAGAAGTTTGTGTAACTTTGTGTGACTTTAGCAACTCTTCATGTAAAAAACATCTCTTTTGACAAAGCCATACACTCATGCAGTGTCACCTGTCATGTGTGTGTTCTCTCGTTTACACCTCATCTCTACGTTTTAATTAATAAATGATTTAATGACTGGAGTCAGGGGTATGGGGCGGTGTCTCCTACTGTGTGTGAGCACACATCGTTAATCAGGGCCATTCCCATTAGCCAGGTCACTAACAATCACGCTCAAACAATTAGGGCTTGATTAAGAGATGCTCATTAAGTAAACGCTGCTGAAGCCTGCAGGGTGCGGTACTGGTACTGTGTATCTGTGGGTCCAGTACCAAGAGCTCTCTCAAGGTCTCTCAAGGTTATCTAAAATTGTTGATAGAAGCTTTATTTCCCAAGATTGACATTCTCACCGCAGTGGATTTCTCGAAAAAGAAGACCAGCACAGCTCAAAGGAGCTGTTTAATCGAACAGGACTCTAACAAAAGAGAAGTCAGAATGAGACTGAAATGACATAAAGAATTAAAATTCACTGAAAGATGTGCGGCATAATGGGTTTATTTGAATGACCTTCTGTCATCCTTGAAAAAATTAAAGAACATGAAAGAACTACGGTAGTTTTTTTAAAAATTGTCTTATTCATGAATCAGCCTGAAACACTTAAAACACACGCTTAAAACCAAATTCTTGGTTCCCTTAACAAAACATATCTACATTAGTTAGCATGAACAAATCATAAAACTTCAGAATTAGCATTAAAGTAACAAAAAGTCTCATTCACTAAGTCTAAAAAGAAGCAAAATAATAACATTCATAAGTAATACTAAATCTGCAGTAGAAAAGTGGTTCATCAAAAGAATTAATAAATCATGCTGAATTTTTTGCTCTCAGTATTTATACTTGAATTCCTGTGTTTAATTGATTATGAATTAGTTTTAATTTATTTCATTTATGTTCAAATTTTTTTTCAAGTCATGATTGCAACAAATATTACCTAATTTGTCTAGATGCTAACACTAGACAAAAATCGATTACTATGTGCTAGCTTACTTTACACCACAACAGTGTTGAATTCTCAAATCTAATTGGGCAGCAGGTGTTGATTAATTTTCTATAACAGCAGCCCTGACACAAGAGGCTGTGATTTAACAAAGTAAAATGTACAATCATTGATATGGTGAGGTTTTCTGTAAGGAGATGTTAAATTTAACATTTACAGAAGGAGTCTCCAGTGTCAGCCCTTTGTACAGCTGTAACTTTAATGTTTCTGACATCTTCAGGACAGAGGAGTTAACACTTTGCAGTTTCTCTGTAACATGACGAGCTGTTTTTTTTTTTTTTTTTGTCTTATTAACTTTAAGAGAGAGACAAAAGAGAGGCTGGTAAGGAGAATGACTGTTTATCGTTGCTATAACTTGAGTGAGAACAGCAGAATTTGTTTAGTGGAAGTGCCACAACATTAAATGTAACTACAAATGGCTAAAAAGCATGATGTGTCATTGTTAAATAAATAACTAATTTTAATCAGTGGTAAGTTGCGGTGGTGTTAGAGGAATAAAACTCTTCAGGATTTGCTGTTATAGGAAAATAATCAATTTATCAGCTTTGGGGTGGTAACAGTAACTTCGCTTCATCACACCACCCATTTATTAATTTCTGAAACATCTCAAAGCTGAGTGTTTTATTCCTTACTTGTTACCAGTACTTATGGTTTATTAATGTTGAGGTTAAGTGAAACAAGATATAAATGGTCAGGTACTGAATACATTTTCTGTAAAAAAAACAAAAAACAAAAACAAAACAAAACAAAGGCATAGAAATCTGATAGAGTCATTAAAGCTAGAGAGCGAGAGAGAGAGAGAGAGAGAGAGAAAGAGAGAGAAAAAGAGAGTGAATTCTCTGCACTCGTTGCCAGAACCTGACTGCGTATAGACGTGTATGATGAATGGTGTTGTATTGCTATGGCTGCCCTCTCTCACTCCACTCCCTGCTACCAATCTGCACAGAGAGGCAGAGAGGGAAAGAGAGAAAGACAGAAAACGAGAGCATGTGTGAGAGAGATACGGAGAGAAAGGGAAAAACAGAAAAGAAGAAAGAAAGAAGAAAAAAGAGGAGGAGAAAAAAAAAAGCAGCAGCAGCAGCAGCAGCCTGGGAGGTTTCCGTTAATTAACCTACACACACACACATTTGACATTTGGGTTTAAGATCAAAGGAGTATGAATATGAGACGATTGATCAGAATTTCAGAAACTGACGATCTCCTGGGAATTTCACACAGTCTCTAGAGTTTACAAAGAATGGTTCTGCTCCTGCCAGCCAAGAACAGGAGTCTGAGACTATCATGGGCACAGACTCACCCACACTGGACAGCTGAAGACTAGAAAAAGAGCAGGTGAGTTTTTTTCCCTAATCTTTAACTGGCCAGTGTGGGTGAGTCTGTGCCCATGATAGTCTCAGATTCCTGTTCTTGGCTGGCAGGAGTGGATCCTGATGTGGTCTTCTGCTGTTGTAGCCCATCCACCTTAAGGTTTGATGTTCTGTGCATGCTGAGATGCTTTTCAGCTCACCACGGTTGTAAAGAGTGATTATATTCCTGGCAGCTCGAACCAATCTAGCCATTTTCCTCTGACCTCTCTTAGCAACAAGGTTTTTCCACCCACAGAACTGTCACTCACTCAATGTTATTGTGTGTAAACGCTATAGACTGAAATTCCCAGGAGATCAGTAGTTTCTGAAATACTCAAACCAGTTCACCTGGCACCAACAACCATGCCACGGTTAAAGTCACAGAGATCACATTTTTTCCCCTCATTCTGATGTTTGATGTAAACATTAACTGAAGCTCTGTATCTGCATGATTGTATGTGTTGTGCTGCTGCCATACCATTGGCTGATTGGAAAACATAATAATTAAGCAGGTGTGCAGGTGTGTGTGTGTGTGTGTGTATATATATATATAGGTTTCAAATATGTCCCCATTCTTTCAGCTTTAAAATTCACTCTGGCACAGAGGGCAGGAAATGCAGAAAGAAAAAGCACATTCAGGTGAAGTGGGTGAAAAATGAGAGGGGAAAAGGCATGAAATTGAGAAAGAGAAAACTTGCTTTGATGGCAAAAATAAAAGTCCTGGTCATTACTTCTCCAGCCTTGCAGGCATTGTGTAGGAGGTTTCAGTCGCAGCTGTGTGTGTGTGTGTGTGTGTGTGTGTGTGTGAGAGAGTAGGTGCAGCGAGACACACACCGCTACTGCGCTGCTTAAAAGACAATGGTAAATAAATAAATAATACCCCAAAAACACAAGCAGACTTTAAATAGAATTGCATAAATAGGAAAACAACTAGCAAACAACTCTCGATAGAGAAATCCCTCTTTCCGGTAATTTCTCTCTGTGCAAAAGGCAACGGGAATGTTTTCTATAATAATCTAATGATGTTATACATCAGATATACGTTATTGTGTGATGATCTTTCACCATGACATATGAAAGAAATAATTTAATACCCTATTATATATACAGTGGATATAAAAAGTCTACCCCTTTTAAAATGCCAGGCTTCTGTGATGTAAAAAAAAAAATGAGACCAAGATAAATAATTTCAGAACTTTTTCCACCTTTAATGTGACCTATAACCTGTACAACTCATCT
>CM075016.1:21843696-21866808 GCA_037576675.1 Pangasius sanitwongsei | reverse complement strand
TACTTTGCTGAAAATGGCTGTAATTCCTAAACGGTAAATGCCATATTTTTGTGGAGCCTCTTAAAATAAAGCTGAAATTCTACACTTCGATCACATCTTGATTGTTTTATTTCAAATCCATGGTGGTTGTGTATAAAGGCAAAATCACAAAAACTCTGTCATTGTCCAAATATATATATATATATATATATATATATATATATATATTCATTATTCATACAGTTGTCATGTTTCTGTGTAAATGTGTAATAATGAATCATTCCATATAAGTTCAAATAGGCTCAAATAGGTTTTAGATTTTACCTAAAACATTAAAAATGGTTAACCATATCTAAATAAAGATATCAATTGTGTTCCAATCTCCAGAGCAAAGGTTCACAAAGCAGTACTCCAGTGGGCTCCCACAAAAAAATAAAGCGTACCCTTCCTCATCCACCCCCAGATGAGGATATTGTTGTTGGCCCCTTGGGATACAGCACTGGTTCATCTCGAAGAAGAATGTGTAGAAATACCACCATGGCTAGAGCTAAAATCCTGCAAGATATTGACAAAGAGTTGGATTTGGTTGAGAGAGAGTCTTCCAAACTCCGCAAGAAGCAAGCAGAACTGGATGAGGAAGAGAAAGAGATAGATGCCAAGCTGAGGTATCTTGAAATGGGTATTAATAGAAGGAAGGAGGCTTTATTAAAAGAAAGGGAGAAGAGGGAGAGGGCATATTTACAAGGTGTGGCAGAGGAGCGTGACTATATGTCTGATAGTGAGGTTAATAACAACAGAGAGACACGGGGTAATGGTCATGGACTGGAACGACCAAGGACTGCCCCTCAGTCAGAATTTAACCAGTTCATTCCTCCACAGACTGAAGCTGATTCTCAGTATGCACAACTTGCATACTCTCATTATCAGTATGCCTCCCAAGGTGATTCCCCAAGTCACTATTCCCAGCAAACTCTGTACCAACAGCCATCACTTTATCATCAGCAGGTGTCTCCCTATCAGACCCAGTCAATATACTCTTCAGTGCCCACACTTAGCCAGCAATCACAACAAACAGGTTATGACCATGCCTCCCAACTCCTTCTAATGCAACAGAAAACCCGGCAAACTACTTTGTCTGACTTGGAGCCAAAGATAACCACTAATTACGAGGTTATACGGAATCAGCCTCTCCTAATTGTACCCACATCTACAGAGAGTGCCTATGGGGTCTCACATCTTGCAAGTAAATACAATAACTTAGATCTGAGGATTGGGCTTGAGGAAAGAGGCAGTATGGCCAGCAGTCCCATGTCCAGCATTTCAGCAGAGTCCTTCTATGCAGACATTGACCATCACAATGTCAGAAACTATGTTATGATTGATGACATAGGTGAGCTCACCAAGGGGTCTAGAGGCTTGGGTTCAAGCTTCAATGTTCCTGATAAAGATATCAGCAAAAGTGATCGGCTACTTCGTGTTGCTGACGTTCGTCGAACAGCAGATGTGACTGACTTCATTGGACCTCTGCAAGCCACTTCAAGATTACATTCATATGGTAAGCCAGAGGAGGACTCAATGGAGGAGCCATATGAGTTAAAGCTGCTAAAACAGCAAATAAAGCAAGAGTTCCGGAGAGGCTCAGACAGCCTGGAACAACTCACAGGCCTTCCTCACTACCTACACACTGACAGTTTTAGACATTTTCCTAAATCTGAAAAATATAGCATTGGAAGACTTACACTAGAAAAGCAAGCTGCTAAGCAGCTTTCAGCCTCAGTCCTTTACCAGAAACAGCTAAAGAATAAAAGAACACTAATTGATCCTAAAATTACAAAGTTTTCCCCTATACAAGAAAGCCGGGACCTGGAACCTGATTACAGCAGTTTTTTACCTTCCACTGGCTCAGCAATGGGAGGACTGTCCAGCAGAGCAAGGCTGCTTCAGGATGAGATCACTTTTGGCCTGAGGAAGAACCTAGCTGAACAGCAGAAATACCTGGGCTCTACGCTTAGCAACAACCTAGCTCAATCCCTGAATCTTGGTCACTCTCTCAACCTTGGCCCAAACTTGAGAGCATCCCTCCAGGATGATGGCACTTATCCCAGCGGCACCCGGTCCAGACAATCTTCCAGGCCTTCCTCTGTATATGGACTTGACTTATCCATCAAAAGAGACCTTTCCAGCTCTTCACTAAGGTTAAAGTCAGAGGGTGAAGGCTTAGATTCCCAGTTTGGAATAGCAAGGGTAAAACCAACAAGTTTACCTATCAGCCAGAGCAGGGGCCGCATTCCCATTGTGGCACAGAACTCAGAAGAAGAGAGCCCGCTGAGCCCAGTTGGGCAACCCATGGGTATGGCAAGGGCATCTGCAGGTCCACTACCACCTATCTCTGCTGATTCTCGGGACCAGTTTGGTTCCAGTCACTCTTTGCCAGAGGTACAGCAGCATATGAGAGAAGAATCACGAACACGTGGCTATGATAGGGATATAGCCTTCATTATGGATGACCTACAAGGAGCTATGTCAGACAGTGAAGGTAAATTTTCTATGCGACTTCTTTAAATGCCTTGATCAACATGTGCTATAGGCATGGCTAAAAATATTTTTGTATCTAATTTTGTTTCATAACTTCATATTTCTGACATTATTTTGAACTATGAATTTAGTGCATTGCTCTACATTTGGATGATATAATTTTCCATTTTTTGATTTTCTTTTACTTGTAAATATATTAACATTTATTATATTAATTATTGCATTTGTATGCTCTATTATTGTTGCAGTTCATTTGCATGCTCATTTTCTTTTCCTTCTTTTACATAATATACAAAGAATGCAGTCATAATTCATTCTCTTTTACTGTATACCAGATGCCTCTATAAATCATTAATTTGTGAGGTGTAAAAACATATTACATATTATTATTATTATTATTATTATTATTATTATTATTATTTTAGTACTGTAATGAAAATATAAATACTTATAAAAATAATAATTTGGGCTAGAGTCTTAAAGTTTGGGATATCTGGCTTTATCAAAATATGTAATATGTTAAACATGTGAAATGCATATTTTTTGTTTTAATTATAATGATACAGTATATTCATTTAAATAACATTTAAATAAATTCATTTAAATGGTGGCAACTGGTTTTTGTTTAGCAGAAATTTCTCATAGTGCATTGTTAAAGTGGCACAAAGTGGATATAGTAAAATGATTAATGGATCAGACTATTGGTGCGCCTTACTCATACTGACTGGAGGACATTAATCCACATAGGCAAAATGCAGTGTTGTGGCAACATTTATTTATTTAATTTTTTTCTAACCTCGGTTAAATGACGGAATTACATAATGCATCCATATTTAATCATCATTCATATTATCAAATGTAGTCTTATATGATTAACACTTAATTTATATTACATCTTATGAAAATATTAAATTATTTATTTCAATGCTAAGCTGTCTGTGAAGGATACGCACCCAAGATGCTTCCAAGATGATGTTGAAAACCAAATGTTCTAGACCACAACATAAAGAAGTCCCTTTCTTTAAAATCTCTAAACCTTTAATTATTGTCTTCATTCTGTCATACATTGTTTTTGATCCAGTTCTGGACCCTGATTATGCCTAACCTACAGTAATAGTTCCAACTGAAGTGATAGTTTAAATCAAGGTTAAGGAATCTCTTTTCACATCAAGGCATTGTGTGGCTAATTTCAGGTATAAGACAAATTTTAGCACAAATGCAAGGCCAAAAATGTATTTACTTTAAGCAAAACAATCACTCTAACCCTAAAGTGTTGTCACATTTCTTTGAGATTAGTTTTGTGGATCTACATTATTTTCTGAGTCTACTTTAATATTAATAAACTACTGTACTTTATCCAGGGATTAAATTGGGACTAAGGAGATGAGGACGCCCTACTTCTCTCATGTATGGGCAGTACTTTTAAATGCATTTTTATTATACATTATTATATATTTTTTTTTTACACTTGTTTTTTTATATATATTTATTTTTTTGTACTAGGGGCTTAATTGAACACACTACAATTGGGTGTCCAGTTCTTACATTTTCAGTATTTTCAGTATTTTTGTTTGTAGTTTTACATCAAAATATAGTATTCTTTTCTGGCAGATATATAATAGATACATAATACCATACAACATTTAACCTAGCAAAATAAGCACAATTTCCTTATATATATATATATATATATATATATATATATATATATATATATATATATATATATATATATATAAATATAAATATATATATATATATGACATGTAAGGAATAGAATACATTGTGTTGTTGCTGTTATGGGAAAATAATCAATGACTGGTTGGTGTGTGATGTGGAGTTACTCTTACTGCCCTGAAGTTGATTATTTTCCTATAACAGCATGTCCTGAAGTGTTTTATTCCTCTTAAACCACAGCAATTTGCCAGTGATTAATTATTAAACAACAGCAACATCATAGTTTTACCCATTTATAGTTATATTTAATGTTATGGGGAAAAAGTCCCATTATAGCAGCTATATGCAGTCTTTCCCTCACCAGCCTCTCTTTTCTTTCTCTTATAGGTAATAAGACAAAGAAAAAAAAAACACAGAGTGTAATCTCCTGTCCTGAAAACCTGAAGTTACAGTTTTACCTTTGACTTTTATAAAGCGCTGACAGTGGAGACTCCTTCCATCTCCTTACAAGATGAAGAAAACTTCACCATATCAACAATTACACACATTATTTAATCCATTGTGGAGGGTCTGCCGTACAGGTCCCTGTGAAAGAGCTGTTACTATAGAAATTGGGACTGCGATTGCTGTGGTGGCTTTGGGGCTGCGGTTGCCACGAGCACCTTCGTACTCAGGACTCGATCAATGGACAGTGGATAGATTTTAACCAACCGGACTTCTTGCGAAAACTGTGATGAATTTACTGGTTGCACAATTGCACTATTTGTCCATATAGTACACAATAATAGACGGGATTTATTTATAATCGCACTCTCCGTTGCACCCAGATGAGGATGCGTTCCCTTTTGAGTCTGGTTCCCCTCAAGGTTCCTCTCATTTATTTCTGTAAAGCTGCTTTGTGACAATATCCATTGTTAAACGTGCTATACAAATAAAAAAGAAAGAAAGAAAGAAATGATGACGTGCAATAATGTTTATATAATGGTTATTTTGCATCACTGCTATAGAAAATTAAACAACACCTTCTGCCCAATAAGAATCCATAATTCAACCTCTCTGTGGCGTAACATGTGGTGTAAAAACTTTTTTTCCATATAGAATAAGCTATATATTCACCATATACTATATGGCTAACATTAGCTGCTTATTTATATATTTGCCTCATTTTCATTTGTATATTTGTAATCATTGTGTTCAGTGTGACATACAGTACACTTTAAAAAGCTTATTCAAAAAAAGGCTGTTAATGGACAGTGTAAAGCAGCTGTTGGTGAGATTTATTTAAATATTCAAGCTAAAGCACCTTTTATTGTAGCTCTGTCTCTTCATTTTCATGACTGATTTGAGATTATTGATAAATTAAAATGCAGGGCAGGTCATGGATTAAAGTTTGAGGTCAAACCGTAGATCTGAGTGCATCATGTTTCAAATTTCTCCTGCGAGTTCTTCAAAGACCCAGCAGTCTGTCTGAATAATTCCACACATTTAGCTTTCTGTTTGATGCTAGCTTACTGAGTGCAGCGGAATACTGATTAGCTGAGCTGACTGACTGACCAACACACACACACACACACACACACACGTCAGTACATAACATTGTCAGTACATTCAATTCTCAAAACGTCCAAAGGAGCATTTTTCATTTTTCAAAAATATTTTATTTGTGATCCAGGTACAAGGAAAAAGCAAAGAAAAATCCAGGATTTATTTTACAGGACATGGAAGTGAGAATAGGAAAAGTGTGTTCTCTCTTCATTTCTATCCTTTTTGTTCTCGAACAAGGACATGCAAGTGTAGACGGATGCTTTACAGGAAGGATGTAAAAAGGGCGGAGCTTGTGTATAGAGAGACGTCACCCGACATTTTTCACATTTTCCTCTTTTTTTTTTTTTAATTCTTCCTTTTTTTTTTTTTTTAGTAAAAAGGCAACACACATTAATAATAAGCTACAAAGATTTGTCAATATTGAGACGAGGAAGAGAAAGAGATAGCAGAGCATGGCTGATCCTTCCAAACAAATAGGCAAAATAAAAGAGTAAATGTTAACGTTTCCATCGAGTTTGGGAATTTTTTCTTTATACGGCTGATGGAGATGAGGAAGCAGCATGGTGCGGTGTGCACACAAGTCACAAAATAATGTGGCGTCTCACATTGCCATGGCTGACAGAATAGAAAAAAAAAAAATAATAATGAAAAAAGGCAAAAGGTGACGGAGAAACGTTTCATATTCCACAATTTTTATGCATTTTTCACAATATACCTTTATTATTTTAATAAATACAAAAAACAACAACACTGTTCCTTTTATTATTTTTTTTTAAAGAAAACAAAAAAAACATTAGCATTAAAAAAGACACTAAATGCATTAGACGTTAGAAATATCAATATTAATTTTGGTATGTTTCTGTAACTGACATCTTTGTTTTTATGGACATAAAGTGAACCGGCACATTTTCCAATGAGACAACAAGGCAATGGCATTCCACCGTGAACAGGGGGAAAAATTAAATTAAAAGAATAAAAAAAAATTAAAATAAAAATAAAAATACAGAAGCCCATTGGACACACGCAGAAGAAATTTCATTAGCAAACTTTAAATGGCCGTCTGTGTGAGGATACATATGAATATATACACATATATACACACACACACACACACACACACACACACACTCACAGGACACCACCAAAATATATGTAAAATAACCTGAGCTACTCTCCGCACCTCATTTTTCCAAATAACCGCGCACTAAAAAACGGAAAATATGGCGTTCTGAGAGCAACATAAACGTGACGGGACAACAGTCAGTCAGAGAAAGCGTTAAAATCTGAGCAACATCGTTCGTATCAAAAAAACGAGAGAAACTAAACAGTCATAGTACCAGATTACTCTCCTGAAGGCTCGACAGTAAAAAAAAAAAATTCCAGCTTTGTTTAAGCAACATTTTGTACAATTTTACATAAAGTAAACCCGAGAACACAACAAAGGAAATGACAAAATGCTTAAAAACTAAAAGAACCGTTCAAAAACGCCGTGTGATTGGTCGGCAGTGAGAGATTATACATCATCGTGACTCAAGAGTGCATCGTGATCGTGATATTGTAGGATCTATACGTTGTTAGCAAACGCTAAAGCATGCCAATGTGTCGTTACGTCTTTTGTAGACCTACGCCGCTAATCCGCATGCATACACGTTCGAGTGACGATTCTCTGCATAGATAAAGACGTATCAAAGACGACGGATCTGGAATTTGGTCTGCAGAATCATCATCATTATTATCATGTTGGATGTAAACTAAAAAAATAAAATAAAATAAAATCATAAGTGCTTTAAAAATAAAATTAAGGAATAAATATTATTTGATTATAAAACAATTCGTTCAGCGTTAGTCATTAGTTGTTAGTCATTACAATTCATTTGCACCACAAAGTGTGTAAGACTAACGCCTAATAAATTAGTGTTTCGACATGTACACAGAAATAAAAAAAAAGTACTAAGTGGCTCTCCAGCTGTGTTATTGAAGAGACACACGTTCCGTGAAGCTCAGCATGCCGTCGTTTTGCAAAAGCACTAAAACAGGAGATGTGTATGATTTTAGAGAAAAACCATACACTTTATTCTTGTTCATATGGCTTTTAAATTGCTCGTGTTTTAAGTGCTTAGTGATCCGTCTTTCAGAGGGGAAATCGAAAACAAACAAACAGAAAATTTAAAATGATCATAAATAGCATGAAAGCTTATGACACAATCGTCATCCCTCAACAGTGTCCACTTGATGTTTGCTGATGTTTATTGATCGTGATCAACGCTCGAGGAGAGAGAGAGACAGAGAGAGAGAGACAGAGAGAAAGAGAGAGACCGTCATACACAAACGAGCAAACAGCAAAGAACAGCGGTGAGCCGAGTGTGACGCGACTCGATGACGTTCATTCTGATATGATAACACCGATGAGCCAAAATATCATGACCACTCAAGTGAATAATGTTGATTATCTCGTAACAACGGTGCATGTCAAGGTCTGGGATGAATTAGATAGTAAGCAAGCAGTCGGTTCTCGTAGTCGATGTGTTGGATCCGGGGGGAAATGGGCAGGTGTAAAGACCTGAGCGACTTTGACAAGGCCCAGACGACCGGGTTGGAGCATCTCCGAAACAACAAGGCTTGTGGGCTGCTCCCGTTCAGCAGTGGTGAGTATTTACTGACAGTGGATCAACAAACCACAAACCGGCGAAAGGCTCATCGACGGGCGAGAGCAATGAAAGCTCTCCCATCTGGTCAGAACCAACAGAAGGGCTACTGATGTCACAAGTAGTTTTAATGATGGTTACAGGAAGAATGTGTCTCAACGGTCAGAGTGCCCATGCTGTCCACGATCACAGGCACCTACAATGTGCACACAAGCATCAAACCTGGACGGTGGAGCAACGGAAGATTTTCGCGTGGTCCGTTTTCGTTTACATCAAGTGGACAGCCAGGTACATGTGCACCGTTTACCTGGGGAAGAGTTGGCACCATGATGCATTATAGGAAGAAGACAAGCCGGTGGAGGAAGTGTGATGTTCTGGGCAATGTTCTGGTCCTGGCATTCATGTGGACGTCAGTTTGACACGTGCCACCTACCTAAGCAATGTTGCAGACCAGGTACACTCCTTCCTGTCAGCGGTATTCACTAATGGCAGTGGCCTCTTTCGGCAGGATAATGCGCCCTGCCACACTGCACGCATTGTTCAGGAATGGTTTGAGGAACCTGACGCAGAGTTCAGGGTGTTGATTGGCCTCCGAATTCCCCTGATCTCGAGCCGATCTATCATCTGTGGGACGTGCTGGAAAAACAAGTCCGAGCCGCAGCGGCTCCACCTCGCAACTTTCAGGACTTAAAGGATCTGCTGCTAACGTCTTGGTGCCAGAAACCACAGCACACCTTCAGAGGTCTTGTAGAGTTCATGCCTCGGCGGATCAGAGCTGTTTCGGTGGCACACGGAGGACCATCGGTACATTAAAGCAGGTGTTCATAATGTTTTGGCTCAGTGGTGTATTTAAACTGCAAACAGTTGCGCTTTTTGGAAAGTTTATTCAAGGAGGTTTATTCAAACATATTTCCTGTCCCTCTGTCATAGCCTCAGGAGAACCCCTTCGCTGCAAATAACACGCCGAAGCGTGCAACTCTGCCTCTTAGCTCCACAAATCCTGCACTGAACACACAGGCGTAGTTTAATATATCTCTGTACATGGCTATATAATTTTTTCTTTTTCTCTAGTTACAGTACAGCAACTCCTCATCATAAAATCTCCTCTCCCCCGGTGCTTCATGTCAGCAGGAGCAATGTTTTTTTTTTTGTGCTTTTCACCAAAATTGCAGTGCAAAAGAAAATCATTCTAATAATAACAACAATTAAACAAAAACAATGGACGGATGAAGAAATCCATGAAATCTTTATGGCACCACAGCCTGCCAAATTTCAAATTTCAATTCACATATTTTACAAATGAAGAACAGTGGGCAGTGAGCGAACGGAATCCGGCTTGCATAGCGATGCAATAACGAATTTCAATGAGAAATTTCATATTTACAGGAAATGTGTTCCCCTTTTTTCCCAGTTCACTAAAGGACTCAAAGTGAGATTCTTCTTTTTGCTTTTATTTTAAACATTTTTTTTCTTCTTCTTCTTCTCTGGATGAATGGCTGTCAATATTGAAGTGTTTGAAAGTATTTCATTTGTTCTTGAAAAAGGACAGAAAACATCAAATCAACATCGCGGGACTGTCTGTCTTTACATCACATTTACAATATCTCGTTTCCGTCTTCACCTTCTACGGGATCGGTTCTTCCTTCTGACGCGGTGTGTGAGTCCGTTGCACCGAGCGGATCTCCGAGGCATCTCCAGGGCAGGAAAAAGCGTTTTTTTCTTTTTTTTTTTTTGCAAATTCCAGCTTTGATCCACAGCTTCTCACTCTGTCAGAAACACAAAACGAACACATGATTAAGTCACAAAACAGCAACTGAGCATCGATTCATAAATTGTGAATGTGGCTTAAAGGAAAAATATACTGTGGTTTGATCCTGAATTGCCTTTTTCATATAGACTACTGCATCATTTTTGATCTGAATCAGGTTTCTGATGATCTTTCTGATTATGGAGCTCCAATTTTTGACTTTTGATCCATTGGTGACTCGTGTTTCTTAGCTCTGGTCCTATCCTAGTGTTTCATTCACGTGATTTTTCTGTCGCAGTTTCCATATTTACATTTACATTTATGGCATTTGGCAGACGTCCTTATCCAGAGTGACTTACAGTTATCTCATTTACACAAATGAGCAGTTGAGGGTTAAGGGCCTTGCTCAAGGGCCCGGAAGTGGCAGCTTGGTGGTGCTGGGATTTGAACTCTCAACCTTCCGATCAGAAGTCTAACATCTAAACAAGTTACTTTCTGTTCTCACTTATGTTATAGCAGCTATAAACAATCGTTCCCTCACCAGCCTCTCTTTTCTCTCTCTCTCTTGAATTTAATAAGACAAAAACATGCAGTGTTACTGAGAAATCGCAAAACTCCTCTGTCATGAACATGTCAGAAAAGTTACAGCTTTACCTCTGACTGTTACAAAGCACTGACAGTGGAGACTCCTTCCATATATGGTAAATAAACATCTCCTTATTTAAGACTTTTATATGATTACACACGTTTTTCCGTTAATCTGTTTGTGTGAAGAGTCCACTGTCCAAGACCCCTTAATTGAGCTGTTACTATAGAAACAGTAACACATTAGAGTAAGCGCATTAATATAAACCTGTGATCAGATCTGAGAATCAGATATGAGAACTCGACAGTGCTGTGATACAATATTATAATGATTATTATTATTATTTAAATTAATGTCCAGAGAGAATAAGAGTGACTTACATAACTCTCCGGAGTACTGTCCCTGGCCGTTGGTCCCGATGTAGCCGGAGTCTCCGTGTTCGGTGTTGGAGCGCTGGTGCTGACCTCGTGACCCCTCTGCTTTACGAGGACCTGTCGATCCTTTCGAGGACGTGGTTCCAGATGAACTGTGACCCCCGGGGGATGGGAATGATGGTTTGCTATAGGGTGGCATGGCCTCTTCTGGACAACAACATACAGAAAACAAAAAAAAAAACCATAAGTGTTCTGAAAAGAAGGAAACATCATGAGAAAGGAGTTAAATAACCAGGTTCCATCCGGCTCTTCATGCAACACCAGTTGGAGACCTTGTTAGACTTGTTACCAGAAGCTCAAGAAGCCAGCCATGACTACCTACTTCCTCTGACCTTTAAAGCGCTTGGCCTTAATGATCTCACAGACGACCGTGGAGGCTGATTTGCAGTGTGTGTGTATGTGTGTGTGTGAAATGATTACAGCACATCTGCTCTGTGCCTCCATTTTGCCTGTAGCTGGAGACCAGAAGTCAGTCTACAGGTCCTTTCTCCTCACAGCAGGCTTCCTAATTGAACACCAGGGTCACATCTGGAGTTGCCGGTCTCCCAGTGATCACACTGAGGTGGAAAGTTTAGCTTTCTTAGCTCGGAACTTTGACGACTTGCTCATAACTCGCTTGATTAGCTCCAGACTTTGAACCATATACAGCAGCGAGAAAACTGACGGCGCTCTGGTAGAAAACGTCAAGTGAAATGAGAGTGTTAATTGTGCCATTGTGATTTTTGAATAGATCCGAGTCTCCACTGAACAATGGTGAGGATTTAAGGATTTGATTCAGTGACAAAGGCAATTATTCAGTTCATTTTTTTCTTTATGGAGATAGAGAATTTCATAAAGCATGATGAATTAAAAAAAATTTATTTTTGGGAACTGTAAAAGATGTGATTCAAGAAAACTTTTGGGGTCTAAGGCTGAGTTTGCACAGAATCAAATTTTTATTAATTTATTTGTTTGTCTGTTTGTTTGCTTATGTAAATATATAATTGCCATCATGTTTTATAGTACAATTTCAGCACAATCTGATCATGATTCATTTAAGAGATAATAAACTGTTTTCTATCCAAAATGAGATAAAAATGGACAACCTCCAAAATCAAAATATGTTTCCAAGAGATATTTCGTAGATAAATATGATGTCCAAGGCTTTTGGCAATCGCTACATCAAAAATAAAGCTTACTAATCAATGTAATAAGTTACTATTTGCATGTTTTTCCCACGGTTGTGTGCAAGTTTTTATTTTGAAGCACGCATGCATGCCTCTACAAATGTAGCTCGATGACTGTGGTTCTGATTGAAAAATAGCCATATGTTTTTAAATGTTGGTGTCTGATTGTTTCAGACTTCTATGGGTCTTTATTTGGCTCCTTATTTATAGAAGTGAAGTGAAGTGAAGTGATGTGACGTGTAGCCAAGTATGGTGACCCATACTCGGAATTTGTGCTCTGCATTTATCACAGTAGTGAACACACACACACACACCGTGAACACACACCCGGAGCAGTGGGCAGCTTTTTTTGCTGCGGCGCCCGGGGAGCAGTTGGGGGTTCGGTGCCTTGCTCAAGGGTCTCAGTCGTGGTATTGAGGGTGGAAGAGAGCGCTGGTCATTCACTCCCCCCACCTACAATCCCTGCTGGACCTGAGACTTGAATCCACGACCTTCAGGTTCACCTTTGGTTTACAAGTCCGACTCTCTAACCATTAGGCCACAACTGCCCCCCAATATATATATATATATAAAATAGAAGGAGTCTCCAGTGTCAGCGCTTTGTAACAGACAGAGCTATAGCATATTTCTGCATATTTCATGTCTTATTAGCTTCAAGAGAAAGAAAGGGAATGGCCGTTTAGAGCTGCTATAATGTAAGTGATCATAGGAACTTGTTACAGATGTTCCACAACATTAAATGTAACTATAAATGGATAGAAAGTACGATTAACCATACTATTTCTTTTCATACCTGAAGCAGGGCCGTTCTTCTGTGCTCTCCTGGCCTCTTCTGCTCTCTCCATGGAACCAAGTCTTTCTTGGCCTTGTCTGGTGCGCTCCAGAGATGTACGAGTCTGCCTCTCCAGAGAGCTCTTCACCTCGTCTCGGACACCCATATGCTGCCTCTCCAGAGACGAGGCCTTCCGTTCGCCAGGGCTGCCGACGTTTCCTACACTCCTTGGCACCTGGACGCGCATGCCCTGGCACGGCGGGGGCTCGGGAGGTGGAGGTAGGTCTGACAACAGCAATAGCAGGGTGTTAGCAGGATCATATCTTTCAACCAAACTTAACCAAAAGCAGCGCCAGCGCATTTTGAGCCTATGTGGGCAGCCATTTTGTCACTCTTCATTTTGTGTGAATGAACAGACTTCCAATAACCTCCCAGCTTTATAAAAAGGTGACATGAGGTTAATAGCACTGTAACTCACTTGAGGAATCATGGGCATGGTCACATAAACAGTTAAAAAGACGCAATACCTTTGACGTTTGAATCTGAATACAGACTTTGTGCTGCAAAGTAGCTTCACTTCAAATTAGCTAATCAATAAATACATTATCTAGCTCCTTAGATCCTTCATTCCACTTCAACACATTAACACATCGCCAATGCTTATCCAGATCTAGATGATTCAATTTTTGGCATCTGGCCAAATCAGAGGCATAGTTAGTGTTAGAAGTGGGAAGTATGACAAAAATGTCAGATCACAATTCTCAAAGATGTTGCTATGATACACAACATGCTGCATTTTATATATATATATATAT
Organism: Pangasius sanitwongsei; assembly: GCA_037576675.1. NCBI lineage: Eukaryota > Metazoa > Chordata > Actinopteri > Siluriformes > Pangasiidae > Pangasius > Pangasius sanitwongsei. The sequence continues at coordinate 21,852,907 of CM075016.1, read as the reverse complement.
ATATATATATATATATATACACACACACACACAGTAGATAGATAGATAGATAGATAGATAGATAGATAGACTTCGATTCCAACAAAGAAACTAGATGATCCTGTTTTTTCTCTAAAAAGGACTTTCAGATCTACAGACACATTTACAGGACACCTTTACTTGGATATATACTTTCCCCATGAGTGAAACTAAAGTTTACAGCAGAAACTAAACCAGTAACCTTGGCAAATTTATACTCTAATAATAATTAAATGGCAAATTCTGAATACCACCACCTCTTTTACATAGTGATTTTATTTTTCTATTTAGCATGTTTCTTAAATCAATCCCCCCAAATGTAATTTGTGCCTACACCACTGGGTCAAACCCCTCAAAAGCGGTCCAGTGTTGGGTCTTACCATCAGCACTAGCATCCCTGCGGTGCACAGCCGTACCTGGTCCTCTGTTTTTGCGAGTGGGCCGTGCTGCCCGTTGGTGGCCGAGGCTATGCGTTCCCACAGTGCTGCCGTCTGTAGAGAACGGACTGGCAGGGCGAGGTCTCAGGGCCAGGCATTGATCTGTAAGAGGAGAACAGAACCGTGGTTATGACTGAGATGTACCACTGGTGTAAGGTGATGGAGAGCCATGTTTCTTCAGCAAGAATCAGGAAAAAGAGAACTATCCGGATCAATCACCATCCTTGATAGTTCGTAGCGGAAAAACAAAACATGGGATCGAGCACTTTTGAGAAGGTGAAATGGACATCATGGAAGAAGTGATTACCATCAGGCCGGCCATTGTCAAGAGTCAATAAGAGCCAAGTCAAGCGGCTATAAAAAGAATAGCAAAACAATCCACTTTAATTCCATGTTAATGTCACCCACTTGTGCCATGCTCATCTCCCAGAGGTCAGCTTTAAACACACTTCAAATATGATTGCAGTATCAATCTGTGTGTTAGTACCATCACCAACATACTCACTAGCCAAGAATTTGAGAAATTCAAAACCCATAGCAGAGCGATGAATCAAAGCAACAGCCAGTGAGGAAAGAATACAGCGCTGTCTTTATGAAATGGTTAAAATCTGCCATGTCCCGCCACCACAGACAGACAGACAAACCTCTCTTGGTGAGGCTGGTGCCATCCATGCGGTAGCCTGCCTTATCGGCGGCCGCTGCCAACGCACGGGCAAAGCTGCAGTGGGTGAACAGGGAGCCGTCGGAGGAGCTCCCCGCACTGGACCTGTGGCTGGAAAAGGGCCGGTCGTCCTCCTCCGATGCCGAGCCCCACCCATTCACCATGGAACCTACAAGCAGCAGCCGCAATGAATGAGTTTACCATACTTACTCACTTTATTCTAGCAGTGGAGGAAGTCTGAGTGTGTGCATTTACAGGACTACAGCTCACGGCTGAATTTATACTCTATGTTCTGAAGAGGCATATGTTTAAAATATATGACTGTCTGGTGCAGCACCTATTATCAACAAACCACTGGTCCATTCTGAGTTGGAAATAATATCAAGAATTTGATTAACATTTGGTAGAAGGGATGGTTGCACTAACAGGCTGATAAATAGTTCCTAGTCCAGGGGTCATCAACTGGTGGACTGTGGCCTGGATGTGGACCCAGCAAAATATTTCAGTGGTCCAACCCAAGTATTTGAGGAAATACAGTAGCAGAAGCAATCCAAACTGGCTGTATTTCAGCAACTCTAGTTGTCTAACCATGAGCCATTCTGTAACAGAACTTTTGTTGGTTTTTTTTTGTTCAATCACATGCATTTATGTAAATTATTTAGCTGAAGGCAACTGTTCGTACCAGAAACTAGCTACAGGGCTAGTGACAATAGCTCAGAAAGGGGAGAGATTTCACAGATTAAAAAAAAAAAAAAAATTCACCCTTTCTGGTCTAATTAGTGACCTGATGACATGGCTTGTTTAAAAAAAGTTGATGATAAAAACAGACGGTTAAGACAATTGGACAGAGGTTCTATTCTATTCTGTGCATTTCTTCGCTGATGTCTCGTCCGTCCGTCTCTCTGCTGCATGATAAAATTGTACATCTTACTATATTGGATGCAAAAAACCCGTAACCTTTTAAAAACCTCATCCCTTTGCCTTACACCATTGTTGACTCTCTGATTATGGTTTCGAGTCTCTATATATATATGCATGCAGTTCTCAAACGAACATCTCAGTCAACTCAATCTGGCTAAACTAATCCAGTTCTCATGTACGACCGAGGAATCGAATGATCCCATTTGGAATGATCACTATTAGTAGTTGTGTATTTTGTTAAGCAGTATACGTTCACCAGGCCCAGATATACCATAGCTAGTGTTTAAAGCTGGTACCATAGAAATGAATTTGACTTTACGCCTTCTCATGGTGTATCGGGTTTACACACCTGAGTGTGTCTTATTGAACATTTTCCAGTGAGGTGGTGCAACAGTCTTATATTTACACCCAAACACTGACTCATCTTACTGTCTTACTGCTCAGGAAAGAAAATTGGCAAGCGGACAAACAACTGCACACTAGCCTATTTTCTAGCATCTAAGAGATGTTTTGCTGCATTTCAATCAGCCAGCATCTGAAATGAACACACATGTGTAAGGCATCCAAGGTGAGATGATATTTTTGGAGCATACTAGCTGCTTAGACTTCTGTTTTGCACAAAAAAAGAGAGAAATAAATCTTGGAGGAAAAAAAGGGGATTTGTGGCGCTCTTAATGGTAGGATTACATCTGCAGATTTAATATAGATAGCTGTTTATCTGCAATTAAATATTTTAACAAGTATGAAATACTTTAGTGAAGTAATTTAGGAAATAGCATAAAGCAGGATATTGTTCGAAAATTGTAGCAGCACTAGGGAAAGAAAAGATCTCTTCTCTGAAAGCTAAATCACCTCCTGTCTCTGCGCAGAAACGGCACATAGCTTTGTTTCGCTACCAAAAAATCGTTGCTTCCCCTGAGCCCATCTTTCAACAAAGCAACACTGAATTTAATGAATAAGGTGTGGTGCCAAAGTGTGCGCCGAGGCCCTGCGCTACTCCACATCAGAAGGACAGACTCCACAGAAAACACACACACACACACACACACACACAGACAGACAGAGTGCAGCTTGATGAAAGCCCACACTCCACTAACAAACCCTGCGAGAGGATGTCATCACTAATAGAGATTCAGCTAAATGCATTTCTAAAATATTGCGCTGCACTCCTTCCTGTTATAGTGGAAATGAGGTTAGCAACTGAAAACAACAGCAACAACAAAAACAACAACTCATCTGCTAATGGAACATTTGGAACATTATTTCTAAGATATTTCCTCGGAAATATAGCAAGACAGAGTTACTGTTACCATCCTGAAGTTGATTATTTTCCTATAATAGTACAGTATTTTATTCTTCTTGTACCAAAGATTACATTTGATCCTTTTATAGTTACATTTAGCAGCTGTGGAACAAGTTAACTCCTGCTGTCACTTATGTTATAGCAGCTACAAACAGTCATTCCCTCACCTTTTAACAAGACAAAAACCCCGCAGCTTGCTACATTACTCAGAAACCGTAAAGCTTAAATTCCGCCATCTGGAACACTTTCCCAAATCACTGTTACAGCGCTGCCACTGGAGACTCCTTCCACAAATGATAAATAAACATCTCCTTACAGAAAACTTCACCATATCAGTGATTTGATATGTTTAAATTTGTTAAATAACAGCATGTTACTGCGAATGAGCTATCACTATAGAAATGAGTTTGGCATTCGCTATTAATCTGCATATTGGACTTGATCGTTGAGTGTTTCTTTTTTTTTTGGGACATCACAAACCAAGCCTCTGATTTAAACGTAAAAAAAAAAAAAAAAAAGAAAATTAGCGATGTTGTGAAAAAGCAAATTCATGATGAGGTAACCATACAGTATATACAGTATATCATTATTTAAAATAAGTATAGACTTGTCTTTCAAAGGAACAATGCCATGTGGAAAACATTTTGCCAAATGTTTGAACTATTCAGAAGCAGTGCTTTTACATCCCAACGGTGCATGGTTAATATTCTGGGCTCAGCTAAGCTGTGTTATCTGGGTCATAAAAGCCATCCAGCACCCCGCTGCCACTAAAGCTGATTTATACCAGCTCTTGCCCCTCATATGCATATCGTTAAGCATCGTAATTATTCCCCTTGACGAGCCGATGTATCTGGTCGCCTTTGGGTCACGTGGCCGCGTTTATGAGAGCATGGTCAACCACGCCGGTTTGGGAGTGAGCTCACTGCAAACGTTACAAAGCTCATAAAGCACAGTTGCTGATAAAATACTTAAAGGAAGCCGACCGCATTCATGGCCGCTTGTGCAAATGTACTCTTTACCTTTAGAGGTAAAGCAGTACCTGACTTTAACCACTAACTGATAAGTTACATGTTCTTGTAATGTTAGCTTTACAGAGAACCTTTATGAGTTCCCCCGGAGGAAAAAACAAAGATCCCTTTAATATATAGAATAACAGTAATGTACCATGGTGAAACCATAGTGCAGTGCAGTATAGGAGAACTATAGTAAAACTAAAGCATAGCACAATATAGTAGAATTATAATGCACCATAGTAAAACCATTGCATAGTACAATAGAGTAGAACTATAATGTCCCATAGTAAAGCAACAGTATAGAACAATATAATAGAACCATATTTAAACCATAGTATAGTACAGTTCAATCTAGTATAATAAAACCATTATATAGTGTAGTATAATAGAAGCATTGCACACCATAATAAAACTATGGTATAGTGCAATATAGTAGAACCATACAGTGCCATACTAAAGCCATAGTGTAGTGCAATATAGTAAAACCATACTGTACCACAGTAAGACCAGAGTATACTGTAATATAGTAGAACCATGGTATACCACAGTAAAGCACATGTTTTATGCTGCTGCTACTATTATGTTTATGTTTACACTATTTTAGCTATTTATATCATACTCTTGTAATATTTGCACTATTGTCACTTGGTCACTTTTAAACAGAACTGCGTACTGGTCGGCGTTGTAGTCATTGTACTGTCTTGTTCTGTCTTGTGCTGTCTGCACATGTTTGCACTTGTGCACTTTATGTATAATTTATTTGGTCCCTGTAGTTCTGTGTTGTTCTGTGTTTGTCTTATGTAGCACCTTGGTCGTGGAGAAACATTGTTTCGTTTCACTATGTACTTGTATATGGCTTACATGACAATAAACTCCACTTGACTTGACACTCGACTTGACTAAAACCATAGTATAGTGCAATATAGAAGAAGCATTATTGTGTACTATAGTAAAACCATTATATAGAGTAGTATAATAGAAGTATTACATGTCATAATAAAACTATAGTGTAGTACAATATAGAGCCATACTGTCCCATACTAAAGCCATAGTGTAGTACAATATAGTAAATAGTAATATAGTAGAACCATAGTGTACCACAGTAAAACCAGAGTATAGTACAATATAGCAGAACCACTGTTGTACCACATTAAAACCATAGTGTAGTGCAATATAGTAAAACCGTACTGTACCACAGTAAAACCATAGTATAATGTAATTTAATAGAACTACTGTTGTACCACAACTATAGCGTTCCAAAGCCTAACATAATACAAACATCAAGTACAATAGTAAAATTACAGTGTTCTGTAATAAACAATAAAGTAACAGAAAACCCATAGCATACTATAGTATAGCCATAGTATGTCAGAGTAAATCATATTATACCATAGTAAAATCACAATGTACTATATTATGATCACAGTGTACCATGGTAAAACTATAGTGTTCTGTAGTAAACATTAGACTACCATACAGCCATAAAGCCCTGGTAACTCATACTGTACCATGGCAAAAACATAGTATTCTGTAGTAAATAATAGGGTAGCACAAAGCCATAGTAAACTGTAGGGAACAGCTCTACCCTGGCTTCCCTCAGAGAAACAATCTGAACCTGTTTTTTCTAAGTGCTTAGTTTATCCATACACACATTTATGCCCTTTTCTTCCCCAGCAGAAGGATGTTTCCAATACCTCTGTTAGAAAATAAAAGTAGTGATCCCTTTCTCTCTTTCTCCGTCTGTCAGGAGAGCAGGGAGTGAGGCAGCCTGGCGTAGAGATAAAGGGAAATAGTGGTGTTTGCAGAGTAACACAGTGGCAGGGAGATGCAGTAGATTAGGTCGAGGCCTTCACCTTCTATTCCCCTAAATATATCAGCACAGAGAGGTGTCAAAGCCAGCAAAACTACCTCTCCATCACGCCACAGAGAAAAGTGCATCTCATAGCTCTGGCAAGCCTATCTCCAGCTCAAGTTCCCAATTTCTCTGTCTTTTTTTTTCTCTCCATTCATATAGTGCTCACTCTTTCTTTTATAGTTCCTAACCTTCTCTCTCTTCACCTTACCCACTGCTTCATTCTGCTTTTCATTTTTCACAAATCTGATATCCGCACTCCGATCTTGTGAGGTGTTCCCTGAAATCAAATACCTCACCCATAAGGGTAACAGTCCGGAAAATTACATACACCAAAGGCCGCAAAAAGAGCATGAAATGTGTCAGCCATTTTGAGAAAACATACACTACTATATATCCCAAGCCACCATGTTTTTTTTAGCTTCCACTTTTCTGTGATCAGAGAAGAGGAGACTCTCTGTTTCCAGTCCCCCCGATGTCATACCCTTCACGTGTCCGCTATGACAGACGGCTCATAAAACCTTTTCAGTGCGTTGTAAAAATGGAAATGACCCTTTCTGGGTGGCCACGTAAATGTGGTGCAGTTCCAGTTCCTCTTACTCTTTCTTTCTTTCTGTTAATCTCTCTCTCTCTCTCTCTCTCTCTCTCTCACACACACACATTTTCATTACTTTCCTGTTTTTTCTCTCTTCCCAATTTCATGGCCTTTTTTAAAATTCATGGACTTTTCTTATCTATTCTCAATTAATTTTAATTCAGTAATGTTTGGCCCTGAACAACTTTCTGAACAAAACTCAATTTAAATTGAATATGCTCATTTTCAAAAAGGAATGAGGTGTATTTTGGCAGGGTTTGATGGCTTTCCTTTCCTCCAAACGTACACAAATATGGTAAAGTATTGATTTGTCAAGCGATCCCATGAGAAATATGTATGGATTCACGCATGAGCGATGTTGTTGGATTTTATTCAATATCATATAAAAAATAAGCAAGGGTACACACTCTAATCCAGCCCCTAACCCTAATCTCAACCTTCGTTTTCAAACGATGTGAATTGTTACAGACCTGCAAGTGAAAAAAACCATTTGTATGTCAAATTATATCTCTACATGCTACATGTAAGTAAATAAGCATAAACATTTGTAAATACTGTTCTGGTAAATATTGCTAATGCAGCCATAAAGTGATAAGATGAAATTTGTTGCTTTTAGATTAGGGATCATTGGCAAGCTGTTATTCCCATTGTTTTATCTCTGACCTGCATGTGGGTTTGAGCTGTAATTTGATCTGCGGTTGGATAAGGGCGCTGTGATCTCCCTCACAGAAGGAGCTGATGCATAATGGACTTTATTTTTCTGCCTGATTATGAAGGTCAGTTGGATTTTTCTCTTTGTCCCAATTCATGCTGGAGTCCAGCTAGGGATTTCACTGAATTAAACTACTTGAAATGGGGAAAAGATCGCTGCGATAAAAAACAAATTAAACAGTTATGCCTCTAGTGGAGTAAGACTGTGAGCTGTTCTTATCATCTTCTACTTTTACAACAAGATGAGTATGTACGCTTGAATATGATTTTACAAACGGGTACCATAAAAATATTCTATTATAGCCTACCCGTAGTTGTCCACAGTATAGTATAACCACAGAGTTCCATGGTATGGCATAGTATAACCATGATGCACTAATGTAAAATCACAGTATACTACAGTATGCTCATACTGTACCAAAGTACTACCATGGTGTCCCATTGTAAACCAGAGTGGTACTATAAAAAACGTATTATAGTGTAGTATAACCACAGAGTTCCATCTTATAGAGTATAGCATAACCATAGTGTCCGATAGTTATCCACAGAGTTGCATAGTATAGTTTAGCATAATCATGGTGTATCAATTTAAAATCACAGTATACTAAAGTATGATTACAGTGTTCCATAGTAAAAGCAGAATATTCTGTAGTAAACCATAAAAAAGTGTACTACAGTATGAACAGGGTTCCACTGTAGTATAGCATAACTGTAATGTTCCATGGCATAGTATAGAATAACCCTGATGTGCCCTACTAAAATCACGGTATATAAAAGTATGCTCATACTGTACCAGAGTACTACTGTACCATAACCTTCCATTGTAAACCAGAGTGGTACTACAAAAAACAAAGTATAGTGTATCGTAGTATAACTACAGAGTCGCATAATATATAGCACAGTATAACCATGATGTTCCATAGTAAAAAATCACAGTATACTAAAGTGTGATCATACTGTACCAGAGTTCTACCACAGTGTTCAACCGCAAACCATGGAGTACTATAAAAATACATCATACTATAGTATAACCATAGTGTTCTGTCGTAAACCATAGAGTTGCATATTATAGTATAGTATAATCATGGTGTAAGTAAAAGGATAATATTCTGTAGTAAACTATACACTATAATTAAAAAAACATAGAGACGTTCCTTAGTATAGTATAGTGTAGTATAATAATGGTATACCACAGTAAAATAGTATGATCATAGTATGCCATAGTAAAACCACAGTATTGTGTAGGACCCAATGAAATACCATAAAACAGTATATTATAGTATAACCAGTGTTTCATATTATAGTATAGTATAACCATGGCATATAGTTAAAAATCACAGTATACTGTAGTAAAACCATAGTGTTCCATGCTTATTTACATACATATTCATAAATATGTATACCATATATATATACTTGTATCATATAATACCACACAGTACTATAATATACTACACCACATCACACCACACTACACTGTACTATACTGTACTGTACCGTACCATACCATTTCACATCATACTATATTATACTACACTATACTATACCACATTACACCACACCACACTATACTGTACCACATCACACCACACCACACTACACTATACTGTACTGTACCATACTATACCATTTCACATCATACTATATTATACTACACTATACTATACCACATTACACCACACCACACTATACTGTACTGT
>CM075016.1:21790515-21815424 GCA_037576675.1 Pangasius sanitwongsei | reverse complement strand
TGTGTAAAGCGGCTTTGAGACAATGACATTGTAAAAAGCGCTATACAAATAAACTGAATTGAATTGAATTGAATTGTTCCTTTAGCTGAAAAAGCAGAAAAGCTGAACTGTAACAGTTGGCTTCTCTGAATATTAAGGGAAGTGTGTAGCTAGAAATATTATTGTTTGTGATCATCCAAACATGTAATTATTTCAGATTTCCTTGTTATTCAATAATAGTATACAGTCACATTTGAGAGTATATATGAATATAATTATCCATGCAAGGATTTCTCAAACAGCTAACAAAACAACTCTCTGTTTTCATTAGCTAATTATCATAATGCACGGTATATGTAAAATTTTGTAGTGTACTACAATACAAATAATAAGCAGGGACAAGTGACAAGAAACGTACCTTCCGTTGCTCATCAATCCTCCATCAACTCTCTGAAACGTCACTGAGGTTAGAGACAGAAAGAGAGAGAGAGAGAGAGGGGGGGAAAAAGAAAATCATTATAGCTATTATAGCTAATGTCCAGAAGCTAGTACAGGTGATATTTATGAGAGCATGAGAGGGAAAAATAGCAATTTGGGATTTTTCCCCATACTTTTTGACCATTTATTTAGATAGTGCTCTTTACAGATATGTAATTTTCATCATTTAGAAATATAGCATTGGCTTTTTTGTATAGCACTATGATATGGGAAAAAAAACTATATACATCAGTGTAATTGCTCCAGAAGTTCTGAATTTGCTTCAAAAAGCTATGTTTTGGTAGTTTAGTGCAAATGAAGGTCAAAATGTGCGATTACTGCCACGTCCTCAGATCCGAAACGATTACATAAACCTTCAGATAAATCAGTTAAACTGAAAATTTTCAACAAAAAGTTTTATCCAAGGTTAGAGCACATTGTGTGGATGACTTTTACTTCATTAAAGTCATGTGGAGATATTCAGCGCTCTAAATACTACACAAATACTGAATTTATGAAATTTGACTTCTATCTGCTCTTTTTCTCCAGGTTTACTTTGACTGAGATGAAAACTATTCCTTATTCACACATTCTCCCCATTTCCAAGCCAAACCTTTATTTCTAAACTCATTATTCCAAAACAAATTTATCTGTACTGCAGTTTTCTTATATACAGTTTAGTACAAAGGTTTATATCCCCCTTGGTTTCTAGGTGAAAAACTAAAAAAAAAAAACTGTTTTACAATTAATCTACAAAAGTCTATTGTACAGATACTTTTAATAACAAGCTCAAAAGTTTGCATCTGTGAAACCTTTACCTTAACCATTAAATACCCTGCCTCAGTTTTACATTACAAAACAAAATGTCATTTTTCATTTCTAATTAAAATAGAAATTAACACCCCACAAGGGTCGAGACAGTGCTAAAAGTGGGTGTCACTCGCATGTCTTCAAACTAACCATGGACTTAAGAAGAGTCCCTGCTCTGCGGTCTATAGTGAGCCCATCAGTAGACCATCTGCAGCCATGCTTATGTTTGGAAGATGCTAAAATTTCCTTCTTACTCATCTGGATGAAAATAACAGCATTGTGCAAGTCGTGTATTTTCTTTTTTTTCCCCCTCAAGAGTAGTTCTTACCACAAATGCAGAATGTGAACTAATCATACGGACAAATACCTGCACATTTGTCTTTGAGAGTGTGTGTGTGTGTGTGTGTGTGTGAGTGTGTGTGTGTGTGTGTGTGGTCCCTATCTCCACAGGGACACATTGTCAACTTTGCTGCACTCAGTTCGATATGAATGCACTTTACTTTCATTTAATAAGGAATTAGTGCAGGAGGACACAAGCAGAGCATTAAAATTCCATCAATGTTCAGGCTTAGTCTGATAGATGGGACATCTTTTCCTGCTTATGGTCATTTCAGACTTTTTAAAAGAAAAAAAAAAGGCTACGCTGGATGAAGTGCTATTCTTTTTGTAAGCCACAGAATAATAAAGGCAGAAGCCATATTGTTAAATACATCTGAACTTAAACACCTGCGTAAGCCGAGTCTTTCTGTAAATGCTGAAATGTGTTTTTAATCTTAAGTCACAAATGCAGAATAAAAAAAAAAAAAATCCTTTCTGAGATTGAACTGCTTATTCAAATGGAAGAATTTATCATTATTGGAAGACCTGTATTGTTTTAGAGCTTAAAACTTGTGTTTTATATATAAGGACATGACTATAGGAAAATGATCAACCTCTGTTACTGTAACCACCCCAAAGCTGATTATTTTTCCAGAATGGAGTGTTTTATTCCTCTTATACCACAGCAATTTCTATTATTATTAACATTTTTTTTTTAAAATAAAGAATGAAACATCACGAAACAACACATTTCTCATCCATTTCAAGTTACATTTTAATATTGTGGAAGTGGCTCCCTCACTAGCCTCTCTTTTTTCTCTCTCTAGAAGTTAATAAGGAAAAAAAAAAGAACCACAGAGAGAGCACAAAGCATAAATTCCTCTGTCCTGAAGACTTTCCTGACTGCACTATATATAATATAATATACAGTGCTGACACTGGAGACTCCTTTCATAAATCCTAAATAAACGTCTGCTTGCAGAAAATTTCACTACATCAACAATTACATTTTTAAAAAAAAATCTATTTATTTCCCTGAGTAAGTGCTAAGTGTGACTACAGAAAAGATAATGTATTCAAACAAGTGCATTAATATAAACCTGTGATTTGCAGCTGCACTACTACCGGAGCTGCTGTTATAGAAAATTAATCAACACCTTCTGACCAATCAAGATTTTTTTCTCTGCTGTGGTGTAAAGTTGAAATTCAACAACTGCTCTTAGACTTCCATTCTAAGTGCTTTCTGTTCTTTCCTCAGTACAGGAAGATGTGTAGAAATTTTACACACACACACACACAGATATGGTAGATAGAAAGATTACTTTAAGCTATGGTAATGATAACATTTTGGTCGCTAAAAGAGTGCATGCTGTGTGTTTATGAGCGAATAGCTAATGGTGTTGGAGACAAAGCCACAGACGTTTCAGAGTGCTGAGGGAAAAAAAAAACATACAAAAACGAATATCTAAAGCGGGAAAGGATGAAAGATGACCTTCCAGCTGTATTAAGAAATGAATGCCACACACACATACACACACGGACAAGATGGTACACGTACAGGCCAGACTGGGGCCTTGCTAAAATATTATAAAGCAGGTATCAGTTTCTTCAGAATGATGCACAAATATCAGCAAACGCTGTTCTTTAATGGATCAGTTGTCCACATCACATATGAAACCTGTATTGAAAACGAAATGCATTGTCAGATGGCAGGAACTTCAGCATGCGCTTCTCCTCCTACAATAAACCAACAAAACAAAACTGCAGGACAGCAGCTAGGAATAAAAAAAAGAAAAAAAAAAGTTTTCTAGATCATATTTTTATTCTGTGGTTGGAGAAAAACTATGACATCACAGCTCTGGATGGTGTTCACTACTGAAACATCTGACACGCAAGCAAGAAAATTCAGAATATTAAAAACGAATATTCTATTATATAAAAACGAGTCTCATGAAAACCTTTTTTTTTTGCATTTTGAGTGTCTGGAAGGAAATTTGACTCTATTCTAATTTATGTCTCAATTTTAAGATTTTCATTTGACTCACTCTCTTATGACATATAAAACTGGGCGATATAACGATATGAAAACATCGTTATAAATTACGTCACAATACATTTTTCTGTAAAGTGATATCTTTTTATACATACATTTTTTTTAAAATAGTAACAGTTACAAATTCTGATTGAAAGCAGCTGATTGAATAGATGTAAAAGTGTTGAGCTGATTTTTTTTTTTTCAGATAAATAATGCTGATGTTAAGTTAAGAGAACCTTACTGTAAAGTAAGATGGATTTATTAATGTATTTTATTTTTATTGTTTATTATTACGTTGAAAAATGACAAAAATAGGAAAAGATCCTAAGAGTATCTTGGTTTAAAAGTCTTCGCCCAAATCTAGTACTGTGCAGGTCCAAAATTTTGTACTAAGATTAGTTTCATTAGTGCACTGATGCCGGAGACGAAAATGGCTGACAAGATGGCTACAGGATGAGGGACGCCGTGGGACGGAGAGTGAACTCAGAAAGAGGTGGAGGAAGTGGAGGAGGGATGGACGGAGTGGAAAAGTGAGAGACGGGACAAATGAACAGTACCTGCCGGAGTGAAGGTGAACGACTGAACTGCAAAACAAGAAGACAGAGAAGAGTGTGTGTTAAGAGGCTGGAGTGGGCAGTGCTACAGCTTTCAAGGGGGTGTGTGTGTCTCTGAGCGTGTGTGTGTGTGTGTGTGTGTGTGTGTGTGAGAGAGATCTTATATAAGATGGCCAATGCAAGAACAGGAGCCAGACCAAAGTGTTAAGAGCTGGTGAACACTTCCACATGCCGGTCTCGCTGTGTGAGAATTAGAAATAGGACAAAACTAAGCTATCTTTCTTTTTTTTTTTTTTACCGGCGTAGTTACTGAGTCCTTTCCTCTTCTTCCTCCTCCAGTAGAGCCAGATGCTGAAGCCCATGAGGATGACCCAGCACGCTCCGCCGATCCCCGCGATGAACGCCGGCTGCTTCACCACGTCCGTGATCTGCTCCGTGATGCTGTTATTCTTGTCCCCGCTCACAATCACATCTCGGAAGTCTTTCCCTACACACACACACACACACACACACACAGAGTTCAGGCTTGATATATGGGCTGATATATCTCCTGGAGGCCGAGAGTCGAGATGGATAGTACGGATGACATTTGGGAAATAAGGGCATGTCACTGGGCAAACCATCAGTTATGGGTCAACCCAGTCAGGAATGGTCAAGGATTACATGAATCACGCTTTATTCTGCAAAGTGATATAAAAAAGGAATTTCGTCTAGATGTAGACTGATGGTGGCTTTAACTTTCTCAACTTTGACATCAAATACACAGTTTTCCTCTCAGAGCACCGAAGCAAAAGTAAAAAGAAACAAGCAGCAAAAGGACAGCAAATACATCTGGGCTAATATGCCTTCTTAAAAAAAATCTTTACTTTTTATAAACTACTGTACGTGCTTCAAGTCAATCTCCGTCAGTACGTTATGGGTTAAGAAGCTGTGGAGATGTGGAGTGTTTAGTCATACCGATGATGATGGGCTGAGGTTCGCTCTTCACTCCCACTCCTGCACTGGTGCTGGCCGCCACCTCCACCCGGTACAGCAGCCCCGCCTGCAGACCGCCCACCACCACCGAGCGAATCGCAGCATCCACCGTCTTATTGATGTGGAAACGTGTCTCATTTCCCAAACACCAGATCTGAACAGAAAGTGTGTGTGTGTGTGTTTATACAATCAGCCAATCATGTGGCAGCAGCACAATGCATAAAGTCATGCATGGTCACATCAAACATCAGAATGAGGGGAAAAAGTGTGATTTCTGTGACTTTAACTATGGCATGGTTGTTGGTGCCAGATGAGTTGGTTTGAGTATTTCAGAAACTACTGATCTCCTGGGACTTTCACACACAAAGTCTAGAGTTTACAAAGAATGGTGCGAAAAACATCCTGTGAGTGGAGGGTCTGCAGGCTGAAACACCTTGTTGATGAGAGAGATCAGAGCCGAGCTGACAAGAAGTCTATAGTAACTCAAATAAGCACTTGTTACAACTGTGCTGAGCAGAAAAGCATCTCAGAATGCACAACACATCAAACCTTGTGTGGGTGAGTCTGTGCCCATGATAGTCTCAGATTCCTGTTCTTGGCTGGCAGGAGTGGATCCTGATGTGGTCTTCTGCTGTTGTAGCCCATCCACCTTAAGGTTTCACGTTCTGTGCATGCTGAGATGCTCTTCTGCTCACCACGGTTGTAAAGAGTGATTATATTCCTGGCAGCTCGAACCAATCTAGCCATTTTCCTCTGATCTTTCTTATCAACGAGGTGTTTTCCACCCACAGAACTGTCGCCCACTTAATGTTTTTTGTTTTTCACGCCATTCTGTGTAAACCCTAAAGACAGTTGTATGTGAAAATCCCAGGACATCCGCAGTTCCTGAAATACTCAAACCAGCCCATCTGGCATAAACAACCATGCCACAGTTAAAGTCACAGAAATCACACTTTTTTCCCCAATTCTGATGTTGGATGTGAACATGACCTGAATACATAAATATCATACCCTAAAAAAGGTGTATTTTAACTACATAATTGTATTTTATTATTTCTGATTCGGAGTTAATTGTAAATTTTCTTTTATTTTTGATTCCACTTTTTTTTTTTTGTAATACATGAAAAAGTAATATGTTATAACAAAAAAGTTTGTTTTTTTATTTTTTTTTTACTTTCGAAAAAATTTTTTACTTTCGAAAAAATATCACAAATATTTATTTTTTTAATTTAGGTTTTTTTTTTAGACTTTTTAGAAAAATTTTACATTTCTTTTCACTTGTCTCATATAGTTTAGTGATTATTTATTTAAATATATTTTTATGAACACTGTTTATCATTATTTTATGAATTACTTAATTTCCTTTGGTTTTTGTTTTCAGTCAGTTAGATATTACCGATTTTTTTTTAAATACCACCAATATTTATATTTAATTAAACGTAATGTATTGGATTGACTTTTATTCTCTCTGTTCACTGTTTAAATGGCTCAATACGCATGAAATCAGGGAAAACTTTCTGAGCACATACGAATTGTTTTTCATCCGCCTGTAAATAACAGGTAGAGCTTGGCGAGTGGAGTTCTCCTCCTACCTTGTACTCCTGAATGATGCCGTTCTGGTGCTCGGCAGGAGGCGGGTCCCAGGAGATGCTGATGGAGGTGCTGTTCTGATTTCCCACTGTGAGGACCGTCACCTGCTGCGGCGGAGCGCTGGGAGCTGAGAGAGAGAGAGAGGGATGGATAGAGAGAGAGAGAGAGAGAGAGAGAGATCAATGAGGATTGCAGTCTGAACAGGTGGGACTGAAGAAGCTTTGTATATCATTCAGTACTCTCTCTTTCTGTCTCTCAATCTCTCCCTCTCTGAGCTACATGAAGGAGAAGTTGGAGTTAACAGGGACCACAGGTGTGTGTGAGGCCACGAGTTCATTAGATAGGGATTTTCTTGGACCTGACACTGATACTCCTGCACGTTTCACTATGATTTAATATCCTCACCCCTCCTGCCTGTCTCAAGCCAGGGGATTTTTCTTTTTATTTTGATTTTTTTTTCGAGAAACCCCAACATCAATTTTGTATTTATTTATTTTTTTATAGTTAGCCAATGAGCCGTCACCACTAGTTTGGCTTTTGGAGTGAATCGCGGGAGAGAGGATGCTCTCAAGGATCACAGGAATGAACCAGAAAAAAAAAAAAAAAAGAAGAAGAAACCGTAACCCTTTGGGCAGACGACCCCAGGTTGTGGATGAGGAGGAAACAAAAATAAAAACGTTTCGGACCTTCACACATCCGTGTGTTGACGTGGCAGGACCCGGGGCTTCAGCTTTACACAGCGCACACTGAAGCGATCTTGATGGAGATGCTGGCAATCAGTGGGGGGAGGAATGAAAGGAGTAATGGCATGGTGTCATGAAAAATAACGTTTTCTGTAGGGAAGGGGGAAAAAAAAACGTGTTTTTTTTTTTTTCTTTTTTTCATTTCCGCTCTGGGAGACTGGAAAGTCACAACATAACAGAATACTGACAGCTCAATTACGACTCTTCTCTCTCTCTCTCTCTCTTTCTCTCTTTCACACGCACACATACACACACAAACAACCAAACCAGCTACACTGTCACAACGAGGCCAAATTACAGCCAAATGACCAGAAATAAATACCCCCCCCCCCCCCCCCCCAAGCCGCCGCAAGCTAGCTTTACTTCAGACCTGCAGGTGAATTTAATCTCTTAGCGCTCACGACATACTCAATGTCATTCAAAGTTAATGCTGCGAATCATTTAGCGGCTCGTCATTATGCATATCCGAGCCAAACAATACAAAGTTCTCATTTAGAGGGCGACGGTGCGGGCGATGTTAATAGCACCATTAGGATGGTGATGTATGACTTAGCAGAAATGCGTCCGCAGTCTGGAGGGAACCGTTTGTGTTGTTTATTTATGCCTGAAAAGGTGTATTTATGTAAAATTCATTCACAAAGTCATTACTGCATTAGTAGAAGCTTGTGAACTTTATCTTATTTTCCCCCTGTGGAGTGTTATATTGTAAAGAAAAAATGCAATAAAATACCGTAAAAGGCTTTACTTATACCAGAGTGCTGCTGGATTCTCAAGCCTGACTGGTTCATTAATCTTCTGTACCAGTCACAGGTTTGCATTAATGCGCTCACTCTAATACGTTATCATTTCTATAGCTTTTCTAACAGCTTACGCAGAGGCTTGTACAGCAGCAGCAGAGCTCCACATTAATTAATTATAAACGGATTACAACAAGTGTGTTATCACTGATGTGGTAAAGTTATGGAAGGAGTCTCCAGTGTCAGTGCTTTGTAACAGTCAGAAGTAAAGCTGTAACTTTTAAAAAGTATGGCGTGTCATTCTTTAATAAATTAAAAATTATAGCTGTTAGCTGTTTGCTTAATCAACGTTAACAGTAACGCCGCCTCACATCAGGCTGCCTTTAGTTCTACTTTCCTTAGTCCATGACCTGTTTATTGCAATTTTTTTTTCTCTACTGGCATAAAATCTTGAGGTTTGCGATTTCAAATTTCTAAAAGTCTGAGCAAAGCAAAAGCTAACAACAAATCATTCATGTCTTTTCCCCTTTTCGACCGGGTGGATTTTACATTTCGTTGGACCACTGCTTTAGCTGAAAAGGCTTTCCGGTGTTTCCCTTATCATTATAGCAACAGGTCAAAAATCCAGTTAAGTATATAATTAATTTCCAAAAATATAAACAAATGAGTAATGTCAACCGGAGTGAACCTGTTCAGGATAAAAAAAAACTACTAAAGATGAATGAATAAAGACACAGCCCAGTAAACCTCCCTGTAAATCAATAGGGTCTTTCTTTTTCCAGCAAGCTTCATATCCAACTGCCCGCCCACTCCCGTGACTTTTTTGTTGGGTCTTGCAGGATCATATTTCTGAAGTGTCTAATGGTTTTAATCAAGCGTCTAACATGTCATGTTTCTTTATTATTTTGCACATATATCGCACTGGTGTATTTATTTTTCGTTCTTAGAAAAAGGCCTAAAGGCCTAAAGAAGCATTAAGCCTGGGAATCTAATCTGTAGCCTGTGTATGCATCCACAAAAAGAGGATCTCGTCAAACAGAGAGAAAAAACAGAACATAAAGAAAAGGAGAATAAGGAAGGAAGAGATAGAGAAGAATGCGTTAAACACAGCCAGGAGATTTTTTTGCCCTCATTTAAGCCTCAAACAACAAAAAAAATACAGGTTACACATCCAGCCCAGGACACAGCTCCAGGTTGGCTTTATCTGCACCTGGTAATTGCTGTAACACACGGTTCGAGGGCAAGCAGGAAGCTGAGCATGATACACTGAGGCACTGCTGTACGCTGCAGATAGGGATGAGTCTTGGGATAACAAATGAGCCTGGTGCTGATTAAACTCTCTAACCAGAGACCTCTAGGCTTCAGATTTGCGTATGTG
This sequence comes from Pangasius sanitwongsei, assembly GCA_037576675.1. Lineage (NCBI taxonomy): Eukaryota > Metazoa > Chordata > Actinopteri > Siluriformes > Pangasiidae > Pangasius > Pangasius sanitwongsei. The sequence continues at coordinate 21,805,828 of CM075016.1, read as the reverse complement.
TGTGTGTGTGTGTGTACTGCTTCTGAGCTCTGGACGCTTGTATATAGTGGCAAACCTGTAATCTGGAGACGTGGCTCATATCTCTGAGTAACGCTTTAGTGCTCGATTGCTGTGTGGCGCAGAAAGCTGCGGGAAAATGTGGCTCTAGTTTGACATTATTTTTGACAGGCACACTGGAGTTTATATGAAACTCATGTATATATGTGAAGTCTAAGGGCAGTTGGTGAATGACGCAAATTTAAAACTACATTGCTTACTTTTCTTTCCAGGTCTGTTCTTCTAGGGTTTTATCTCACTTTCCAACACGGTATCAATACAGTAAGTAGTTCCGGGTACTTATGCGTTCCTGAATTTTATTTTTTTTTGGTGTCCATGTTAGGCACTTAACACACTATCCATATTTGTATCTGTATTCAGAATAAAAGTAGGCATGGCTTAACTTGGAATAATAATTTAAAAAAAAAAAAACATATTCATATCTGTATTTGTATCCATGGTGAATGCATGAGCTGTTCATTCAGTATAATATATTCGTAATCGGTTACATTCCTACTCCTCGCGCCATCACAGCCCCTCTACTACACCGGTCGCTGGGTCTCTGAAAAAGTGTCCAATCTCTGAAACAAATCAATTTAAAGCTTAATTAACAATTTTTGATGAAAGTGTTGTTATACTTTGCGAAAGTGTAAAATTGACAACATAACATTGCCTTTAGATTTCAATATATTATAACTGAGTTTAGAGTGAACAAGATTTCCATTATTTCCTTTTCTTAGTACAGGGAAAAGTAAAAAAAAATCACACACACTGTAAGCTACCGATGTATTAAATATAGATTGGATTGAAAAACGCTGGAGTAATCCTTTAATAAAGGCTATTGCTCTGTATTACACACAAACAAATGCTTTCTGCAAGCAGTATGCACTAAAGCCCAGAAATCTTTCAAAAACAGAAATATTTATCCTTAAAGTCATTACCGCGTGTGTTGTGACAGCACCCGGCCAAAAGGACTTGGCATATGCTTGCACGACAGATCCCGGCTGTCTGCCCAGACTGTGTGTTAAGTGCCTTTGAATGGTGTCGACACCAGATATTAAATGAAACCAAATACAAAGTGCAAAATAATAACAGGAACAAAATGAAATCAATACAAAGAGTGTATATATACAGTGCCTTGCCTAAGAATTGAACTTTTCCACATTTTTCTACCCTTAGAAGATTTGATTTTTTGATTTTAGATTCTTTTCTAAAAAAGATATTAGTCACGCATACAGACATGAGAGTCTGGTTTTATCTATCAATATTCATAATAACTCTTTCCCTGGCTTTGTAGAGTAGAAACAGGAAGTAACGTGATAAGCTGAACCAATCCCATTACTTGACATGTGGCGCAGAGCACATATAGCTTGAGGACTCATGAGGACCGTTTCACGGTTTGGCTGAAGAAAATCGGTGATCGGATCTCTGGATCGCACAACAGGCTCGAAAACAGCGTTCACAGTTCAGCAATTGTACTGAACTCTGGGCTCAAATGACCCAGAAAACAACCTCTGGGTTCATTTACATTGAGATCATGTTTGTGAACATTTTATTGCACACAGACCGACTCCATTCAACTAATCTTGTCACTTCTGAGGGCAACTATATATTTTATTTTCAGGAGCTATTTTGTGAAATCACAACAAAGTCCATTTCAGCTCATAACACTACAAAATGTGGAAAAGTACAAGGGAGGTGAATACTTATGAAAAACACCATACATATTTATACGTTTATAGCATCTTACGTTCTTCAGTGGTCCTCGCTGTCTTCGATTCACTGTCCATTCCCTGGAACTCGTTGAAGTATGGTCGAACCTTGATCTCGTACACGATGCCTTTCTTCAGTGATGAGAGCACAATGGTCCTCTCTGAGGAAACCTTCACGTCCTGGGTCTGCCACGGTCCCGGCGAGGACAGCCCTGACGTCTGCCTGTACAAAACTCGGTAGCCCTGGATGAACTGAGACTGACGGTCCACCTGTGAACACAGACAGGAAAAGGCAAAGATGTCTCTGTTCCACATGCCAACATTTATTCATACATTTTCTTGCACAATAATCCTGAATAAATCTATTTATTCCAATATGATAGATGATGCCATATAACCGTGCTCCATTCACATGTAATCGCTGCATTTGCCATTTATTTTAAAAGCCTCAGTGCCCTAGCAAAGCTAACATCTACAGGAAACCCCATGTTCACTTCGTAGCGCTTCAGTAAAAAAGCTTTTAGCAACCCCTCACAGGAATACATACAAACCACCCCACATGAATTGTAAAAGCCGCATGACATCAGCCATCATTAGGGCCAACATGGACTGGGAAAACCTCAGTTAGGAGACAAGATCACGAGCAGGACATCCAGGGAATTATTTCAGGAAGGAGAAAATTCTGGTAAGGCTTTCTGTGAAAGCCGCATCTATAATGAACACATTCATAATGTCTTGTATGCATTGTTCTTCGGGATTATTAGGGATCTATAACTTACAGTATAATTCGTAACCACGGCTAAGTGCAATTCATTTCCATATGCAATTATAAAAATGTGTAAAATTCCTTTTAAATGCATCCTAACATGTTACGAATGTATTTATACCTTATACATATGGTCTTTATAGAAATGTGTACCAAAATTTCTCACACACATTGGCCCTTATTTATCAATCATTTCGTAAAGTTGTGTAAAAGTGTTTTGTAGCCAAAAATTCATGTACTTATGTGTGAGTGTTGATGAATGCAGATGTAATTTACCAAACACGTTCAAGGCACGGACTGGAAGCTAAATCTTCCAGTAATGCAGCTCAGCCACTGCAGTGCATCAGCTACAACAAACGCTAACTCATTGCCATTACTTTTGTCCTAATTGAACGGCTAGTCTTATTCATCTTAATTTAACTTGTTTTGGAACTGCTAACAATGACAGCATAATTGGTATACAAAGTTGCAGTAGCTCATAGACAATTATACGATTTGAAGCAAGTGAGTCTCCTTAAGACTTAAATTTCCAAAAACTCAGGAGCAAAATGTAAGATATGGACGATTTCCATGAATAACACATCTCTTGTATAGGTGCTCCTGCAAAAGATTAACGAATAAATCTGTCTGTATACAGTGATATAGTAAGCGAGGACCAACAAAGCAGACCTGCACACGTAATAAAAGAAAGCCCAACTATATCAACAACTGAGACATCACATCTGCACGATTATCACATTACACTAGACGATGAAGGCCACTTCGACTCACTCGCCAACCGCAGCTCAGAAGAAGAGTGGGATTTTTCAGCGAGAAGGACATAACGAGGCATAACTCACTATAATGGCTGTTCAGCTGGAGGGCAGCCGATAGCTCGGCTTTCAGGCAGAGATATTAAACAGCTGTTTTTCTCCCCTTCAGCCAAATTAAATCAGCTGAATGGTTCCTCTCATCAACTCTCCTCCCCACTGCTTTCCAACTTTTTTTTTTTTCATTCAGGAATACTAAAGAGTTTGATGCTTACAGAAAACAAACCCGGCTGCCCGAGGGTCACAGTGCGCGATGATTTACAAGGTAATGTTTCCAGAATATTCCTGAGAGACTAAGACTCAGTACACTTATATAACAACTCTTGATTGAGGCCATTAAAATAAAATGTATATATAAAATATATACTTGTACTCAGTAAACACTAAACAAATGTATAGGTTCGATTCTAAGTTTGATGCCTATAGTACGCCTCTAAAATATACTAACAGAATTTTATGAGGAAAAAAAGCCTTGAATAACTGAGCAAATATATCCAGAGGTGCCAATATTTTATTTATTTATTTATTTCTAGATGTGCCCAAATCAATGCTAAAGAAACAGCAAGGCAAGTCCGATATGAATGTTACTTAATAATAAACAGTAACTTAATATTTTTACCTACTGAACAGCCCACAGCCCCGCCCTTTTCCTTTTGCCTCTCAAATCCAAAGGTTTATGAATTTACAGGTCCAATTCCACCTAGATAAAGTTGGCCCAAACTGAAAGCAGCCGCTACCAGGAGTGTGCGTATCTTTTACTTCCTGTGTCCTTTCCCCTTCAGTGAATTTTATTTGCATTTGGTATGACCGCTAGTTTTTTTTTTTCCAGGTATCTCTTGGATTACCGTAGCAAGGGGTCAAAAATCATAAACGCTACAGCTAAACCGTAAACTTTGGCAACACTGTAACAAAAGAATACCACCGAAATTAAAGAAAAGAACTCTTTGAATGAGCGAGGTGATACGTTGGATTTTTAACGTTGGAGTCTTAAGAAAAGGTGTCATTACCAACTTGGTTGTGAATGATTGTCAACTGAAAGTGTGAGACCATGTTTCAAAAATGGTACACCTCCCAGGCTGTGTAAAAAGAACATAGCCGTTTTAAGTGACAAACCTGCGATTAATTACACCTCAATTTTTTATGTTTTAACCATTTATCCTCATCGAGAAGAAAATCCGACTTTTGATTGATGAAGCACCAGATGGCTGCCGATGTTTTTCCATGTAGATTGCGTGTGACTGACAGGGCAGTCATGAACATATTCTCTTCCTCCAAATGTACTTGAGTCAGTATTGGCAATTAATCAAAATGGCACTTTTCGAAGACAAAGAGTTTCTACTGGATATCAATTATGCAGCGATTTAAGACTCACTGATGAAGCGAGAGAGCCAGGTTTAATTTCCACATCTCACCACTGACTCACTGAGTACTGAAAGTACTGAAAGTTCTGACTTACGGTCCAGGTGACCTGAATGGTGGTGGGGCTGAGGACTACAGGGTTGTGTAGCCGGACGATGACCTCACCGAGCTCTTTCTGCACATGCCTGTGATCTACACCCTTTGCTGGAGGACTGATATCTGCAGACATAAAAGAGAAAATAGATTCACCAGCTTTCTACTAATAATTACACATGTGAATACTGCACTCTTAATATGATTGGTGATGCAAACAGGATGTTATATACAAAATAAAAGACTGCTGTCACAGTAAAATAATCAACATAGCATCGTTGGGATGAAGCAGCATTACTATTTCTGGCCCAAAGCTGATTAGCAATACCAAGATAGCAAATATTACAATTTATTATTGATTTATTACTGTTTTATCCATTTATAGTTACATCTAATGTTGTGGAATGTCTGTGAGACAGGTTCGTTCCTGCTATCAATTACATTATAGAAGCTATAAACAGCCGTTTCCTCATCAGTCTCTCTCTTTTTTAAAGTTACATAGAGTTACAAAGTACAAAGAGCTGACAGTGGAGACTTCTTTGGTAAATGTTAAATAAATGTCTCTTTAGTGAAAACTTCACCACATGGCCAATTATACATGTATTTTTAAGTCGTTACGATGGAAACTATAATGTATTACAACAAGCCCATTAATATAAACTAATATAAATTTAGGACTGGAATTACAGCCAGAGCTACTGTCACAGAAAATGAATCAGCCAATCAGAATCCAGAATTGAACCGTGCTGTGGTATAAAACAGCATACCTGTACTCTGCACTTAGACCTTATTGTCCAGACCTAATGAACAGGCCGGGAGCTTCATGGCATTTTAATTGAATCTGTTTCCAGTTTGAGGTCGGCCATTTCTCTCAGTTATGATCATTAAGATAGCAGGGATGGCCCAAACTCAATTACGAACTCCAAAAGTGAAAGATGTTTGCTCTGAACTGGGACATAATGGGTTTATCTGATGCTTAGAGTACAGGTTAACCAATTGATGTTAGGGCTTTTCCCAACAAAACAACTCCTGACCTCTCTGGTACCATAAAGTGGTTTATAGAACTTTTTTTTTTGCCCTACTCACTTCCCTTAAAATGGTCCAATAATTTTCTCAAGAACAAAAAATCAGGAAAATCTCTTTATTTCATGTAGTTCCACTAATATATATATATATATATATATATATATATATATATATATATATATATATATATATATATAAACACACACACATATTATATATATAATGTAAGACATTACCTTGGGTACGCACTGGTTCAGACATGGGACTTGGGTCACTCAGGCCCTGTGTGTTGACGGCACGCACCATGAACAGGTAGATGGTGTTGGGTCGGAGGCCTTTAATGGTGAACTGGGTGGCTTTAATGTGATCCGCTACTGTCTGCCAGCTGTTACTCACAGATTGGCTGAGAGATGCAGAAAAAAAATCCATTTTGCAAATGAGTAAGACTCCAATAAAGACCTGATGACTTCATTTGAACATTAGGAAGGTAATTTACTTGATGGTAAATTGAGAATACTGACTTTGCAAAGTAGCTGACATTAAGGGAGCCACAGATTAGATACACATTACAGGTTTTATGCGTAATGACCAGCTAAAAGATGCCATTATGCACTATTTATTTAAGGAGCGCAAACCAAAGCCAGATGCAAAATCCCACTCCACTCATCTATACCTGAATGCTTCGATCACATATGAAGTGATGGGCGAGGCTCCGGCCAAGCCCGGCTGCCAGGACAGAGACACGCTGTTCTTGGTGACGTCGGTGACCTGAGGTTTGGAGGGCGGACCAGGAAGTTCACCTTCTTCTCTGTTCTTGATCAGCACCATCCCACCGGATTCTGTGAGAAAAGAGAAAAGACAAAATGCTCTACTTCTTTACTTGTGATTCACTTTTTGCTGCTGTGGACGGTTCACTATTATAATTTTTTAAAGCCACTGGCACCTCATTTATTAAGAATTTAAATCTACATCCGGATTTCTGTAAATCTGCTTTGTCATGACGTCTACTGTTAAAAGTGCTATAGAAATAAAACTGAAGAGCTTCTGGACATGACAATGACCATTACCTTGCATTCACACTAGCAAGTGTCAAAGCGACAGGCTTTCGTTTTCTCAATACTATGCAAATTAGTTACGACATGATAATACAACAAATCCAAACGGTTGGCTCAAACAATTCCTCAGATCAGTCCTATGCCTCTTGTGGTGTGCTGTTTCTTCGGTTCCTGACTCTTAGGAACTTTAATTCCTACCTGCAATTAGTTCCCATTTACTGTTTGATAGGCAAAAATAGAAAAATAAAGCTTGAAAGAAAGTAGCAGAGATTGTTGGTCCCTCTGATGAGCATATGTAGCCTAGCATGTAACATGTAAAACAAACTTAAATACATTAAAAAAAAAGGTGTTGTGTAAAAATTGTATAGTGTGGTGTAAACTGTATATTTTGGCTACTACGTTTTCTCATTGGAACTTAAAATACCTGGACAGGCCACGCCCACAAGGGACAACCGATTGAGGTCAATCCACAAGCGACACGAGTGACTTGTTGATTATCGTATGATGTACCTTTCACTTCCAGGAAGGCGCTCCATGATGTTTCGCCACTCGAGCTAGCAGCAACACAGGTGTAGATCCCAGAATCAGAAAGCTGCAAAAGAAAAACATTTAAAATCCTTAATTCTTCATTTAAAATCCACTCAACACTACCATGCTGCGTCGTACGACAAATCCAGAGAACGCAAGAACACCAGTGTAAGCTTTCCATCTTATGTGGATTTACGTGGACCAATTTGTGGTAAGTGCTGATGCTAATGTGGTTAATGAATTCTGTTTTGTACACGCCTGCATTTACCCTGCTGGCAAATTTACCAACTGTCCCTCCAACCACAACAAAAGGTAGACTAATGCGCTTAGAGAAGCCAGTGGCTGAAACCCCTTGGACCGATGACAGCTGGCGTCTATCCCCTCCTGCCTTTATGTAATCTTCCCTGCATTGTTTGTTACCTTTCATCACTGCGCCTTGCCTTCATTTATTAGATAAAATGTCAGTGCTGGGCAGCTCTGTCAGCCATAATGGATATTCCATCGTGGACGAATGGGGGTGTGTGGGTACTTTAAATTCAATATAGTAGTATATGTGTGTGTGTGTGTATGGATATATCTACGTGATTGGACTCTGTCCAAGCTTCCACAAATGATGCTTGGGAGACCTGTCATATAACTAAGTGATAGTATCAAACAATTTACCCAAATCAATATTTTGCATTCATCTCTTTAATGCAATATCATTTTCCTCTGCCCATGTGTGCTATGTCTTACCAATATCCGATTGAATACAGCTAAGCTTATACATCATACTTAGACAACCACAGTGTTTGACAGCCAGCCTCACATATACACACAATAAATAAAGACGCAAGTGCTTTACCATCTATCAAAGTTTGCCTTGTACAAAAAAAGATTACATTACGCCAAGCAAGGTTATGTTTAATATTATACAGCACTCCAAAAAGGTGAAGGAGAAGAAATCATGCTTGCTACAAATTTATGCCAATCACAAAGAAGTGCCTTTTCACTCTCACCCGTATGTTCTTGATCTGAAGGCTGCCCAGCTCCTGCAGGGACATGCGTGGATCTTTACCCAGCAGGCTCACTCCATCTTTCAGCCAGCTGATGGTGGGTACAGGCTCTCCGGATGCTTGGCACTTTAGCAGAGCTACACTGTCCACACCCAGCGTCTGATTGGCTGGGCCTTGCCTGATGATTGGCGGTGGCCTGTCTGTCAACACTGACCAGAGAACAGAGAAAGAAAGATAGTATTTACCCCTTTCATACCTACATTAGGGGCATTGTTTCGTTTACATTTATTGATTTGGTAGACACTTTTATCCAAAGCTAAAATTGAGTTGTAAGGGGTAAGGTCTAACAGTGGTAGCTTAGCAGTACCGAGATACAAACTCACAACCTTTTCAGCACTCCAGAACCCGAGCTGGTGAGCCACCACTGCCTCTTTCCTTACAAAACCTCAAAAATCCTTCTAACATCACCTTCAGTTTGTCCTTCTTTGAAAACCCTATGTAGAACACTTAGAATGGACAATTTCCATAAATTTTTTTTTTTTTTTTTATCTTTTAGAAAGATCTAAAAATGCCTTGAGGAACCATTTTATTCAACTAGTTTACACAAAGCACTAGATGCTGGGACAAGCCTATATCTAATTTCTAAAAATCCAGTTTCAGTTGTAGCTTGAAACCCTGCTTAGATTTTGTCTTTTGCCTTTCATGGCTAGCTCACCAATCAGATTTTGATGCATAACTAAATCTGCAGAATTCCTGGGTCAATCCTGATTTTGGATTACTGTCTTTGTGGAGTTTTGCATGTTGTCTATGCAGGTTTCCTCCAGGTTCTCTGTTTTCCCCCTTCATCCCCAAAAACATGCTAGTAGATGGACTGACTGTGCTAAACTGCCCCTATCCTACCCAGGGTGTATTCCCCTTTTGCATCCAGTGTTCCTGGGATAGACTCTGTCTGAATGAATGAATGAAAATAAAATGTGTCAGTTTGATGATGGAACCTAATGGCCCATGATGACAAATGGAGGCTTGTTAGTTATCCCAGGCGTCTCTAGATCCACATCCCTTAGACTCAAAAAACCGAGAAGCAGCAAGTTTATAAAGACAATGTAGAATTGTGTCCTATGGTAGGATGGAAGGTCTAGTAGGATTTAAGGAAAGCATGTATAAAACTAAAAAATGAACTAAAAAGTAGTTCGGTAGTTCACCATTTACACCAAAAATGTGATGATTTCGTGATGTGTTCTGAAAATTTTAGCCACCAGGCTCATCCTAATGAGGAGATAAATGTAAATGTCTATATCATGATGCAGAAGAATGCCAGATTGACCACAGATCTTGTGGCTCTACTGCAGGACCAAAACTTAGCTTTCCATGAATATGTGATCTTTTGTCAAGGCCATCTTATTCTTCCTTTTCCAAATATTCACATAACAGTTTTTTTCCTTTCTTTATGAGAAATGTTGGCCTAATATTGGCAAAGTGCTAGGATGAAAAGGTTCTTATAATCTATAATTCCTGGACCGGTGGCAAGCTTTTATCTCTGAGAAGTGAATAATACATTGTCTCTTGGCCTCGAGGCTGCTATAATGAGGTGGTATGGATTAATGAGAGCAGACCTGAGGGTACTAATTACAGCATCTACCTTTAACCTTTCTGATTGTTTCGCCTAACATCCTTCTTCCTCTCTACTGCTCTACGTGCAGGACTTCGCCTCTGTGGATTTCCTGCATTTACTTTTGCCATGAAGGATGGTATTTATACTGTTCAAATCTCTGTAGCAATGCTGAACGGGTCAAAGGGGTTGAAGAGATGGCATCTTGATATATCAAGGAGGATTAGGCTAAGTTTAATTTAAACTACATAAAGATGTTCCCATATAATCACTCTTTCCTCCTGCTAGCCAGAAAGCTAGCATCATTAGATGACTTAATTATTATTCTGAAATCAAAGCTGTATCGTCAAATCTAAATTGTTTTCAGTAATTGGTTACGCTTGAAGCTGAGCACCTATCAGTGTATCATCAAAACATCATAAAAAAGCTATTAGACTGTATAAATTTGGACCCTTCCTTTTCACACTTTTCTGATGCTTTGCTTTGCTTGCTAGTTGTTTAAACAAATCTGGGCATCAACTGATTAAGTTAAGATCCAAAAGAAATAAATATGTAGCTCAAGCTTCACTCTTTGTATGAGAACTTTGTAGTGTAACATTTATGTGTAAATAAATTACCCTCTGCACAACCAATTCGCTGTAATTTATAGAAGTAGATGCATACATAAAAATGGTGAGCCAGCCAGGAGTTGCAAAAGACATGACCCAAGCCAAGAACATTTTTAAGAGTAAACAACTGTCATGACATATTCTGAAGGGACAGGTAAACTGCTTGTGTGAGCTTGCCATGGTGTAACATACCTCCACCACAGTGAGTTACAGAAATTTTTGTACATCAAAATGTAATTGGTGAGCCAGCCAGGATACAAAAGGCAGGATCTAACTCACTACTTGTATAATAGTCTCATGGTGTACCATATTTGAGAAAAAAGAACATGAACTGCAGAGTGGTATTTCTGTTCATTTACAGTTTTTACATGAATCAAAATCTAATTGGTGAGCCAGCCAGGAGTTTTCAAGAATTTTTTAAAAAGAATAAATCCAAAGTTTAGACATTTTGTAAGCGTGAGACAGGTAAACTTTTTGTACAAGATTGTCATGGTGTAACTTCTCTGTAAGTAAAGAAAGAATTTAAACCACCATGTTATTTATAGAAGTTTTGTTAAATCAAAATCTAATTGGCGTGCCAGCCATGAGTTGCAAAAACATGCCTTAATTCAAGACTATTTTAAAAGGATAAATACACAGTTTAGGCACACATTCTGTGTGGGACAGCTTCACTACTTGTATGAGATAGTCACGGTGTAACATCTCTGCAACTTAAGAAACTAACACAGCATGTTAGTTATAGAAGCTTTTTTGTAGGTCAACATCTAATTGGTGAGCCGGCCAGGAGTCGCAAAACACATGACCTAACTCAAGAACATTTTTAAGAATGAAAATACAGTTTAGATAAATTCTGTGAAGGACAATTTCACTACTTGTATGATATACTTGTGGTGTGACATAGAGTTTGTTTTTGGAAGGTGGGAGGAAACCGAAGAACCCAGAGGAAACCCAGATGGATGGAAGAAAAACTCCACACTGACAATAAGCTTAACTCTGGATCAAACCAGAGACCCTGGGTCTTTATTTATACCTCAAAATATAATTAGTAAGCCAGCCAGGAATGTATAAAATGTAACCAAAGTACATTTACAAGCTACAATTGAAGAGGTTTTAAGAAGACCCAAGGACCGTTTTCCAATCTAGATTTTTATAAATTGAAATTTTTTATGTTAAAATTCTCAACAATAAAATGAGGTGTTTTGAAATAAACTGGATTCCTTCAAGCCAGCACTGCTATTCACTATGACCAGACAGTATCTAATCCCTGTCTGTGAGAGTGATGGTGCTGGTGTGTGAGTATGTGTATTTGGAAGCCATGATGGAGTGACGAGAAAAACCTTGACTGAATAAGTGTGTCTGTATGTGTGTGTGTGTGTGTGTGTGCAAGAATGACATGACAGATTGATGAGGAGATGGTTGGACTCTTAGATTAAAGGGGCCTTGGTGCTGTCTGCATCAGGAATTTCTCATTACGTTTCTCCTTGAACCTGTCGGACTCCTGTTGCCCCTCGGCTCACTAAATCACGCTGTTAGAACTGCAGGTGCGACCGTGATCCTCCACCCTCGCACTGTGCTTTTTCCACTAATCCTTTGCTCCTGCTTCCCTTCACTGTACTCCCTCACAATCTATCTATACATTCCAACAAGAGTAAGCATGCTAAGGCATTTTTTCTCTCCAGAAAATTGCGTACACATGCACACACGATCATACTGAATTCTGGACTGTGATTGGTCAGAAGGTGTTGATTGATTTTCTATAACAGCAGCTCTGACAGTAGTGCAGCTGCAAATCACAGGTTTATATTCATGCACTCATTCTAATACTGTAGGAACAACTTACACAGACACGTGTATGGCAGATGCTGCACATGAACAGACTAAAAAAGTGTGAGAAGACGTTTATTTATCATTTACAGAAGGAGTCTCCGGTGTCAGCGCTTTGTAACAGTCAGAGGTAAAGCTGTAATTTCACGATGGAGGAGTTTATATGGTGCGTTTTCTTGATAAACATGACTTCAAGAGAGAGAGAGAGAAAAGAGAAGCTGATGAGGGAACGACTGTTTATAGCTGCTATAACACAAGTGAGAACAGTAACTAAAGTGTTTCACGGAAGTTCCACAGCACTAGCCGTAAATATAAACTGATAAAAAAAAAAGTATGATTTGTTGTTCTTTAATAAATATCAAATGGTTAGAGTTGGTAAAATTTTGGCCTATAAGAAGAATAAAACACTTCGGGACACACTTCACTATGACTGTTGATTTTCCAATAACAGCAGACCTTTTCCTAATGTTAGCGGCTTTATCAAATATTTTTTAAAAGATTCCTCTTCAAGGCTAAAACGTGTTGCAGTCTAAAGAGAATCACAACTTTTCATCTTGAAATCAAGGGCATTTCTTTTCATTTTGTGAAAGAAAGCCCTAGTATAAAGCGAACTTTTTTCTCCTCTCTTGCACAGTTGCTATAACAACACTGGAATTGGCGGGATCGGGCGTGCCGCTCGGGTCTCTTTGTGCTGCACCATTCGATGTTGCTCAGAGAAAATTCAAGGACAAATTCCAACTCGGCCCACAGCATCAATAGAAACGCAGCACAAAGACGTGTTGCTCAAGTGCTCCTGCTACAGAGACACACACTCAGTACAGGGTCTGTTCGTGAATCACAGAGAGGTCGGAAGATGAATAAGGTGAACTGAAAGAGAGGGATAAAGAAGATGGAAGTATGAGGAGGAGGAAGAAGAGGAGGAGAGAGGAGAGAGGAGAGAGGAGAGAGAGGTGGCTTCTCTGAACCTTTTGAGACAAAAGATTTACACGATTGTAAAATGATTTGCTGCATCGTGTGTGTGCGTGTGACATTATAACATCTGACATTATGTGGTTTATAATTATTCAAAACAAATTATGTTTATACATTTCAATGCCCTTTCACACCAGAATGGGTTTGTTTGGGTTTGATTATTATGCCTAAAATTCAATGTACATCATTTTGTGTTCATCATTATTGAAAACAGAAAACATCCTTACACAAAAGTTTTTTTTGTCTCACGTGACAATTATTCTTTACAATTGTTCTCGAGATGTAGTGTGTGTACTTTCAGGGCACATGTTGAAACGCACTACCGCATGTTTTTCTCATGTGATCACATATGACGCACTTAATCACATGCTAATAAACATATGATCACATGTGAAGCGTATGTGATTTTTCCGTTAGAGCGGTAGTTCTAATGTCAGAAAGTCAGGAAAGTCAGAAAAAAAACCCCACTGTTATCTGACCCACTGATCTTGTAACATAAACTTAAAATTTAAACTGTGAAATCATGAAACTGAAGATATTAACGGCCAGAATAAAAAGCCAACTTTTGGACCAAAATGATCCTGCAATTCCTGTCTTTATGCTCTAATTCAAACACAATTTTCCTGTCAGCAGCCATTTTAACGGAAGATCTGAAGCGTGCACTTCAAGTTAACACTCGATATCGACTGAACAATATTGATCACGTGAAAAATAAACAACTTGTTCAAAAAACGTACCTGAAAAATAAATGATTTGTTAAAATAATCACTTGTGAAAATAAAAACAGTTGCACCACATGAAAAGACTAATCCAGAGTAAAAAAAAAAAAAAAAAAAAAAACGTGGGTAAAAAAGAATAATGTGGGAAAAAAACATGCAAAAAATAAATGTAAAAATTTGAAACAAAAAAAAAAACATATGAAAACATCCTGCATGCACGACATGTAAAATTAAATAAAAAAAAACATGTATGAGAAATAAAACAACCCCATGAAAATAAATGTAAAAAAAAAAAGTGTCTAAAAACGGCATGTGTAATTTTCACATGTAAATCATGTTTGTGTGAATCATGTTTCCGTATGGGAAAGAATGAATTTGTGTCAAATTCAAATTCAAATTTTTATTGGTCACATATACGATCACACACAGTACGACGTGCAGTGAAATGCTTTTATTGACTGTCCGTGACATAATGTATGGATGGATGGACACCTGACACTGTCTGTGTCAGGTATCCATCTAGTGTCAATAAAGACGTCAGGAATAGCTCTATTAGAACAGAATGAAACACATATCAGAGCACTTTCTTTAAAAAAAATCAAGAAGAAAACAGGACAAGCCCAGCTCCAACCTACTACAACACTCACCATCTGTTACTTCCAGTTGAGCTTTGGCGAGGATGCTGCCAGCGACCGTCAGCGCCTGGCAGATGTAGTAGCCTCCGTCTGCTCGCTGCACGCCCGTGATGGTCAGAGCTCCGCTGGGTGAGACGGAGAAGCGGCTGTTGGGTTGTTGCGGCTGGTTGGGAAACAGCAGGATCTGCACAAACAAACAATAAGGAGGAAAGTGGAGCAGTTAGCTGAGCTGAGATTCCTGTGGAGGTGAGGCTGATGGAAAATTCACCACGGGCTGAATTCAGAGCGGAGGAGTTTAAATTGCACAACATTATTCAGGCCTCAGACATAACTATGCCTCATTACACGATTCTGAACTTCAACTTAAGTGCATTTTTTCTCGCTTTTTCGGTTTGAGTTAGCAGAAGTATTAAGTCCAGTGCCACTGTCTGACAGTTTGATGTAACCACAATACACTGCCCTCCAAAAGTCTGGAAACGCCTGAACAAAGTAGGGTTTTTGGGCAATATCAGCATAAATCCTCTTTAGTTAGTGACCATTTTGCATTGATAATAAGGGACAACACTA
>CM075016.1:21774664-21787646 GCA_037576675.1 Pangasius sanitwongsei | reverse complement strand
TTTGTTCAGGCGTTTCCAAACTTTTGGAGGGCAGTGTATATATATATATATATATATATATATATATATATATATACTGTCTGAATTAAAATGTTGGTAAAGATTGCTGTGGGAAAAGAGATTTTGCACTTTTTCTTCCATATAAAGACACTCCAGGATGCGCTCGCTCTTTTCAATCATCTCCCACTGAAATTAAAGTTTAAAATGCAGAGCAAATAAAATATTTATGGTGTCTAATAGGATGTTTAATAGGTGTTTAAAAGCTCGAAAGAAAGAGTTTGTGTTAAAATAAGGTGTGTGTTGAATGCATGGCATTTTTAGAAATTTAGAGATTTTCAGAGATTTGATCAGAGATTTGCGAATTCATCAGAATTACTACAGACCAGAAACATTATTTAAACAGTTTAAATTTTAAAGTTGAAACATATTTTTTGAAAATCTTAACCTATTCAAACAGTGCTTAAATCAACGCTTTCTTCCGTGTATCAACTGTGATTTTCTCCATAAGACATTTTATACCTAGGGACTTCTTTTGATTAAATTGATCAACAGGGGTTAAAAATACAAGCGAAGGTCTCCATTCTTTATATCTCTTAGCAGCAAAAAACCCACCACTCCTCCAGAGCAAACTCTAATGAACCAATTAGACCCTTCATCCCCTTCTCAAGCCTCTGCTAACATCAACCTTATAGCACCATCACGATTCATTGGTAGTCCTCCAGACTTCCCCGCAGACTCACTTTCTGTGCAAAGCACCACAGATGTCACGCTAATGAGAAGGTCAAGGTGTCAAAGAAGCTTGCTTTTCCCCCCATTTCTCTTCAAAGGCAGGAAACGGCAGCAGGAGTTATTGTGAAGATAAAGTATTATCGCCTGGCTGTCATACTCCCTAGAAGATCTGTGGTGTGTTGGCTTCAAACGTTCCCAACATGAATTAGAGTTTAACTGCCACTATGAAACATGCTTTTTGGCCTCCTCTCTGAATCAAACAGAAATAATTCAGAAACAAACAAACAAAAAAAAAAAACTGCTATGCAAGATAAGATATTTTGGTTAAAAAATGACTTGTTTGTAATATTTTTGCCATTTATGTCCTTCTTTTGATGCCGAAAATGAATAAGTGTAGGTGAGAGACCATCCAATCCACCTTAACAGATGGAGCAGCAATTACTTGTGGGCTAGAGTTACCCAAAGCTACGATACCTCCCACAATGAACAGCATGGAGCCTGACAGAGAGCAACACCGCTACTCCATCTTAATTTCTAAAGGAGCTTTTTCCACCGTTGTCACAGCTGCTAACAAACAAAGGAGGCAGCGTTTGATAATCTAGAGCTGATTTTCCCTTTGCGAACTTCTACTTGTCTTGGTTGATGCATTTGGTTCGTTTGGTGTTTGTTTTCGCACCGCACATAATTAAACAAACCGAAAAAAGAAAAATTGAGTGAGTAGAGCGTAGGGTTGAACACGTCCTCGTAAAACTCTTTCAATCATTTGTCAGAATTGTAACGATGAAAAAAAAAAAAGGTAAAAGGCAAATGAGCGTAGAAATCACAAAAATTCATCCGAGCTTGGATAGCACAGAGACGCTGTGATTAGATAATTATTTAAATAACGAGTTTAAAACATTTTGTGAATCACATCCTGCATCTCCAGAACACATTTTTACACTTCGGGAGCACCACAGCTTGGCCGCTTTTGCTCAGTTTAGCAGCTCACATCTATAAAAAAAAAAAGCTGCAAACCAAAACGCACAGCATTTTTGATTCACTTCCTGCACGTGAGTCGATTCAGTTCACTTGGAAGCAAACCGAGACCACCTCGATCAGGCGCCCTCGGACCCGATTGTGATTGTTGCGTTCTGCCTGAAAAACCGCACTGAGTGTGAGAACACATCCTGCATCTCCAGTTCAAAAGGACTAAATACTACATACATGAAAGTCTAACCAACTGGAAAAGATTACACCTGGCAGAAGATTAAAAAGGACCAAATCTGACCCAAAAAGCACTTCTGTGAGTTTGGGTCAATGACAAGTCACACTTTGGCTGGTTTTCCTTCCACTGAGCAGGAAGTGACTTGAACACTGGGTTAAATTTCTTGGCTCTGTTTCTGAAAGAGCATTCACACTCATTAATAACTGGAGGCTTGTTGTGGCCTGAAAGGAGAATTTCTGTTCAAGTCCCTATATTATATTCCATGACAGGCCACACCTGCACAACATATCTGACCGTTTTAAGCATACAGAGATACACGGCAGGAAATAACAAATACATCATGCTATACCTGAGATTAAGAGATCTTACCAACAGTCTGCAACATCCGATTTTATCACTAAACCAAAAACCGAAGAATGTTTTTCCATTGCGTTTTATTAAGCAAGAACTGCCCAAAACAGAAACCAATACAACGCGAGGTTTTAGTTAAGATTCGTTTTTCCACAAAAAGGACAGATGTGGCTCATTATTTTGGCACTTAATGACACCACTGTTCAAGTTCCAACATGGAAGACCTGCTTGGATAACGTGATCTGCTGTTTGTGTAACCAGTTTATTTCAAAATGACTCACATTTTATTTTAATTTCATCTACAGCTATCAAAATGAAAAATGCATATAATAATACATTTATGATAATGTTAGTTTCAATCAAATGTTAATGAAATTCACAAAAACAAAAATAACGTCTGTAAACAACACACTAAGAAGCTAAGAAAATGAAATTATTTCTGTTCATTTATGATACATTTCTGCCATGACAGAATTACTGATTGTGCTTGTTGACATTTCCTAAGGGAGAAAAACACTTGGGGCATGGCTGTTATATGACAGTAATCAACAACAGGGTGGTGTTATCACCCTGAAGTTGATTATTTGCCTATAACAGGACGTCCTGAAGTGCTTTAATCCTCTTATACCACAGCAATTCGCAAACGATTACATTTGTAAGTTACTAATAAACTTGTCTTACTTTTTATCCATTTATAGTTACTTTCCATGTGGTGAAACATCCGTGAAACAAGTTAGTTCCTGTTCTCACTTACGTTATAGCAGCTATAACCAGCTGTTCCCTCACCAGCGACTCTTTTTTTGTGATTGTTTTTCTTCCTCTCGAAGTTAATAAGACAAAAAAAAAAAAAAAGACAGCTTGTGAAGTTACTGAGAATCTGCAGAAAGTGTAAACTTCCCTGTCCTGAAGATGTCGGAAAAATGAAAGTTACAGCTCTACCTCTGACACTGGAGACTCCTTCAGTAAATGTTAAGTAAATGTCTCCTTACGGAAAACTTCACCATATCACACACGTTTTTAATCTGTTTATTATTAGAGAAGCGTCCGCCGTACAAGTCTGTGTGAATGAGCTGTTGCTATATTATTATAGTATATTAGAACGAACGCATTAATATAAACCTGTGATTTGCAGCTGCACTACTGTCAGAGCTGCTGTTATGGGAAATTATTCAACACCTTCTGACCAATCCGAATCCAGAATTCAACAGTGCGGTGGAATAAGAGAAAAGAAAAGTTTAATCAAATAAAAATAACTATTTCCTTTAACTGGTTAGTAGTTCATAAGCAGGTTAGTACGTTAAGGAGAAACCTGAAGTGTTAGCTTTGGGGTTACTTTGTAAGGAAGGGGAAGAAAATAGAGGACATTCATGCAATGGAATACTCATACGATGGGTACTTACCCACAGGGCGAGCTGGAGACACGACAATGGTGGAGTGACGAAAACGATAACACCAATAAAGACAGACAAAACAACAAGGAACAAAATAAGGAAGAGAATGGAAGGAGAAAACATAAATAAAATATCTAAGTTAGAATGAACAATGAACATGTAGTGTTGGAAAACACAACTGCAGCGGGTCTCGATAGCAAGGAATGTGGACGAGACTTTTTTCCCAAAAGTCTGTCTACATGAGTTCTTTTAGTTTCATGAAGAAATCAACGAAATCAGCCCTGACTCTAGCGCCTTCTGGTGGTGGGATCAGGCACTGCAGATGATTTTAGGGTTCTTGTGGAGGTGAGAAAGTCAAAAAGTGTTCTTCATCTCACTGCCAGACATTCTCCTCACATCATCTCATTATAGCGTGAGGTGAAAGTCTGACACTCTTCACAGCCGTGCTATCGGAGCAACGCGACTGGCATTAATAACATACACACACCCAGCTTTCAGAAAGGAAATGGCAAAACATGTACATCACTGACAGAGAGACAGCGAGGAACTGAGACGAGGAGGAGGAGGAGGAGGAGGAGGAGGAGGACGAGAGGCTGACGGAGAGACCCAGGTTCATGTTTAATGCAGAAGTAAAGCTGAGAGAGCTGGAGTTCAGGCTCTCGATTTGCCGAATACACCCCCTTCTCTTTCTCCTCCAAGAGTTTAGCTCCACTGAGCACATCAAACTGCATCTAAATCCTCGATTAAAAAGCCTGAAAATTGAAGGCGACCCCACACACCCTCCTATTCCGGAGTCTTCCAGACCCCCTGTGCAGCTTTAAAGCTCTCCATGGAGCACCTAGGCAATTTGATTTAATGGGACGAGAAAGCAGGAGAGAGAGGGAGGTAAAGGGAAACGATTACGGCAAAATGTTTTTATTAACCTCGCCCAGCCCGGCTGTGCATCATGGGGTTGGTCTGCACCAGTAAACTGTGAAATGGCTTTGCTGGTTCTGGCCACGGTGGAGTCATTGAGACATTGTGTTTGTGTGTTTGTGCCGGTGTAGTTGGATGACAGGGGAAAAGTGAGCTGGCCTCTCTATTCCAGCGGTATGAATAATAAAAAGAAAAAAAATCACAGACAGTCTGAGTTCCTCACACAGTTCCTGCTATCACTTTCACGGGGTTCATTTATGGATGTGTCAAAGAGACGTAAGTGCTTGGTGATCTCACTGAGGGGGTGTTCCAACCATTTCATGTGTTTTAGTGAAGCTAAGGGCAAATCGTTTCACTTTACAGTTTGGTCTACACCTCCTCATATTTCGCAACCAATTTTATATCAGTAAATACTGCTAACATAATCACTTAAATATAAAAAAGTGTCATGCATTTAAAAAAAATTTAGCAAACAGAATATCTTGAAATTTCTTACTTAAAAAATTATTTTTCAAAAAGCTAAAACAAATAGTTAAAAAGTTTGTCTCAGTACTTTTTTTCATACTCATCATACATATAAACAGATTCATTATTTTCCCCCCTGAATGTTATCTTTAGACACAGTACATTTAATTATTTATCTGTTTGTTTTTTGTCAAATGCTACAACATTTACATGAAATATCAGGTCTATCCATCACCACCAAGCTGTACTTTTTACTGGCCAAATCTGCTACAATTTCCTTGTATGGTCATTACTTCCTGTTCTTGTGACTGGTTGCTTTCCTTATCTTATATGTATTTATTTATTTATTTATGTATTTTGTATATATTTGCAATCATGTAAACAGGCCGTTCATGTTTCCTTTTGCCAAATGCTAAAATATTTACCTGAAATATCTATCAAATCTATGTTTTTGCTGCTAACACTGCTAGAGTTGGCACACTTTCCTTATATGGTCATAGCTTCCTGTTCTTGTTTACTCTTCCCCTCTGGTGATTGGCTGCTCTCCCTATTTTCGCTCTTTGTCTTACTTCTCGCTGTGAATTCTTCCCTAGTCCCCTTTTTCTCCGTACACACATTTAATTTTGCTCATTTCTCTTGAATTTGGATTAAGGATATCAAAGTGTCTTGTTTATTACTGTATATTTTTCTGCAGACCCTTTAAAAGCTGACTCACCTCTCACTGTGAGAGTCCCCGAGGCCTCCATTTTACCCACACGGTTCTCTGCTACGCAGGTGAAGGTTCCTTCATCAGCCGCTGATGCCTTCTTTATCCGCAACACGTACTCCTCCTTATCAAACCTGATATCATACCTGCAACACACACAGAGGGCAAACCAACCTTTAAACCATGTCCATGTTTCTTTTATTATTATTATTGTTATTATTACTATTATTATTATCATTATTACTATTATTAGTATTATTATTATTTTAATCAGTAGTTTGGCAATTTCACAACAGGAACCTTTTCAGGAACCATGATGCAGCTCTATTCCTGAGTCATTCAACTTTACTTCCTTGCTCCACCCCCTTGTACTTCCTGATCAACCAAAATGTACATATGCTGAACCAGGAAGTGCATGGGTGGAGCTTGACATACTGAACATTACTGATTAGTCGAATTCAAGCAGAGAAATGTTCCAATTTTCCCGTCATGCCATGCGGCTGGGATAAAAGATATAAGTGGGTTGTTTGTTCTATGGAGATTTTAACCAAATTTAACCAGTCCGTGATGTTCAGCATAGCAGGCTCCACCCTTGTACTTCCTGGTTCAGCATATGTACTTTTTTGTTGACCAGGAAGTACAAAGGCAGAGCTTGATTGGTCCAATTCAAGTTCTACGGTATGAACAACCCTCTTCTCTGGTGTTACATTTACGGCATTTGGCAGATGCCCTTATCCAGATCGACTTACATTTATCTCATTTATACAACTGAGGGTTAAAGGCCTTGCTCAAGGGCCCAGCAGTGGCAGTGCTGGGGTTTGAACTCATAAGTCCTGCATTTAATTTAAGATTGTAACTCAGAATTTAACTATGAGAAACCACAACAACAACAACAAAAAACCCTCCTACTCCAAATTCCTACTCAGAGTTACTCAAGCCAGGAAGCTGTCCTCAACCCCGAGTCAACACGTCATGTCAATATGGCCGCTCACACCATCAACAGTAAACAAAACATCACTTCTTTCCTTTAAGAGAGTGTATAGTAGTGTTTACTTCAGATGAATCCACACAGACAGATTAGTTGTTTAAATCTATATGCTGTACATCTCACTGTTTTGAGAAAGTAAAGCAAAAAAAAAAGTTATTTTATGCAATAATTACGCGGGATTTTTATGTCCAACTACATCTGATTGTTGTGAACATTGAGGGTTTTGACAAGACAAGACAAGACAAAACATCCATGCTGTCGTTGGGAATCACAAAAGGGTTAACACATTCAACATCATCAAGAACAGAAAAAAGTGTTCAAACAGCACTGTGGGTTTTTTTCTTTTCTTTTCTTTTTTTAACTCACAACATAAGATGGTGGATCAATTATTCAGCAGTGACACACTACAGAGACGAGGAGAAGGCTTTCAGCTAAAACCTGATGCTTTCAATATTTATGAGGCATCTGCTCTGTGGTGTGTGTGTGTGTGTGCGTGCAGTGATGAGGTACCCAAGATAGTCTTAATATCCCTGCAGAAACAAGATACGAGCTTGCCTTTTGCACCCAAGTAAATACATTTATGTTTTAAAATTCCAGGAAAACTAAAACAGAGAGAAAAGAAAGCGATTACGAGAGATGGAGCAGGTGAAGTCCAGCTTCATAATAGTGACAACACCGTGACCTGAACCCTGGTTTGTGTGGGTGTGTGTGTGTGTATGTGTTACGAAAGTGTGCTTGAAAAGTTGACAGGTCTTGTATGTTGCCCTCCTACACTGCAGGAGAAAATAATTGGCATCTTGTGTGTGTATGCATGTGTGTGTATGCATGTGTGTGTGTGTGTGTGTGTGTGAAGCTAGTCTGACAGCTAGACAACAAACTGCCTGCAGTCTGTCATTCAAAATCCCGTCTAACACCCAGTAAAATGCGGAGGGAATGCTCGGTGTTCAATACTCAGTGTAGAGCGCTAGTCAAGTAAAGTCCAGTTTAAAAAAAAAAAAAAAAAAAAAAAAAAGTTTACAATGCAGCCTGCTTTAGAAATAAAGTAAAACCTCCCGCTGCTTTATTTCACACTTTATAAACACAAACAACAACATATGCCAGAACAACGATGAAACAACCACTGCGAGGCGATCAGCCGTTTCCTCCTCATAAATCACTTCGCTGTAATTTGCCTCCGTCAGCTCAAACTGTTTTTACAGGACTCACTCGAGGCAGTGTTAGCAAATTTAAAGAGACTTAGGAGACTGCCGGGACTGAAGTGTTAAAAGTCTAATTAGGCTTTGAATAAGAACGACGTGCTCTTACTGAGAGGAAAATGCGGTACCGACGGAGAAGACAACAGTGTTTTACTAACTGCGGCTTTCATCTGCGTCTCTCCATTTTAAATTAAATAACGTGGAAGTAGTTGTTAAACACTAATTCTTTTTATTTTCTTAACATTCTCACCATAACAGCAGGTCCCAAAGTGTTTTATTCCTCTTATACTACAGCAACCTGACTTCACGTTTCTTATTTATTAAAGAATAACACGTCGTCCTTTTCATCCGTGGACCATCTGTAAAAAAAAATTTAAAAAGTTTTCACGTAGCAGCTGTAAACAGTTGCTCCCTCACCAGCCTCTCTTTGTCTCTCTCTCTTGAAGTTATTAAGATAAATAAAAAAAAAAAGCTTGTCATGTTACCGTGAAACCACAAAAAGCGTAAACTCTTCTGTAACTTAAAATCACAGCTTTACCTCTGACTGTTAAGAAACGCTGACACTGGAGACTCCTTCCCTAAGTGTTAAACTGTTAAATAAACCTCTTCTTACAGAAAGCTTCACCATATCAACCGTTACACAGCTTTTAATTTAATTTATGTGGACCAATCAGGTTGCAAGTTGAGGGACAAGCAAGGAAAAAAAAAGCGAATATATGCAGAATTATGACTAGTTGAATGGAAAATATTTCAAACGACAGTGTGTATATGTTTGGGATGTTCACCAGTACGTGACATGACGTCCCACTTCATAAAGTCTGTGTCACACGAGCAGCTCAACCTCTCTTGATTTTCTGCCTCCGAAGGTACAGAGAAGACACACAACCTCCTCATCACCAGAGTTACACCAATCTGCATTTCATCTGCATTACTGAGAGCAATAAAGCTAATCTAGACAGCAAGCTAGGCTAGTTAGCGGCTCCTAGCTAGGACTTCTATTAATATTGTTACTGTTGCTGTTACAGCACTTTTTATGTCAAAAAAAAAAAAATTAAATATATATTTATATTAAATCAACAAAAGTGAAAGCTTCCTTGTGGTGTCTTTCCAATGATTTCCTTCTCTTTTTAGGGATTTTTTGGAAATCCGTTTATTTTATAAAAAGTTTATTGTCATTCATTTTTATTAATTATGAGAATATGCGCTTTACTTTTTGCTCAGCGCTATTTTTTTTTTTTTTTTACATTTTTTTTCCCCCCAACGCTGGCAAACTGCCACAATCTCATTCCACATTTTCACCGGAGTCTTTTATGTGCCTACATTCCTTCACCAAGTCTGTTTCCTCGTTTGACAGTAACTTTGAACAGCGTCCAAAACATTTAAAGCTCTCTTTCATGAAAAAAAGAGCAGCTATATGAGGTTTGATTGTCATGGATCTCATGCTGTTAGTATAGGTGAAGAGCAGTGCAGCACATTTGTGCAAAGTTCTCTAACAGACAAAATAAACAGAGAAGGATCGAGTGTCCTGACTGTCAGTGCTCGGGGCGAAATCAGAAATACGGAGAGGACTGATGACAGTGTAATGACACGGGAAAACCCAGAGGAGCTGGTAAGCATATGCATGACCCTTTCTCTCACACACTCACATATAATGCCCTCATGCATATACTTCATATATAGAACTTTCCATTGTTATGAATTGTTGCTTCAACTTTCAAATGTAGTTAGAAATGTCCTGAAAGTTCAGGAGTTAATGACAACGGAGCAGTAATTAATCAGCACAGTGCCCTGAGCCGTAGCTATTTAACATGTTAGTGTGTGATACAAAGTACACAATGATCCAAAGTATTGTGCAATTACTTAATATAAAATATAAATCTCTTCGGACAGGTTTTCAGAAGAAAAGCACACAAAATCTACCTCGTAGTTGGAATAACAAGGCAGTGAGTAGAAAAACACATCACAATGTGTTGGCTGAACAATTGGAGAATAGAATATCGATATTGTGATACAGTATATCACAGGTATAGTCCATATTTTAAAATGTTTGCAAACTCTGGATCTCTTATTTATCAATCTTTTAGTAAAATTGTATGTTAATGTTTATGTAAGATAAACTGAACTTTTATGGTTCTTCAAACCCATGTACGCAGATGGGTTCGGGAAAAAAAAAAAAAATCGGTGAAACCTTCGTAACTCCACTGAGCTGTAAATTACCAAGCGTGTTCATGGTACTTTTACATTTAGCCATGCCCAAAATACTCCAGGGAGCTAAAAAAAAAAAAAAAAAAAAAAGAATGGCGACTAAATGGTGAAAGAGCGGCTCCTGAGTGTGGCATGTGCTAAATCTTCCACTAATGCAGCTCAGCCACTGCAGCGCATCAGCTACCATAGAGACACACCAACTCCTCCTCCTTTTTTTTATAAGGCACCATTACTTTTTTCCTAATTTAATGGCTAATCTTATGTGTCTTATGCATCTAGATTTGTTTTGCTTTCTTTCAGTCATTAATGTAAAATGAATGAATTTCACATAATTTTTTTAAATTCACGTGTGGAATTGAAATAACTAAGTGATTAAACTTGACAGTGTATTCCTTATATAAAATCTCAGTAGTTCGTCTACAGTTATGGGATTTGAACTCGATCGAGTCGAGGGTCACATTAGTGAGTGTCCTTATGTAAATTTACACACACACTCAGCAGCGAAGCATGGGATACGTACATTTTTCTGAACTAAGTGGATTTGCATAAACAACATTTCTTGTGTAAATGATTTACGAATAAACTGAACGGTATCCAGCCTGGCCCTCTGCTTGGAAGATGCTGATTAGATGCTAAAATTTTGTGCTGAATCTTTCAAATGATATTGATATTATGCCATCATATTACATACTATTCTCAATATTATTATTATTTAAAATCTCTTCCGAACGTTCTGGCCAGTAAAATTCGCTCGCAGCGGTTAAAGCTGACGACGTGACCGAGGGAGCACTAATATCTGAGCAGCACACACTGGAGCCTGAGGCGTCTAAACTGAGCTTTATGGACCGCTAAAACCAACAGGGAGCCGATAAAAAAAAGAAGAGAATAATGTTTATAATGTCTGACTAAAGCGACAAAAAGGAAGAGGAAGAAAGAAAAGAATAATTTTTAAGCCGAGAGAAAAAGACAAGCTCAGAATCCCAGAGAGAAAGACTCCAGGAGCTTTATGGGTCTTATCTCACACTGCCCAGGGGCTCTGTGAGTGTGTGTGTGTGTGTGTGTGTGTGTGTGCGCGTGTGTATATATGTGTGTGTGTGTGTGTTTGTGCCCTTTACCTCCCCCCAGTGCACTCATCTGGGGCTGATTGCTACCTCTGACCCTCCGCTTCATCAGCATTCAGCCACCTGACCTAACCTGACCAACTTCAGTGTGTGTGTGTGTGTGTGTGTGTGTGTGTGAGAGAGATGATGATGGTTGGCAGTGTTGTGCTGAGTCCCTGATTTCATTCACTGCTCAGTGAAAACCTAACCAACCTCACACTCCTTCCATTAATATCTCCATCCCGTGCTTGTACTAGTGTGTGTGTGTGTGTGTGTGTGTGTGTGTGTGTTTACATACACACTTGTGAGGATGCATCTATCTGTTTTTACAATTGCTTCTTAGTCTACTCTGTATTTAAAACCAGCCACATTTTATGTGGCTTATTATTTTATATTATTGTAATACAATTATATAAAATTAAATATTATTTAATCAAATAACCAGAATAAGTTCCAGCAGGCGTCTTATTACCTTTTTACAGTTTTATTTATTTATTTTAATAGTTTTGGCTGTTTAATTTAATAAATTAGTGATGTTTTATATTGTTCTTTTCCTATATTATATAATATTTTTAAATAGGCAGTTATTAGACAATATGTTGTTTTTATGTATAAAAATTAATATATAGATAAGTGTATGATAATAATAATAATAATGTTTTACCTTTTTTTAACCCCAGAAATTTAATTTCTCAGTTATTCGGCTATAATAATCTTCAATGTAACATTATTTGGGCACATACCTATATGTATACAATTTTTTTTTATATACCATCCTACTACAAATTCTTTGAATTCCACCTTTTCTGAAAAGGTGAAGGAGAGAAATTCAAATGTTATTGTCCCAATCGCATGACGTGATCATCTGTAGCTCATTTCCTGTTCAGTGGGACAGAAATTGAACTCTTCATCATCTTTTACTGTGCAAGGACGCCTTTCTCCGCACCACCATCACACTGCAGCGCATAAACTTCACCTGTTCACTCTCATTCACGTGCGTGTTGCATTGTAACGTTTGGTTTCTTTATGACTAACGTGATGACGTGTTACGCATTCACGAGCTGTGCGCATTATACATGTGAATTAGTAGAATTATTTTTGACAGAAATGCATCCTTTCTTCTTCTTTCCGTCTATAATTGCATAACCTGAAGGTCGACCACTTTCCCTGGCTGTCTGTCAAACAGTGTGTCTTTTTGAAGTTAGACATTTAGATAAGCGCCGAGAGAGCGAGAGACATGAGAAAAAGAAAAGTGAAAGAGAGAGATACAGAATGCGGGAATTAAAATCTCCAGCTTCAAGAAACTAAAAAAAAAAAAACAGTAAAGAAAAAAACTTGTGCTGTCTCCACTGAGTCTCGCACTAATTAAGAACAGCACAATCATGATTAATTGAATAATTTGATTTCCATTGTTTTCCCAAAACCTAATTAACTTCTACATGTGCTTTAGAGAAACAAGAAAGTGTGATGCCTTCATTAATGTCAGACTTAAAAAATGTAGCATTCATTCAGAAATAATTACTGTGTGTGTCCAAGCTGATAGCAAGAATTATTTCACATAATAATAGAAAATAAAAGGTAAATAAACACAATTTAAACACAATTTGCTGAAGGTACAGATATGATCAGCATATATAGTGAGTAGTGAGTATATATAGTGAGTATATATAGTGAGTAGTGAGTATATATAGTGAGTATATATAGTGAGTAGTGAGTATATATAGTGAGTAGT
>CM075016.1:21654849-21774564 GCA_037576675.1 Pangasius sanitwongsei | reverse complement strand
AGTAGTGAGTATATATAGTGAGTATATATAGTGAGTAGTGAGTATATATAGTGAGTAGTGAGTATATATAGTGAGTAGTGAGTATATATAGTGAGTAGTGAGCATAAATCTGTTCTGACTCAAACACACAGGAGATAACATGCGATATCTTCACTTCCAGCTTTCCGAAACACTTCCTTTTCCACCTGCCTAATACACGAGCTCAATATAATCCACTCTCCTCTACTCACAACATGAAAAGCTCACCTGTGCTGCTCAGCTGCAGCTCGAAACACCTCTGTATATATGTGTTGAAGCTCACCTGTGAAGCTCATCTGTCCTCTGCTTAGAGCTCAATATAACCGAGACATGAAACAGGATGAGCAAATAACGCCAGTACAGAACATACCAAAGACTTCTACAGGAAACAGATGTAAGTTTAAACTTTAAAAAATGAAACATATATCAGTTTTTAGTCATTTAGGTACCTTGTCATTTAGGTCTGAGTGTCAGGATGAGGGTCAGGGCTGACCCTGGATCAGCACTGGATCAGATTTAATCCAATTCACTGGTATATTTAATGTCATGAACATGTGACATAACGTGGATTAGTATTAGATCCATATCAGATCAGACCTGTAGTGCTCTGAGTCTCTCTCTGAGGTCAGTATCATATTGAAAATATAAAAAGTGCAATTAGAGCATCACTATTAAAAACAATATTTATGGGAAAAAAACAAGGACACAATGGAGACAAATAGACATCAGTAAATAACTAAACATGGCACTGATCCGATACTCAGGATTACTGGAGTACTGGGCAAATACGAGCAAAAGATAACTGTATCGGATATCAAAAAAAATTATCTGATCTGATCCTGTACCAAATGGAAAAGAATGGAATTGGATTAGGAAACCGTTTTTTCTGGAACTGGAAATGTTTATATATAATGAGACCTGATTGTATTTTTTGTTAGGATTGATGCTTATTATATATATATATAGATATACTTTATTGTATTTATTATGTTTGCAGTGTAAATGATTTCCTGTGTGAAAGAGTTAAACTAAATATGAAAAGCTGTGGTGTTGTGTAAGCCGTGTTTTTAGTGATGCGCTTCATTTAAAAAAAAAAGTATTTTAAACCTAAAATACTAAAATAAAAAAAATATCGGATGGGTATCGATATCGATTTCAGTATCAGTACCAGTATCAAAAAAGACAAAGCGGTAGTGTTCCATCGCTATAAATAGCCAGAACTACTGAAAAGGACAGAGGTGTGGACAGTGTGTTTTATCGCGTCACCTTCCACGTGGAACGTCCACGTCGTCTTTCCTCCAGCGGACAGAGGGCTGAGGGTCTCCGTGCACCTGACAACGAAACTCTACCGCTTCCTCCTCCAGAACCACCTGGTTTATCGGTCTCCGCTGGAACGTGGGCCGTTCTACACACACACACACACACACACACACACATTGGGAAAAAGGAAAGGAATGGGAACCACTTTTCCACATCTAAATACACCATGCAATAACATTAATGGATTAAAATCTGATTATTAATTAACTATTAACTATTTCTAAACAATGCTTACCGAAAACAGTGACCTGAGCTGTCTCACTGTCTCTTTCTCCCACCATGTTGGTTCCCACACACACGTACATGCCCGCGTCACTCTTTCGTGCGTTTGTGATCATCAGCTTGCCTCCTCGAATCTGCAGGAACAAACACGATGATCGTTAAAGGCAAATGCAGATATGACACATCTGCACTAGTGCTTGCAGACGTAGCTGATATGTTTTCCGAATTTCTGTGAGCATTGGTGCAGGTCATAACCTGGCCAAGAGCGGAATCATAAAAAGGGGTGGGGATAGAATGACCTGGTATCCAATCAAATCTGCTTCTCTCCCTTTAAAAACAGCATGTATCAGTGACAGTGGTAGTTTCATAACGACATATGATTAGATTTCTGGCAATTATGTGGAGCGTCCACTGTACGAGTCCATGTGAATGATCTGTTACTATAGAAATGATGGAGAGCAATAATAATAATAATAATAATAATAATAAACCTGTGATTTGCACTATTGTCAGAGCTGCTATAATAGAAAATTTAGAAAATTAATCAACACCTCTTGACCAAACAGAATTCAGAATACAACAGTGCTGTGGTACGATAAGCTTTGTTACAGTCTATTAATTATAAGATTTATGTAATGATGTTAACACCTCAAATTAATTCTGAGCTGTATTTTAGTTAGCATTCGAGTGACGATAATAATGAACAGCCTAAACATTCTGAGTGTCTGACTTGAAATACGACTTTTAAGTCAGCGTTGGACGTAATGTAAGCACACTTTCGGTTTGAATGTCAGGCCCACTGTTGCATTGGTCTACCTACGTCAGTCCCGGACGACAAAAATAGCAACTGGGAGAGAAGAGATGAGGAAAAAAACTGGCGTAAGCCCAATCAAATTAGCAACATGAACAGCAGCATGAAAATAGAGTCCAGAGTCAGCTATAGTGTATATGTACTGCAGAGATGAACTGCCTACTATTAAGCCCGAATTAACACAAGCACTAATGCACACAAGATGCATCTTAAAAACAGGCTTGAGATTAAATGATGAACGTGTTAAACAAACAAACAAACAAAAAAACCCATCAGCAACAATTCACCATTGTATCCATGCAGGGTTTAGTACGTACCTTAATCCTGTCATCTTTCTCATCGATCCGAACTTTGTCCTTTTTCCAGTAAGTGGTGGGCTCCGGGTGACCGCGAGGTGGAACGCACTCCAAAATGGCCGGCTCTCCCGCCGCAACCACGACGTCTGTGGGGTTCTGTCTGAAATCATCCCTCAGCACTGAGACAGAGAAGAAGAGAAAGAAAGACTTCCATAAGAGTAAATAAATTACTCAGAGTCATAAATGCATTTCTGTAACAGGAGGGAAGGCCTGCAAATAACATTAGTGACGAGTTCGGCATGCCGCTCGTCTCTGTGAATCACCTTTGTGATTTCAGACGTTTGTCTTTGTGCGTGAAGTGTGATGCCATGTGAAGTTGGCGGGGCAAGCCCAAGTAAAAACTAATTGGACTTAATGGGACTCCCTACAGAGACAGCAGTATAAACAGAGGGAGAGGATGCCCTTGAGGTTCCTGTCACTCATACACACATATTTACACACACACACACACACATACAGTTTGCCTTAGTGGATGGGTGGCTAAATCAGTACACTGTGCTCTCTAATCAACCGAAAATAAAGTGTTATATCTTCCAGGCACAAGTCATTGTTGAATTCTGGATTCTGATTGGTCAGAAGGTGTTGATTAATTTTCTATAACAGCAGCTCTGACAGTATTGCAGCAGCAAATCACAGAAGCTGGACACAGGGATGACACACTAGGAATAATATACCCCAATGTGGAACCTTTACACACACACACACACGCACACACACACACACACACACAGATGCTTCCTTCTGCACCCTTATTTATCTGTATGGAGAATACACCAGCACTAAGGGACGAGGCTCTCCAAACTCCAGCAAAGATCACGCATTTATATGAGACACACTTACTAGAGGATGGCTGCACAGATTTTGGCAGATGGAGGGATAAAAAAAAAAAAATGGAAATCTAAGTGTCAAGTGTCAGTTTAGCATAAAAAATAACAATCCTGGCTCCTGGACTCTTCTGTGGTGCTGACTCTAGAGGCTAGAGCTTTGTGCTCCAAACTGGAACCCAGCCTTTAAAAGCTCTCTGTTTGGAACATCTCTCTAGGCAAAGATTTTTTTTTTTCTAATCTACAAAGCAGCCATTTTGAATATAGACTGTACATCCTTGTGAGTATATAGTATTAAGAAATGGTGGTGAAATAAGGATAGACACAAGTGCAACATTTTTACTCCAAAAGAAAAGCAACAAAAAAAAAAAAAAAACATTCGCTACCCTTCAAACTTTTCCTCTCCAGCACTCCTCATCTCTCGTTCTCTCTGTCTGGAAGTCTCTCTCTGCCTCGTATCTGATGAATATTTATATTTTTTCACTTTCGCTCCACACTCATACCGCCGAGACTTGGAATCCGTCTGCGAGGCTCGGGGCGAAAAGGCTAGGCTTCACTTACTCCTCTCTCTCTTTACCCTTTTCTCCTGCAGAGCTGTTATTTATTTATCCATTTATTTATTTATTTATTTGCTTTTTAGGCTGTTTTTTTTTTCAGAGCAGGATAAATTAAAGGCTTTGCCCCTTTTTTGGCATAGATTCAAAATCTGCATTCAGAGCCGGAGAAGCAAGTCGAGACATGTGTGGGGACGCATTAGATGGAAGACTGATATGAGGGACATGTGCCAGGGGAAAAAAAGCGACATATGTTATTTTGTGCTTAGTCGTGCTTAGTTTTTTTTTTTTTTTTTTTGCAAACACAGACTGCTAACCTTTCATCTCAACAGTTCGGTGCTGTGACGGACTGCAACTGCTTCTTATTAGTTTTGTAAACCAAGAAGCATCTCTTTCTTTTTCAATATCTTATCTATATGCACTATAAGTTAATGTAGACATAAGATACTAAATAGAGCTCAGAAAATCGTAACGTGTGTTCGTAACGTGTGTTCGTATCGTGAGTTGATAAAGTACTACAATAATGTCAGTGTTGGTTAAATCAATGCAGCCACAGTTTAAAGGATAAGCTGACCCAACACTTATACATGCACTCACTTCATGCTAACTCATAATTTTATGCATAAAAATGAAAGATTTCAATTCTCGCTATATATAAGTAAAGCGTCGCCTCAGATTTCGTCTGTGTTGAAAAAAAATTAAAGGGATGATACTATTAATTAATGTATTTAATACTTCAGAATTGAGCGTAACTGAGACGCCTCTGTTTTAGGCAAACTCTGAGTAGCGATTACGTCTGTAGTTACATGTCAGGTCTGAATCCTGACGAACTTCGGTATTAACTACTCACTATGCATAACTACTCATATCTGTGTTTGCTACAGACAAGAATTTTAACATTTCACTATGCTGAGTTGTTAAACCCAGCCAGTAAAGATGTTTAAATACGCCACTTCATGATGCCAATTCAAAACTTCAATCACTATACTTGAATAAAGGCATGTGGAAGAGACAGACATGAGCAAAATCTCGCCAGACCTATTCTCATGGAGTTTTTTCCCCCCAACTTTTCAACACTACGGCAATACATAAAAAAAAAGTAGTTCTGGTTATTTACATTTTTTTTCTGAAGGTTTTGTAGTCTCCATGCACCATCACAGTCACGTAACTACTCTAACAACTGCAGTTCTATGTATGTCTGTGTTAAAATATTATGCATCTGAGGACATTAATTTATAATTACCTTAGCATAAACATTTATTGATTTCCATTATAGTGAATTATGAATTTGTGCTAAACATGGGTTTATTTCTTTTCTCAGTGCAGGGAAGTGTTACTGTAATTTTATTCTCTGCAGTAATCAAACACGCTACAATATATGTTAAAAAAAAAAAAAAAGTCCAAAAACGTCCATTACAATAAAATCCACAAAGGAGAGAATTTCTGTGGAAACATTTTTTCACCTTCTGTGCAGCCACGATGTACACAAGAAGCAGGAGGTCATGAGTTTTACTATACACGCCTGCAGCTAGACAACTCCTACTGATCCTACCACACCAATCCACTCTGCCTGTGCATGTGTGGCAGAAAGAAAGAAAGCGAGCGAGAGAGAGAGATTTATTTTCCATCACAAACTCAGAGCTGTAACCGCATTTCATTTCAGTTCCCAAAAGTGATGCTGCTTCAGTATTACTGAGCTCCGATTTCCAGGGTTTTTTTTTTTTTTTTTTGCTTTAAGATGGAAGATGGCAAATATGTCAATCTTGGAGGAGCTGCAGATTTTTGTACAGCCGCTGGCTGAGAGTTTGAGTGTAAATGTGAATGCGAGTGTGTGTGTTTTGTGCACAATGAGTGCTCGAGGGGTGAAAACTTAATGTGAGAATGTGGTACATTACATATTGAGCAGCAAAACACAACCATTTGTCTACACAAGGCTATGAGGACAAATCTCCTTCATCAGAGAGTATAATCACCATGGAGAGAGAGAGAGAGAGAGAGGTGAGAGAGATAGAATCTTGGCTATACAGCCCACATCAGGCAACTGAGACACTGAATAAACACGTCCCAAACCCATCCACGTGGGATATAAAGCCTTATTTATGCAGCCTAGAGACAGAAAGATACTGTACTGTCTGTTCCTATAGACTTCAAGAAGCTAAAAAGTGACCCAGAAATATTTGTACACTTTCCTCCTCACTTAAGAAGCTATAGTAACAGCCTTATGTCCTCCTGCCATCCCAAATAACTAGCCAGTTACTTAAATGCTAGCAAACTAGCACACATTTCCACAGATGGAGAAGATTACACTTTGCGATTTCTATCTTGCAGGATCTAACTTGTTTTTGCAGACGCTTTACAACATTAAATGCAACTATAAACAGATAAAAAAAGTATGATGTGCCATTCTTTAAGTAACATAAAGTTGTAATCATTGGCAAATTACTGCAGTTTATGAGGACACTTTGTGAAATGGTTTTTTAGGAAAAAAAATCAACTCCAGTACCTCCACTTGTCAGGTTAAAGCTGTGCAGCTTATTTTGTGACATCACAAATTGAGATGCTCCTACATAGCCCTGCCTCGCCAATCAGATTTATTCAGAGAAAATCTTGTTTTTTGCCCAAAAAGCCAATCTGTGTAATTGGAATCAGTCATTCGAGAGGAACTAACTAGTTACAAATCACATTATGGAGTTCAGAGTTACTTTGAAGATGGAGAGAAATATACCGCAGTGTTTATTTCCATGGCAAAGTGTAACGTGTCTGTTTATGAGATGGTAATGGAGGGGAGGAGTGAGCTGTCAAGGAAGGTCAAATGACAATAATACGGTATACGTGGTCTGAAACATTAAATACCGTATGTCTCAGCGTGAATGAGTGATCATCAAACCAATCAACAGCTTCGGTTTATTGCTATCTTAAACAAACACACGTCCTTTCAAATCCTGTTTCTTGCCTGCCACTCTGTCGTTAGCTTAACGAGACCCCTGCTAGCAGTGGATACCCCACGCTGAGGCTCCAACCGGACCCCGGACTGCAGAAAACGAGCTGCAGCACAACACAGAGAACAACATAATTAACTCTTAATGAACCTCCTTCTTCCTGCTGCCATTACCAACACACACTTTCCAAATTCAATTTTGCGTAATCCTGCCTTTATGGTAATGTATAGCTCATTAAAATGTTAGTTACAGACTCATTAAAATGCACTCAGAGACATAATGAATTCATTACTATGATACTGCTGAAAAAGAAAGAGGAGCTAGATGAGAAGAAGGACACAGAAGAAGGAAGCAAAGGAAAGAGAGAGAATAAGAGAGGAAGACAGCTTTCCAATGACTTAATTTTGACTGGAATCTGCATATATTTGCATAATAAACCTGCATGCTGTGCAGCTAATTTTCAGCATAGCTCTATAATGAAGGCCCCTGCAATTAAGACTCTTTTCTCCAAAATAAATTTAGGACTCGTTTATAGCTCTTTGTAGGGTCTCACTTTGTGTGTATGCATCTGTCTGGGTGTGTCAGTGATGTCTCGTTTGGGGTATGGCTGAATTTTGCCTTAATATAGTAGCTCATAAATGTACATCAAAGATGATTCAACAATATAAACATAAAAGACGTTAGAAATGCTAACTGTGTGCAAAAGCAGCTTGCCCAGATTGTGCATTTTCAGCCATTAAGTGTTTTTCATCTAGTTCTCCAGCTTTGTAACCCTGCGATGTGGAGGAGTCCAAGCAGGCAGCAGTAGCAATAAGACTTGTAAAAGCCAAGGTCTTCAAGAGACAATGTTTCAGCTGCTGTAGTCTGATTCTGCCTAATGAACCTGGCTTGTGGGCTCTGAAAACTCGGCAACTGAGTGGAATCAAAAGCCTTCATCTCATCATCCTACTCTGCTGTTAACATGTCTGCTTTTATCCCACACCTCAGAATCAAACAAACTTCTGACTACATGCGAGAGACCAAGAATCAAGTCAGAAGCTGGGGAAGATTGTGAGATCAAAGACATGGATTGGCTGATCAGGTTGGGCTTTTCATTACCTTCCGTGAAACAGTGAGAAAGGCAAACCGTTTGCAGCATTAAAAATGTTGCTGGCTGTGTAACGTTTCTTACTTTTGTCACTATGCCTTTGATATCGCTCTCTAATTAGTTTGTCAAGATGTGGATGAAATGCAGGGATGTAAGAACCCTGGAGGAAATGGGCCCTTTGGCAGAATCAAAGTTTTTTTTTTTTCATTAGTATCAAAAAGAATTTAGTCACTGTTGGCTTTTAGACTGTCAGGGCAGAATACTAGCAGGAAGGCTTAGCAGATCTCAGGAATTGGAGGTCTGACAAAAAGGTCAGACTTGTTTCATGTGAAAGGACTTTTCCCTGCTCAATACCACCCAATGGCGTAAGAAGGATGATGTACACTTGCCAGGTCTTTATATAAACCCTCAGTGCTCAACAACAATGCACCTGCTACTGTAGTTCAGAATCTGTTAACCTTATAATCAGAAACACTAACCTGGATATTACGGCCATGACTTGGTCATGGCAGAGATGGTGAAGGACTGGTACTGGTCCTGTACCCACTGGTTCATTTCAGGTAATTTTAATGTGTGCATTGGTTCTAACAACTGACATTGTTATAAAGCAGTTTCACTGGACCTAGATCTAGATCGCTAATGAGCAAGCCAAAGGCAACAATGGCACAAAAAACTCTGTGAATCAGAATTAGAGAAATCTTAAGAGGAACTAGATTCAAAAGAGTGCAAGATGTTAAAAGAGAGAGGGGTCCCTCAGTTCCAAACCAACTCAAAATGCTGACCTGAGAAAGACTGGCTCTGCCTCACTCATGGTGAGTCTTGATTCCACTCAAAATAAGTCTTGGTTCCTTTAAAGGCAAGTATTGCTTCCTCTCAAGGTGAGCCTTAATTTCTTTCAAGGTGTCTTGATCTCTACTAAAGTGAGTCTTGGTCCCTTTCAAGGTAAGTGCTGGTTCTTCTCAAGGTGGGTCTTGATTCCTCACAAAGTAACCTTCAGTTCCT
This sequence comes from Pangasius sanitwongsei, assembly GCA_037576675.1. Classification (NCBI taxonomy): domain Eukaryota; kingdom Metazoa; phylum Chordata; class Actinopteri; order Siluriformes; family Pangasiidae; genus Pangasius; species Pangasius sanitwongsei. Next base: position 21,765,431 of record CM075016.1, on the reverse strand, counting down.
CTCAAGGCAAGTGCTGGTTCTTCTCAAATTTAATATTGGTTCCTCTCAAGGCAAGTATTTATTCCTCTCACTGTGAGTCTTGATTCCTCACAAAGTAAGCTTCAGTTCCTTTCAAGGCGAATGATGATTGTTCTCAAGGTGAGTCTTGATTCCGATTAAGATGAGTCTAGACTCTTTTCAGTGGGATCTTGGTTTCTCAAGGTAAGTTTTGATTGCTCTCAAAGTGTATTGTCTCCTATTAAGGCAAGTCTTTGTTTCTCTCAAGGTCAGTTTTGGCCCATCTCATGATAAGTGTTAATTTCTCTCAAAGATTCTTTCCTCACCACTGTTGCCCTTGACTTGAGCATTAACATCTCTAAAGCTGCTGCGAGGTAATCTGCAATTTGTAATCAGTGTTATACTAACAAAATATTAGTCTATTTCAGCTCAGTACCTGTCCACACAGTACACACACACACACAAACATACACACACACAAAAGCACACATGAATGGCTCTCACGCAGGGTGTTTTGGAGGGATCCACTGAAGCAGAAGTGATGTCTGATGACATAGGACCTGCTGGGTGTCACCATGGCCAAATACAGCTGGAGACAGTGTGAAGGTGCTTTCTCTCCTCCCCTCTGTGCTCTTTAATCTCTCACACTCTCGAAGAGATAAACTCAGCCAGCCTTCATCACCAGTTTCCTGCCGTTTTGTCTATTTTCCCTTTTTGTACAAACCACACAAAAGAATCATTTGTCTGCCACCTAATATATCGAGTTTTTCTATATTTTTCTGCATGTGAAGAGGATGTAAGTGAAAGCTAAGCAGAGTGAATTCCTGTATGCTGCACTCTGCAGTGGGAATCTGATGCTGGACTCTTCCTGACGCAAGCTTCTATTTTCTGCCTATGAACTGTGACATTGTGAGAATGACCTCGGGGAAGTACAGTAAGACAAGCCTCACCGCATAGCCCTGCCCAAGGGACTATGGCCCTGTTCGATAGCACTCACGCGCCACAAAGACCCAGATCTCACTGCACACAAACACACAAGCACAGTTTAATGCTTTGCTGCTGCTAATTGAACTGGATTGTGGCTTGTGGAAAAGGTGCCTCATCTCAATGGCAACCATCTTTTAATTAAACTCTCTGTTGGAGACAACACATTAATGGACCGACTTAGCATGCAAATGTGTGTGTCTGGCCCCATCCAACTACATTAGTCTAGACTGTAGTCATGTTGCTAACTGTAACACTGAACAAGAACTTCATCAAATACGGAATATTTAATATAAGTCAAATTTCAATACAAAGCTATAAAATACAATTACATTGTATTTTAACAAAAGTTGCAATCTTTATTTAAAATTTATGACTGGTTACATTGTGGGTGGGATTTTTGGTCCAGTTGGTCACAGCGAGATTGAGGGGTAAAAAGTCTGGTCCAATTGGTTACAATGGCATTGGGGTGGAAACCAGCTGGTTACAGTGAGTGGTGGAGGGTGTGGCTTTGATTTAGAAACTAAGGAATCGTGAATGAGAACTGTTGAATGGTGGTCTGACTGGTTATGGTGATACCAGGGGGCATGAAAATATGGTTCATTCGGTTATAGTGACATTATGTACAGGAATTGTGGTCCAACTGGTAACAGACATTGTGGGTGAGAACTCTGGCCCGGATGGTCACAGCAGTGTCTAGTAAATTTGTCAAAGTAAATATGGTCCAATTGGCTTCAGTAGCTTTGAGGACAGGGGCTCCTTTCTGACTGATTGTAGTAAGATTGGGGATGGAAACTGTTGGCCAGTTGGTCAAGAGTTGTGAGAAAAAAGCTAATGAGAGCAAGAAAACTTTATCTAAGTAAATAATTTTAAAGTAATTTTAATTCTCCTAGATACTTTTCATCCTCTTGGGCCCCCTAACAACTCAGGGCCCTTGCAGTCTTCCCACCTCTGCTTTTAATGTCAACCCTGAGACATATCTTGCTGACATTACACTTACTGAGGGTGAAAACTTACCAGTCTACATGGATTGGTTCTCAGATCAGCCCCATTTCCTCCCTCCACAGTACTTGAGCTGTCAAAGTGACCAAAATGCATATCCCTAATAGCAACTTTATTGATCCCGAAAGATCCTGAGGTCAAGAGTGAAACTGCGGGCTGTACACCATCTAATCTCTTACACAGAAAACACAAATGCAAATTCAGCAGCCTGTGCACCGTCAGCTAGCTTTCTTTAAACGGCTCATCAAGGCACTTTTTCCACACTTGCACAAACATCTCTGCGCTCCCACGCTCGGCTATATTCAGGGTTTAATAGCAGGAAGTTTACAGCTTCTTACACATTGGGTTCTAGTCTTTGCTACATGATTATGAGCTGCATAATCAGATACCTTGTGCTAGGCAGGTTCTCTAAATCATTGTTTCCCCAGTCTTTCTCTTTTGCTTACTTTCTCATCTTCATGATTGTCTTACATTCTGCTCATTTTCCAGTGTTTAATATTTTTTGTTATTCTCATGATTGATAATATGTACACGTAACATACAAGTAGCATGTGTTACACTTTGCTGGTCATGCAGTGATTTCTCAAAACTGTTTATCACTCATGAATAAAGACGTGCACTGTTAGAAGCAGAAGGATTTATCCTTTCCAAACATCGCTGTGAAAAGTCAGTAATGGGAATGAGGACACTGCAGGCAGGCTTTAGATAGAATTATTTTTATTCCAACAAACTTGTCAGTGCTTTTCTTGGCAAAATAAAGCACTTTAAAAACAAAAACAGCCCACACAATGTTTCAGATGTCTTTGCTCCAATCATGGGCAAGGTCACTGGCAGCTCACCTGAGTCGGCTTTGTCTTGCCAGTCAAAAGGCCCCTCACGGAAAAACAAATGTGTCTATAAATACACACCATCATTAACCACACACAGCTGCACCCATTCATCCACTACCGCACTCGTTCTCCGTGACTTCTCCCATTCACAGCTGGGGACTGACCACACCTCCTGTGCCACAATCATGAACCAAGTCATTACTAACTTTTGTATCATTACAAGCCATAAAATAACTTTTTGTTACACATGCAAACATGCACTAATTTCAAGAAACACAAAGTATATTTTCATTGATTTTAATGGTAATATCAAATATCTGTGTGTATGTACTTTAAATGATGACATATCTGTGTAGCTAAGGATGTTCTGATGAAATGACACAGCAAGTATGAATTCCCGTAGAGGCTGTAATGCAAACCCATTAATAAAGGAAGTAAAATACTCAGAAATAGGCCAGGGTTCTAAGGGTCATTCTGTGATGCGTACATTTGGCCAATCAATATTATTTAGTGCAATAACTTCCACCTGAATGGATCCTGGTCTGCAAACAAGTATCTGCTCTGTAGCAGGAACTGAAAATGGTTCCTAAAAATGCAGCACAGGAACTAAAATCTCAGCCCTGCTGTGTCTTGAGGTAAAAGAATTAACACAGAAAGGATGGTGGAAAGGAGAGAAAGAATTAAAAATAAGAATAAAGAGAGAGAGAGAAGGGGGGGGGGGGGGAAGAGAGCGATGGAAGCAGAGCTAACAGGGCCGGGTGTTAAATCAGCGTCAGCTCTCGGCGCTCATGCAGACATTAAAAATGATTTATTGATGGTTTTATGGATCTTAACAGGCGAGGAAGAGTAAAAATTAAACCTGATACGCCAATGACCTTTCCAGCAGGCTGCACCATGCAGAGATGGAAAGAGATCCTGCTTTCTCCCCTCTAGTGTGTGTGTGTGTGTGTGTGTGTGTATGTGAGAGATGAAAGCGTGAGAAAAGGGAATGTGATATGTGAATATTGTATGCATTCATTTGCAAACATTCCAATAAAGCAGATTGTGCACGCATGTGTGTGTGTGTGTGTGTGTGTGTGTGTGCGCGTGAGAGAGAGAGAGAGAGATTTCTGTGCCTATCGAGTTAAATGCTCTGAACAAATTCAGCAGCATCTCTGCATGCTCAGCATCTCTAGATCAGACACACAAACACACACACACACACACACACACACAGAAAGCAACGGGTGGCTTTTGTAACCTTATTGGAAATAGAATACAAAAACAATCTACAAACGAAGTGGAATAAAATCCAAGGACTGAGCAGTTTATGGACTCAACTGAAGCAATTTGTAGGAAAAACAGATGAACCCCAATTCAGTTGGTTCATGTGAGTACTACAAACATTGGTCTCAAAGCAATCAGTCAAAATACAGAGGCTAAACCCAGCAAATGCATGGCGCTCAAGAGAAACATGGCTAAATTCAAATACACAAATAAACAAGATAGACATAGTTACAGTGATAGTATTGATTGATCCTTTGCTGAAGGATCTAGGTAAATCTGCAGAGTGAATAAACTTCAATCCAGCATAGCAGAACCACCAGAGAGAAGAGTCTGGAATTCTGGATTGGACGTCTGGATTGGATCACCAGGCATCGTTTTACTCTCACACTGTAACAATCGGATTGGAACTTAAGCTTAAGAGTGATGCCATGTACTGTAGGTGGCCAAAGTTTCACTGATTACTCTATAGGCAAATAGAGGACTTTAGACACTTTACACAATAGTACAGATGCATGTGCATGTTGGAATTATGTTATATCAGGAATAAGGATTTTCCCCCAATTGTTCTCCCAGATTTAGTCACCTGCCATTTCGCACCCCCCAGCCAGCTGTCCCCTAGCACACCCGCCAGCTATCAACTCTCTTGCAGGGTTCGTCCGAGACACGTGAAGCCAAGCAACCATGTCTTTTTTGAAATACTGTACACACATCACACAACAAACAGACGAGAGTGCTATCTGCCCTTTTCCACATACATGTGCTCACAGAAGGCCATGAATGGCTAGTGTCACTCTGATTGACAGGGGAGTGAGAGTCTGCCCCTCCCACCCTGAGAGCACAGCCAATTTTGCTCCCTTGGCTGCCGGCCATGGATAGCTGTGGCATAATTGGGATTTGAACTTGTAATCTCCCAACAATACGGCAACCACTTTTCTATTGCATCACTCAGGAGCCACAGCTCTGTTGCCAAGTTATGCAAAATGTTGCAGGTGTGATGGGGTTTGATTTGGATGGTGTGTCTTCTGTTAATTAACATAAAACATGTTAATGGCAGGTGGCATGGTGGTGCAGTGGTGTCTATGTGTGGATTCCTCCAGTTTCCTCCCTGGTAGGTGGCTTGGCTACTTAAAATTCCCCCTATATGTGAGTGTGTGTGGTGCACTGAACTGGACTGGCATCCCATTCTTGGTGTATTCTAGCCTCTTGCTCAGTATTCCCAGGATAGACTCCGGATCCAAATCAACACTGACCAGGATAAAGCACTTGCTGAAGAGGAATGAATGAATAAATGAAGGTATGCTCATGGTATAAAATAAGTTTGGAAGTGAAAATGTTTCAAATCCAATTCGATCATGATCAGGCCAAGTAACTGATACTCAATACTCGGATTTCCAATCAGAAATGATACCACTCTAAAACAACTTTTATGTACATGTGTAGCAGCTGTTACCTAAAGTACCAGAACGATGATACCTTTCCATCTGATCCGAGTTGCACTGAAAGTCCTGCTGCAACCCAATTCCTTAATTTCATTACCGGCCTGAAGAAAGTAATTGTGTTTGTGCTGGTTGTAATCAGCTTATTGCTGGATCTGCTCTTGCACCCTGGACCAGGCCAAGCTCACCCAGACTGAACTGAGTGGATGGAGATTTCCAGTGGAGCTCACCGGTCTCTCTCTCTCTCTCTCTTTCTTACACACACTCAAACACACTCTCTCTCCCATATATTTAATACATACACACACACTCTCTCTCCCTCATAATGGATGAACAGCATCAATACTTGGCCATCACAGCAGCTCTTTTTCCATGTGGCTCGATATCAGGGGCAGCTCTTTGTTTGGTTAATCATTCCGAATGAAGCCCAAAGTTAATGAGGTTACTTCTGATCTCTTTGATTTCATCCACTTCTTAAAGCTCTATCGACCACATGCTCGAGGGCGTTGAGCGAAAGTCAAATCTAAAGCATGACCTACATCACCAAAACAATTGGAACAGGCGAGGCCATGTGCAGTGACTGTACAATATAAATCACTGTTGGTTAATTTCCTATTTGGTTCTATTTGATCTGATTTGGTTTGGTTTCTGATTTTGTTTCTCGGCTCCAGGATCCCCTATGCGATCGTGACCTTGGGTTATCATTTGTGCGGAGTTTCATCTGTTGTCCCTCTGTCCGTGTAAGTTTTTACCGGGTTCTCCAGTTTCCTCTCACTTCACAAAAACATGAGGGGAGGTGGACTAGCGACTCTAAACTGGCCCTAGGTGTGAATGAGTGTATGAATGTGTGTGTGTCCTCTAACCAGGATAACCAGTCTACTGCAGATGAATGAATGAACGAATTCCTGCAGTTCACATTTAAGTGAACCAGAAAAAAAAATTAAGGAGTATGCAGAAGAGATGGAGATAGAAATTCACAAAATTCTTTCACTACAGTAACGCAAATCCTGGAAAATCATGGGAATCAACAGGGCATGGTGAACATGGAGCTGGAACTCCATGTACATTCTTAGAAGTGTTCTTTATGGGTTCTTTGAATAGGTCAGGGTTTTTAGCTTCGTAAAAATGTTCTACTTGGAACACTTTCTTTTCACTTTCAACAGTTCCTCCCATAAGGAAAAGCGAGGAATCCTAGAAACGATCAAAATCGATCCTAAAACTAGAGATTTAGATGTATTTCTTAAGTATGGGGGAAAAGGTAAGAAATGAACACTTGAATAATGTAAATCTTTCTATATAGAGTAACTAACAGTGCTCTCAACATATTGTTACATTAAAGTCAATATACCAACAACCAACAATCTTGCATCTGTATCTTCACTCAATGTGATGTATAAATCCTGAAAATTAATTCCATGCTACCAGATTACAGAGATTATCAGATTAAAATGGCCGAATATTTTGTGTCATTTTAAGGTATGCACATCTGGTCAAGGACTATTAATATCCCAACAACACTTTACAATCAATACTGATTCTTCACTCTGTTAGCAATAATTCAATAAGCAAAGATTGGTCCTGATGTGTAAACTGAGAAAATGTGTGTGTGTTTGTGTGTGTGTTTTTTCCTCAGTGTGAGATTAAATTTCTGAATTCACGTGAGGCTCAAATTCATCTCCAATGTGAAGGTCATGTGAAGAATGTACATCAGACTCACAGCTTGACAGAACAATTCCACATGCCCTGTTCATCCAGCTTCCTGATGAGAGTCCATTACTATCCCTCAATACTTTTCATTATTTCCTTTCCATCTGCCTGTAATGACCTCGAATACTAGGGCTGATGCTGCAAAAAGCAATGCTAATGCGACTAGCTCATTACAGATGCTTTCACGAAGAATTCGCTCATATGTGTGAAACAATCCGTGACACAATATATACATGATGGGATCGGAAATGCTTAAGTGGAATTGAGATGTATATGCAAATGAAACGGAATGCAATCTAAATAGAAAACTGGTTAAAAAAAAAAAAAAAAAAGGAGAACATTGAACAGCTTAACTGACCAATTATCTGAGAACATCATGAGAACGTTCTGTAATGTATTTGACAGATTTATTTGCCAGAAAGTTAAGCTGTAATTGTACCATTATAAAGTAATGTTCCTACAATGTTCTAAACATTTCACAATTCACAATGGTTTCAAAACGTCACTTACCCAAAGTTAGACAAAAAGAAATATTATAGAAATGTTCATGTTCCTACAGCTAAATTGTTTGAAGAAACATTGTAGGAACATTCAGACACTGCATTAAAATGTTCTCAAAACACCAAGAAAACTTGACAGAATGAATGTTCTAGGAATCAAATGCTCGTAGAACTATAATATTATATATATTATATTATATATATATAAAACTATAATATAATAAGTTTTTATACAGTGCAGTACTCAATTGCATCTACTTTTGTGTCACACATATACTAAGGTAAATAAACTCAAACAATTTAGAGACCTTAAGGGTTCTTTGGTTGTCTGCCTGAAGGAAAAATGAAAGGTTCTATACAGAACCCTACACCAGAAGAGTTTTTCTATCAGAAATGGTTCCAGGTAGAACCATTTTTTGAACACTATGGACCCTTACTTATCCAGTGAACCCCCAAAGAACCTTCTGTTAAGGGTTTTTAACCTCCACAAAGGTTTCTACTTAGCGTGGAACCCTTAATTATCAAATAAAACCTTAAAAAAAAAAAAACATGTTCCTAAGTGTGTATGTTTTACCTGGGTAAGTGTGTGGTAATAGCTAATCAGCTATTTAACATTTATCTATCTTGGTACTTGGCACATTCTTAGTAAAGGGTTCTTGATGAGTTTTTAAGGGTTCATTGGAAAATTAAGGCTTTTTAATTTTCCCCTCCTGAAAGGGTTCTACTCGGCTTGGAACTCTTAGTTTTCCAATAGACCCTTAAAGAACATTTGGAGAACCATTTTATTCAAAGAGCGTATGTATTACCTGGGTATGAGTGTGGTACAAACTCCAAATTGTTGGTCATTATTTTCTTCCTAATATCTAGAACCTGCCAGGAGTTTCAGATTTTGCTTGGTATTTAGTACACTCTTAGAATAAAAGGGTCCTTGAAGGGTTCCTTGAAGGATCTGTTGGACAATTAATGGTTCATAGCTTCCTAAAATCATTCTTCATGGCTTGGGCCTCTTTAATTATCCAATGACCCCTTAAAGGAACCTTGAAGAACCCTATTTTCTAAAAGCATATGTATTAACTAGATAAGAATGTGGTCAATTTAGTTATCTCGGTACTTGGTACCCTCTTAGATAAAAGGTTTTTCAAAGGGTTCTTGAAGGGTTCAATGAATAATTAAAGGTTCTTAGCCTCCTAAAGGTGTTCTAGTTGACTTACAACCCATAATTATCCAATGACCCCTTAAAAGCTCTTCAAGAACCCATTTTTCTAAGGGTTCATCAAGAGTTCTTTAATGGTTCATTGAATAATTAAGGGTTCTTGGCATCCTAAATGGGCTATACTTGGCTTGAAAGCCTTTTGGATAAGGAAGCAGTGGTGTAGGGTTCTATATATCATTTGTAAGGGTTCCCCAGAATTTCTATGTTTCCTAAGAGTGTATGCCATATCTTACTTTCTTATCATTGTTTTGTACGGTACTGTTTCTAGCATTTAAATCTCTCATCGGGGATTCATAAAGTGTTATCTCTCATCTTTTATTTGTAGAAAGAAGTGCAAAAAATAACTGAAGATTGCTCTTCCCAAAGCATTCCAACGTGGAGCAGGCCCAGTGGGTGAAAAGATAAGGCCAGAACTCAGTGGAAAGCCTGTTGGAGAAGCACTATGAGACCAGTCACTGATTCCCCTGGGTAATGAATCTCTATTGCTGGACGGCAGGCTGCTGTAAAACCCAATTAGTGTCAGTGCGCTTTCTGCTGCTTTCCTCATAGCGAGATAACCCTTAGCATGGAGCTGCCCAGGCACCGATCCCTCCCCACGGCACCTGGAGCTCAAGTCAACGCTACTTCAGGAGCTGAAGTCTGACTCCAAAGCTGGTTTTGCCGCTCTGCAGACTTGCAGACTTGCAGTCTAGCCACAGCCAATTTCAAACATGGAAATCTGGGAGAGACGGGCACCTTGTCTAGGAGGTGGATAATTAAATTGAGTGTATAAAAAAACGGATTTTCTTTTGTGGGCGTCAGCATAATGTGCGCCTTTCCCCCATCTATTTCACGCCTGAAGCGGATCTTCGCTGAGGCAGAGGCTGGCGTTGTCACCGAGGCGTCTCACGCTCTCATCCCTGCCTTCAAAAGCTTCCATCTTCCACGGAAAGATGAAAGCGCAGAACCGGATTGGAGGCACTTCTTCCTACTTTCTTCTGCTTCCTTCTCATTCTCATTCTTTTCTCTCTCTCTCTCTCTCTCTCTCTCTCTCTCTCTCTCTCTCTCTCTCTCTGTCTTTCTCACTCTCTATCTCGCTGTCTTTCTGTTTTTGCTTAATCCGTTATATGGGATAAATTTAAGAAATGCAAGGTGGTTTTGAAGGTGCATAAGGAAAGCGCTGAATGTACATTGTATAAGTTCACACAAAAAAAATTGCTATATAAGTAATGAAACATTTAATGTTGTGCTGTTTTAAGAAAATAATCAATGGCAGGGAGATACTGTTACCGCCATAGTCAATTATTTTCCCATCTCAGCACAACCTAAAGTGTTTTATTCCTCTTATATCACAGCAATTTGCCAATGATTACAATTTTATATCAATTAAAGAACACTGTACTTTTTATCTGTTTATAGTTACAACATTGTGGAACATTTATGTAATAAGCTAGCTCCTGTTCTCACTTTTGTTATGTTGTTATAGCTAGCCTCTCTTTTTTCTTTCTCTTAAAGTTAATAAGACAAAAATACGAACAAACAAACAACAACAACAACAAAAAAAAAACAAAGCTTGTCATATTACCAAGAAAATGCAAAGTGTAAACTCCTTTGTCATGTCGGAAAACTTAGAGTTACAGCTTTACCTCAGACAATTAGAAAGCACTGACACTGGAGACTCCTTCCATAAATGTTAAATAAACAGCTACAGAAAACTTCACCGTATCAATGAATACACACATTTTTAATCCAATTATGTGGAGCTTCTGCTGTACAAGTCCCTGTATAAGTTGTTACTCTAGAAATGATCACACATTAGAATGACAGAGGCGCTGTTATACAAAATTAATCAACATCTTCTGACCAGTCATAATCAAGTATTCAACAGTGCTGTGGTATAACACCAAACAAAACATAACACAACCAGAAATGTAAAAAAAAAAAAAAAGTAGCACTTTGACACAGAGCACCTTTTCGTTCTTCTCTGAGGGAGAACTGTAAAGGACAATAATAGTGAAGGAGTGGACGAGGAGATGTATTGTGTGATGGAAAAGAAGTCATTTTTCCCACAAAGCCATTTCCCCAAAAACCATTTTCTTGCATTTGCAAGGCTGTCTAATGTCTTGAATGACTGCTCTCTGAGAGGAGGCAGAGATTAGGTTTGATTTTTCATAACAGCCACTTGACTGCAGGAGAAGCGGAACCAACAGCAAGAAATCCATCTTCTCAGATGAAGGGTAGAGGGAGGCTTCCTTTAAAATTTGGAGATTGCCTCTACTGGCGCGTGACTCTTTTACATCGCCCTGGCCCTCAATAGAAATTTACCATGACTGCAATAAAGCCAGCATCCCTTCCACATGGTGCGCTGTTGATTCATCGATTCAACGAAGCGATGAGATTAATCAGTCTTCAAATATCACCATTAGGACTCGATTTAGGCCAAACGGTGTCAAAATTGAGGGGCCACATTTTCCCACTTCAGCTAAGCGCTGACCCGTGTGAATCAGACAAATTTTTTTTTTTTAAATAATTCAGTCTGTTGAATAATTCAGTCACTAAGGCCTGGTATTCGAGCCAGGCAGGCCAGTGATGACATCTCGAAGCTGAAAGAGTGAGACGAGACGAAGGTTGAGGAACCTGTGACCTCGCTTTGAGGAATCCCTGACACCTCTCCGATTAGTATTCCCAGCAGGGGCAGGCATGGAGGCAGGTAATTGTGACATGTTTTACATCAATATTGCCCCGTGAGAGGCCGAGAGGCAAGCCGAGTGCACTCAAATGAAGAGAATGAGGGTGATGGCCTGTCAGCTCACCGGAGGTCCCGTGTCAAAGCCGCCTCCTGTCTCTTGACTCCCGCCTCTAACACAAAGCCATTACACAGGCTAATTCAAGCGCCGAGCCAAGACGCTCAATCCAACTAAGAGAATGAGAGCTTAAAGGCAGGTTTTACATTATCACACATCGCACACTGATATTCCATTTACTGATGCCTTTTAACCATATACGAATTCAAATTACTCATCAGGGGATTACGATTCACATCCCATCATTGCTTTAATACCTGTATTCCTTTCACTTTCTATCATTTTCTAATAAAATTTTCCGTTCACGTCAGAGTCAGCCTTGTAGCATTTTCTTAATATTTTTAACATTCCGGATCGCAGATATCGTCAGCAATAACAAGATACGTGTTGTAATTTTAGATTACTTATTTCTTTCTTGTAGCTCACAGAAACAAGTCAACATTTTTTTCAAGTAAATAATTCAGATGATGCTTTTAAACAGTTTCTAATGCCATTTTTTAAGTTTTTTTCTTTCATTGTTGGCTGCTGGTAGCTGCACCTTTCATATACTTAAAAAATAAAATATGTTTTCGTATATATTTACACCACAGCACTACTGAATTCTCAAATCTGACTGGTTAGAAAGTGCTGATTAATTTTCAATAACAGCATCTCTGCCAGTGATGTAGCTGAAAATAGCATCATATTTCGTTAGCGACTGTGTAAACATTGATATGGTGAAGTTTTCCATAAGGAGATGCTTATTTAACATTCATGGAAAGTCTCAAGTGTCAGCGCTTTGTAGCAGTCAGAGATAAAGCGGTAGCTTTAGATTTTCTGGACAGAGACGATAACAAGCTGCAATTTTTGTCTCGTTAATTTCACAAAAAGAGGAAAAAAGAGAGCTGCTATAACATAAGAGGTAACAAGAACTATCTTGTTTTGCAACATTAAGTGTAACTATAAATAGATAAAAGGTTGTTGGGAAAATGCTGTGGTATAAGAGGAATAAAACACTTCCGGCTGTGCGGTTACAGGACAATAATAACCTTGGGGTGGTAAAATGGGACGTGGTTGATTATTTTCTCATCCTGAAGTATGTTGTTCCTTCGGTTTGCAGTGAAAGAAAAAAGTTGCCGTGTATTTGGGGCAAAGAGAGTTTTTGGGTGCAATAATTTTAAACCCTATTTTAAAATTAGATTTATAAAGTTTTATTTTGTCATGTTAAATAATTTCTCTTCTACTCACAAATACAAATGAATTACTGATTTTTAAAAATTTTGAAAAAATTTTGATTCTTCTCTGAACGAGAATCAATTCATCTAAAATTACAACATGTGTCTTGAGGGATAAATCTCACAGAAAGACGGCAATGATTAGGAGAACATCACAACACACACATACACACACACACACACTAATCCACACACCCACCCACACACACACGCGCACACTCCCCCTCCCTTTCCAGACAGATTCACGAATCATTCTGCTGTGATTCTGCGATTTATAGTCAAGCCGACATGTTTCACCCTCCATTAATAGATCCTACTCGAGCCTGGCTTCAATTAACATGAGGCAATCAATTAGCGGGGGAGAGACGGTGTGTGACCACACCACGGGCTGTACACACTGCAGAGATCGGGAGGATGGTATAGATATGTGTGTGTGTGTGTGTGTGTGTAGGAGGGGGTTGTTTAAGGGTTCAAAGCTGCCCTATGGAGTAAGTTTGATGGACCATAAGCCCGACCTTATTCCCATTCCTCCCACACAGACTCAAGCATGCATGTTACACACTTCACCACACACACACACACACACACACACACAAGCATCCTATTACAATCATACAATATTAACGGCTGCGTTATGGCCATGTGTGGGTTGGAGACCTACTACACATGATCCACGAGTTCTTTCTGATTCTCTAATGACCAAAGCTGAAAATACATATCTGCGCGTTTCACAAAATGTACCATCACCAACAAAGATGTCAGATGAAAAAACTGATTTATATATGAGCAATGAAATCTGTTTTCCTAATTTGATGGCGCAAAGACACAAAGCGCAATGATTGACTAATGCTAACTTCAGATATGGCTGAAACTTGCCTGAGAATCTTTACACGTTCAGCATTATATACACAGAAACATCTATACATCCTGCCATGTTTAATAGCCTACTGCAACTATAATTATATCACAGTGTTGTTGAATACTCGATTCTGATTGGTCAGAAGCAGTTCTGGCTGCAAATTTAGGTTCTTAGACCTTATTGTTTCTATAGTAACAGCTCATTCACCAGGACTTTTACGGAAGATGCTCAACATAGTTCAAGTTTTCTGTGAAGTGACGTTTATTTAACATTTATCGAAGGAGTATGCAGTGTCAGCGCTTTGTGACTTTACGTTTTCCAACACAACAGGGGAGTTTATGCTTTGTGGTTTTTCAGTAACACGACAAGCTGCATTTTTTGTCTTATCAACTTCAAGAGAGAGGCTGGCGAGGGAACGACTTTATGGAGTTTGTAGCTTCTACAACATAAGGGATAATAGAAACTTGCTTGTTTCACAAACATTTCACAACACTAAATGCAACTGTAAATGTTGACGCGTCACTATTTAATAAATATAAAATTATTAGCGTTGGCAAGTTGCTGTGGTTTATGTGGAATAAAACAGCTCAGGATGTGCCGTTATAGGAAAAATAATCATATTTTTGATATCAGAGTATCACACTGATGTCCTGTAATCTCGCACATGACCAGAGGAAAGCTATGTGGCTTATTTTATGACATCACTAATGGACTTTTTTTTTTTTTTTTTTGTTGATGAACACATTTAGTAAAAATACACTTGGATCAGTTGGTGTTGAGTATAGAATCACAGCATATTTTTTTTGTGAGAAATATTCCAATATATATTTTTACTTTTAAAATTAAACCAACACACCACGTCGCCTGGAACCTTAAGCAGAGAAAGACGGCTGATCTGGAATCATCTGCGCATCCAGTGTACAGTATACTTTGATCCTGGATCAGACCTCTTACTTACTATGAGTCAATAAATTTGGCCCAAAACTCACAATTTAAAAAAAAGTACTTTGCTCCTGAAATGTACTTTGCTTTTGTGTTCTCTCTACCTCACCATTACCTTATATATTCTCTTACATTATATACATATATATACATACACACACACACACACACACACACACACATATATGAAAACTGGCCCTAAGAGTGCATCATGGAACATTTCTCGACTTATTTTGACGTTACAGGTAAAAAAATAAAATAAAATAAAATAAATTAAATAAAAGAGCTGCATGCACATGTCCTTCCTCAGCATTCTTTACTGTCCTGTCCTCCATCTCTCCATTTATCCGTCTGCATTTGTGATGAGCTCATTTCCCTACAGTGGTCGGGTGTCTCGGTGACCCTGCCAGCCTGGAATGAATCAAACACACACACACACACACACACACAGAGGGAGGATCGATGGGCTCCGCGCCGCCCTGTCAGACGCGATCAATACATCATTCCTCCGGTAACGAGGCCGCACCGCACTGCCTCTTCCTCCATTTTATGATTATTTCACTTCTCCATCCTGATCGATCCCTCGCTCGGTGAGCACAGTAGCCGGTGTAAAGCACACTACAATTAGAGCGCCTTCTAATCTTCCCCACTGACCCGATCACATTCACTCAACGCCGTTATATAAACCCCCGCTAACACATGATAATGAAATCGACAGGGATTCATAAAAGTCGAATCCCTTAAACTTAAGACATGAACAGATCGGAGGTCAATTTTTTTAAAGGAACGGATTTCAGTAATAATGGCACTTTATTAGAACAGACAGCAAATAACCATTAGGATGAGTTTTAGAACTGACAGGGTGCATTTGCTGAAAATTTGGGGACAACTCAAATTTCACAGTCCCTTTGACTGACGTTAGGAATCTCTGATCATTAATCATTAATGAGCTGGAGTGCAGACTGCTGAGCATTTTTGTACAGCATTTCGCAGACTCTTATCCACAGCAAGTTATTTTGTCACTGTTGAGAAACATATCTTCACGCTAGTACAAGTAGCTAGCGTCTATAGCTAGCTATGATCTAAGAATAGCATAAGGCTAAAACCTTGTTACACAGGAGTTCGAGAGTCAGTAGAGCAAAGAACACAATACAACGATGGATTTTTTTTTTTTTGCTGTTAACAGCAAACAGCTTTGATTCTTTTACATCCTTCGACACAGATGACTTTAAGTGCAAACATATTGCAGTCCTCTTGTGATCTCGAGCAGTCGCCAGCGTGAACGTCTACGGGCAGGAAGCAGGCGGAAAAATTACAGATCGATACCTGACTGTGACCGTGTGTGTGTGTGTGTGAGACCAAAAGCTCAGTAACTACAATGTAAATAAAGAGTAGGTACTTTTATAAAGAAATGTGTATAAAATAAGGGAAATGACTTGGGGTTGTGCTGTTTTAGTTAACATTTACTGTTGTGGGAACGTCCTTGAAACGAGTTTCTTCTTTTTTCTCTCTCCTGAACTAAATAAGACAAAAATTACACACGATTACACACGTTTTGAATCTGTTTATGTGGAGAGCTCACTGTCCGAGTCCACGTCTACTACAGAAATGGTACCGTATCAGAACGAGTGCATTGATATAAACCTGAACTACTGTCAGAGCTGCTGTTGAAAATTAATCATCACCTTCTGACCAATCAGAATCCAGAATTTAACAGCGCTGTGTTATAAGTAATAACACCAGAGTTTCCGCTCCTTTAGTGTAATAGGTTTTCAGCAGTGTGTGTGTGTGTGTGTGTGTGTGTGTGTGCGCGTGTGAGCCAGGCAGGTCATCAGTGTTTTTATGAAGCGTTAGGCGAGATGAAGGGAGAGACCAATGGCTCATTAGTCTTTGTCATCGCTGCCTCAGGCCGGTGCTCTCGACATGCCTGTACCCTGCCCTACACTACACAGGAATGATAATGTACTCATTCAGCTGTGAGCTGCAGTTTAGCCTCAATCATGTCTCTGAAACACACACACACAAACAAGCACACACACACCAGACCTTATTTTTTATTATTTCATCAGCCCAACCATATAGGAACACCATTTTCTGAACAATAACTCATGGTGTAAACAACCAGTAAATAAGTGGACACACTGATAAAGAAGCGAAGCAAACAGCGGCCACTTCAATCCTCACTGGAGCCATTTTGTTTGGTTCGTTTGGACTCAATGGCCTCCTTCATCATAAACTATGACCTTACTGTCAGTAGCGCTAGTCAGAAAACATGGACGCAGGAAGAAAACGGTCCATCATTTACTTTGAAATATTTCTTATTTTCTTTACAAGTATAAAAAACAAAAAAACAACGATTGAGGGTTAAGAGAAGAAGAGAACTGGGAGATCAGCAGTTAAAATAGATAAATATGCCGTATATAAATATAAACATCAGTAACAATAACAACAGGATTCGGAGAGCAACGCAGTGAAGGGTTTGCTTTTCAGTGTGGCACGTTTTCCACGTCACTAATGAAAGGCAATCCTGTTTGTGCATTCACGTTTTTTCACCAGTATGATTGGTTTTTCTTAATGAAATGCAGAGGCGTGGATTGCTGCTTGTAACAGTTTTGCTTTCTGTAAAAGTAAGATGTTTAAAAGTGCAGAGTTTATGTATATAAAATAACCACGCAAGCAAATTCATCGAAACTGATGAAAATCACAATGACAAACAACAGTCCAGAAATGAAAAAATAAAAAACCTGAATTCCAACCAAGATCCAAAGGCTTAGAAGTGCAGTACGACGGCAAACGCAAGGCTTCCCGAAGTGTACAAGAATCTCAGGATTCTTTAAAACGTCCGTCAATGAGGATGTGCTTGATCTCTGGGTGAACAGGAAGTAGGAGGGCCATTTTTTTTGCTATAAGTGGTCGTGATTTTAAAAATAAATATGCAAGATAGCTGCCTTTACTATAATTTGCAGAAAATGTATCAGGCAGTCGCAGGGCGCCCCCTTGTGGTGTGAAAAGAAAAGAATATTAGGCAACTAACGTAAGACGATCAGAAAGAAGTGGCGATCATGACGTGTTCATATCTATCTGCAGCGGAAAAATGCAAAAGAAGAAGAGCAGAAGAAGAAGAGAAACAAACCCAAAACACCTGGAAGAAATTAGTGAAAATGAATCGTTTCAGTGAATTCGTCTGCTTTCTTGCTTCTGTTTGTCAATGTCACTGAAATGGAAAAAAATTAGTAGCTACCCAGCTAGCTATGTAGTATAGAGTATCTAGAGTAAGAAGCGTTAGGCTAACACAAGTTGCTAGCTTGTTACTACTAGCTAGGAAAACAGTAGAATGTTGAATCATCCAAGAAATTGACATATTAATTCTGTTCATTCTTCCTCCGAAATGTTCAGAAACGGCCGTGGGAGGTGGGTTAGTCATGTGATGGGGACCTCTGGTGGTATGGAGTGGTACTGTCCACCTGAGCTTGTGACACTTATAAAAGTGGATCACATTCACCTCAGCATAATTCTTAAAAAAGCAATCCTCTGCTGATGGCTTTTCATTAAAAAGGTGACGAGACGTAAGTGCAGTGCACTGAAGGCTCTTCTTTTCAGTGTGGCACGTTGTCAGCATGTCACAAATGAAAAAGCAACACTCGTTCACATTATTTCACCGGTGCGATTCCTTTTCACTCTACAATTAAATATGAAATATTTAGTCAGATGAACAGAAGAGGATCACCTCCAGTGTGTCCCTGTGTCATGCAGAAAGAAAGCGACACAAGTTTGCTCCGCCGTTTTGTTTTTGACGTATAATTCGGCATCTGCTAGCGTGTTTCTGTCACACTTCTAACTTCCGCAACCTCACAGACTACAAACCGTGTCACGTGACTCAGCTGCATGCTCTCGGTCACCTCATTTCTGATTAAACACACCTCTTTCTAATCACACACACACCGTTTAAATACCCCAGACTTTCAAAATTTCTTCCGCGTCAAAAAAGTTTCGCTCTCCTAGCCAGCTCCAGTGATGATTCCACGACTTTTGACTTTGTATTTCTCGTTTTTGACTTTGTTCCATGTTTGCCCTCGTTAACCCCTTGCCTGTTTTTGAATTCATTTTTTTAAATTGGTGTTTTTGGATAATTTGTCTGATTTTTACTAAAATAACCCTGCACTCGCATCTGACTCCACTGACTCCCTGATGGTTTTAACTAAACATCCTAAAAAAGTGTAACTTCAAAGTCCACTACTCCAGTCAATCCATCTACACCTGGCTTCTTTGCTTCTATTTACCAACGTCTCATAATTGAATGCATCCAGGATGAGACGTCATTCCAATGCCAGACACCAATCACAAACACTCATGCCCACACACTTATACACACCTAGGAGCAATTAAGCTTAGCCAATTCACACGTTTTTTTGGGAGGTGGGAGGAACCTGGACAACGTGGAGATGGGGAGAACATGCGGAACTCCACACAGACTGTACAAAAAACAGTAGAGTGGTAGTAGCAGATTAGCCAGCACATGTGTAAAAGGTGTGTGTGTGTGTGTGTGTGTGTGTGTGTGTGTGTGTGTGTGTGTGTGGGGAAAGGTCAGGTTGATCATAAAGGGCTGATCGTATCACACTGGGTAAATCTCTGTAATCCCATCTGTGCTGAGCATGGGGAGAGCATCTCACACACACACACACACACACACACACACTCACACATATATACTGAATACACATTGTTTCCTTGTCACCGTCGAAATGACGAACTTAATGATAAGACAAGTCAAGCGTAGTTTTTGGTGCTGATTGAACATTTGAGAATGTACATGTGTGTGTGTATGTGTGTATGTGTGTGTGCGTGTGTGTGTTTTCAGGGTCATTGATGTGTCTCCTATGATGGAGAATGAAGCAATATGTGTGGATCATTGAGCCTGACAGGGAGCGTGAGTGCCAAAAATTAAAGCGTTTGTGACTATGAGGAGGCCGGCCTGCCCTCTACCATCACACACACACACACACACACACGCTTTGATGTGTTGACAGGCCCATTAATGGGCCGATGTCTGTTATTTTATGACCTCCAGCCGCTGTGAAAGCCCTTACAGTCCACTTCAATGCACATCGTCCCCTACGAGTATACAACACACACACACACACACACACACACCATTTACACTGTACTGTTCTCACATCTCTATAAAAAAACACCATAAAGATATCACTATAATTTGAGTCTAAACAAACTAACCTCCCATCAAGTGGCTTATTTCGTGTGTACAGACTCAAATGGAGGCCGTTAGACATGAACCCATTTTCTAGAAGCTACACACACGTGGGATCGGTAATAACAGCATGGTGCACGGTAGAATTGCTACACACACGACATGGCCATTGAAGTGAAATAAACATAAACGACTATGAGTGAAGAGAGCAGTGTGACTGTAAAAAGTAGCACATTTAAAATGAGTGTATTATAACATGGTATAGCTGACGCTACTTGGTTATAATCTGACTGAAGAATCTATCAAGAATCGGACTGATGTTAGCCAACATGTTCTCCGCTTCTTATTATTTATTAGCACTAAAAGGCAAGGAGTGATATTTGGCTAAACAAACACGTTCGCATGGTGTAACCTCCATCCTGCAATACATATCACACAGAAACTCCAAGCGTTTATATTCGAGACAAATTCAAGGCGAACACGTCTGTTGATTCTTACAACATTGTTTGCAGATGCATTCATGATGTAATGTTTTGCGATTACGGCGTCATAAACGAAGTTGGATAAAGATAGCTAGCTAAATGTGGCCAATATATGTCCATTATATAGCTCCTCAATAAGAACGTGAGTTAGATATCTAGCTAGTTTCGTGTTACGTAGGTTTGTAAAAGTTAAATATCAATTAGGTACGCTAGCTCACTCAGGAGTCTATAGATTTCACATTGATATTTTAGTAACAGTAACATTTAGTAACCTTGGAAGTATAAGTTTCTTCGGTCTCAAGACTGAAATATATATTTTATTTTTTTCCCTAAACAGCATGTAACGAGAGTGTTTTATTTCTCTTACACTGCAGCAATTTGTTAACACTAACAATTTTTATTTAATAATAAAAAATGTCATAATTTTTTACCTGTTTAGAGTTACATTTAATTTAACGTAGACAAACACATTACTTCCTGTTATCACTTGATATGGTGATATGGTGAAGTTTTCTATTTAAGATTTATGGAAGGAGTCTCCAGTGTCAGCTGTGACTTTAGGTTTTCCGACATCGTCAGGACAGAGGAGTATTTGCACTTTGATCTGTAACATGACAAGCTTTTTTTTCCCCACACCTTTTTTTTTTTTTATTAAGTACAAGAGATAGAAAAATGAGAAGCTGGCGAGTGAACGAGTGCAAATTGCTGTGGTGTAAAAGGAATAAAGCACTTTGAAACTTCAGGGTGGTAACAGTATCTCCGCCTCATCACGCCAACCCCGTCGTGTTTATTCCTTTCTAATTCCTCGTCTCATTAAATTGTGACATTTTATTGATTTGATTTTTTTCTAAATAAATCACAAGCGAGCAGGAGGAAAAGAAAATCGCTTTACATCCAAACACATTAGCAACGTGCCTGAGGAAAATTCTGAAACACTGAAGTCTCCTGGTTTCATGAAAGCATCAAAAGATGACCTGAGGCAATGAGAAAAATGTTGGGCAGAGAGTAAGACAGGTCATCCTGCGTTTACCCTGGACAAACTCCTCTCCGCTAGACACACACATGAAGACAAATGGACATCGGCTCTGGTAGCCAGTGAGAGAACACTCATCTATAAATGATATTAAAAAAAAGAGAAAAACACCTCTTTCGCTAATGCTGGATTGACGTCAATCCGTCCTGACCCAAAGGTCAAAGGTGAGTCTGTAAGACTAAGTGATGGAGGACTTTATCTCCACAACATGTGCTTATCAGGACACGCTGACAAACTGACAGAGACACAGAGAGACAAAGGGACGCGCAGGTCAGCCATAATGGACGTCAATTAGCAGCAGTTAAGTGTTAGAGTCGAGGCAGAGAGGCAGTGACGAGGGCGGAGGGCAATAAAGGCAAACAAGAGTCACAAAGAAAGCACACAAAGCAGCCGCGATCGAGCTGAATGCATGATTCAATGTCCAAACGCTCGACAGTTATAAAAGCACTGATTCTTCACAGTGTCAATAAAGACAGCGAGTCATTATCGAGGACTGAAAGCACGCCGACATGACGAGACCATCTTTTGTCAGGGAAGAGTCATACTGGCACCCGACGGCTCAATTCATGTCCCTGATTGAGACTTCTTTTAACTTGGAGCACAGTTTATTCTCATCACAAACAGTCTATACTCATATTCTCACATACTCCAGCCATGATGCTACTGACATGCCTGTGTTATATTTTTATTTCCAAAAAACCAACTGTATTATTATGTATCCTTTATTTATCCAAAACCTACTTTCGCTTAATATAAAGTCAAGCTTATAGTTAGTTAATAGTTAGTTACTTACTCAGTTAATATCTGTGTAATCCAGTTGCAATTTGGTGGAAAATTTACACGGAATTGAAATGCAAAAGTTAAAAATTTTGAGATTATTTTTTTCACTATACCAAGAACTGATTTAGTCTCACCATTCAGCCAAAAAACTACTACTACCACTACTTCTAAACTTAATATTAAATAAATAAACAAACAAATAAATAAATAAAAAATCTCTACTACTATTACAAAAACTATAATCAACCAATCAATCATTAATTGATTAATTAATGAATCAATTATTAATTAATAATCCTACTACTAATAATGCTACTACTACTAAACTCAATAAAAACAAAAAATAATTAAATAAATATACAACAATTATTATTATTATTATTATTATTATTATTATTATTATGTAAACAAATAATGATTATAAAATAAACATGATACCTTAAATCTTACTCACAATATCATCTTTAAAATAGAGAAAAATATCTGGGTTATGATACACTGTTTGTTGTCTAATGTAAACATACTGAAATAAATGATCCTTGTGTTGAAGAACAGAAATGGGTCTGATTAAATGACATTCATGGGAAATTTAATTTAACATATTTTTTAAAATTAAGTATCAATAAACAAATTCAATCCAAACAAAAACGCTACTAGGAATCATTTTCATCTGCATCTGAATCTCAAACGGAATTCAGTTATCAGTGTATATAATGCACTACTGCGCAGGGTCTTAAACTCCTCCATGTTACACACCACGTACTGAGCATATATAGTGAACAGGAAGCCATTTTGGATTTGATTTTTACATGGATGCCAAATATCAGCGGCAAAGAGAACATTTTTGTAATATCTGAAACCATTTATCATAAAATGATGACCTGATTTTACTTAAATAAGATCTTGCAATCTAACAAAGGTGCCAGATAATTTGAACAAACAAACAAAAAAACAAACAAACAAACAAACAAATACGATACTTTTCATCTTTTGCGATTTAAGTGTAGAAAGAATGCGTAGTATTGCGTTATTGCTACGGTTTGCTCTGTCTGGGGCAGTAAATATATCGGCTCATTATAATTCAAACCCACACACACACACACACACACACACACACATCAAACGCCCCCAAGAAAGAGCTAGCTTAACCTCAAAAATGCTCACCGACATCTGGGACAAGGCCGAGGCAATGTGAGGGAAAATAGACGAAGGGAAATGGAAGATAGAAGGCCAGAGGAAAGTCCCAGTAAGCCTGTGTGTGTGTGTGTGTGTGTGTGTGTGTGTGTGTGTGTAGTCGCTCTCTGGCTCTCTGGCAGCAGCTGAAAACAGGTCGATCGATGGCTTTACTGGAGGAATATTTAATCAGAGAGAGGTCCAGCACACTGCTCAGCTCTGCATTCAGAACACAGTCATGTTATTAAGCAGAAAGGAGTTGCATACACACACACACACACACACACACACACACATGAATAAAACGGATGAGAGGAAAGAAACAAACAGCCACAGAAGATAGAAACGCCTGACAGTCAACCATAATGCAAGTATGTTCAATAATGTGCTGGACAGTAGGGTCCATAAAAATCCCGGTCCTCATTACCATTACGCAAAAATTAAAGTTAAATATATTTCTAAAAAATTTAAAATATATACTCAATTGGGCAAACCACAAATCTGCTCAGTATAAAACCTAAAAAATGATCAAAGAACCCAAAGAAAGTTTAACTTTTTTTTTTTTTTTTTTTGCAAAAACAAGGGATATGGGACTATTGTAGGAAAAAAAATTAACAATGTATAACACACCCACAAACACATACAATCAGGTCCATAAGTATCTGGACTGTGACACACTTTTCATAATTTTTGCGAATCTTTGTACACCACCACAATGGATTTGAAGTGAAGCAAATCTACTCCCTCATCAAGCGCTGGAATACTTACTGAATGAAATGAACGTTAATGTAGACACGTATTTGCAATAAACAACACTAAAGAAAAGAGTCAAGCGTGGCTTCTGCTTTATTAGTGTAAAAACACTCATTTTGGATCTATTAATGATGAAGATGAAAGATAAAAAAAAAACAGTATGGGTTTTCAGTACAGGAATTGCTGACCTTGTTGGATGGAAAAAATTACACCTAAATCCTACACAGTGAGAGAGACAGACAGAGAGAGAGAGAGAGACAGACAGAGAGAGAGAGAGAGAGAGACAGAGAGAGAGAGAATTCAGACTCTCAGCTTCATGAAGTGAGAACTTCTGAATCATTTCATTCACAAAGCTGCTTCTGAGCATCACTCTAACACGGCCATGACAGGACACACTGTAGAGTTTAAAAGTAATTAGAAACAAAGCAGGCGTAGGGGTGTATGTGTGTGTGTGTGTTGTGTCGTGACATGTCCAGCTCCATCCTTTTCCGAGCTGAAAACAGTATTTTGTTGGGGTGGAGAGCGGAGCAGATGATTGAGGTGCTAAATGACAGGAGACACTGATTGGCCGTAAATAAAGGGGAAAGAACATTTAGGGAGTGCATGAAATGCTCGGCTGCCAACCCTGTTATTTGCTGCCTTGGCAACAGCCGGGGAGAGAAATATTACTCAGTGTGTGTGTGTATATGTGTGTGTGTGTGTGAGAGAGAGAGAGAGAGAGAGAATGTCTAAGGACATATTTGCACGTTAAAATGGTGAAGAAATGCTCTGCTAATCGGAGTACAGTCAGGAGGTCATTGATCGTGTGTATGTGTGTGTATATGTGTGTGTGTGTGTGTGTGTGTGGGAACTCAGTCTGTGTTTGCTCAGAAAACAAAACAAGGCCAAAAAAAAGGACGGCAGGTTTATCTATCACGGCCATGAGGGAACACCAGTGACAAAACGCTGCTTTGAAAAGCCGTCCATTCAGCTGCAGCAGCTAATGCTAATCCTGCATAACACCACACACACACACACACACACACACACAGAGCTGCAACTTTGAAGGCTTAAAAACAAAGTGTTCCAGTCTCCCTTCAAAGCCGCCGTGTTTAACGTTTCCCTCAAAGTGCGCCGCACGCCGGCTTTATACTGAAAAATCACACGCATTTCACACGTGATTGATACATGATTGTGTGATGAATATATGAAAAAAAACCTGTAAGAGAAACAAAAAATACAAAGAAACAAATGGTCTAGAAAAAAAAGGAGGTTTTTGACATGACTCAAAATGGCAGACAGATAAAATGGCCTACAGTGGAAAAATGAATATCACTGGTTTTGGACCGACAGTTTGGTTTGGTCTATCAATATGAAATCCATAACTTATGACATATACTAAGTTTGGTCTGAATACGCTAAAGTGTATAGCCTCACATCCATTTAGGCATGCGTATTGTCAACTTCGTCCACGCATTATTTGAGAAAAGTTTGACTAATTAACCTGAGTTCCATAATTTTTTGTTGTCATGGCCTGAAGATGATCTGATTCGATTTTGGTGAAAATTGGACGAATGGTGTTGGAGGAGTTCAAATAAGTAGGTTTCAGAAAATTCAAAATGGCGGGAATCATGGTATGCATGGTATGCTATCATCAGTACGAGCCAAGGAATCAGAGGAAAAAAAGAATTTTGTTTCTAGCCTTTATGGTTCAAAAGTTATTAGCATAAAAAGGAGTGAAAATTTGTCCTGTCGGTGGCGCTAGAGGGTTTGAGATGGCAACTCCAAATTTGCTTCGGTAACATTTCAAACGGTCCTCTATCTGTGTGCCAAATTTCATAACTTTCCGATGTATGGTTCTATGGGCTGCCATAGACTCTAGAGTGAAAGAAGAAGAAGCAGAATAATAACAAGAACGCTAACGATCACAATAGGTGCCTATGCACCTGCAATTCTTAGCCCCTAAAAAAAATCACGTGAAAATAGTGAAATAAAAATCATCTGTGAAAAGAAACAAAAGATGTAAAAAATGTAAAAATAAATAAAAATGTTTACAAAAATAATGTGAAAATAACTACAACTAAAAAAATCACATAAAAATAAATATTGTTTTTAATTTAAAATACATTTAAAAATGTGAAAAAAAATACAAATAAAATCTTACATGACATGAAATGCAAATGTGGAAACAAACATGAAAACGTACAAAATGTCAAAAAAAACAAAACAAAAATAATTTTTAAAAAATGTTTACAAAAATCATGCGTAAAAATGACTGAAAAACATTGCAAAAGAACATGTGAAAATAATATTTAAAAACATGAAAAAAAAATCACACGAAAAAAAAATAAATTAAAAAAACCCATACACTACGTGTGAAGTGTGATTATTCACACGTGACGTTTGTGTGACTTGTGTACGGTTTTCCTGCTCTTATCCGTCCCTCCTGTTTGCTCCCTCTTGTGTCCATGTGTCTCTTTCCCCCTCTTAAATTCCTTCTCCCCAGTGATGGATCAGTTCATTCGCTCTGTAACCCCCCTCTCGTGCGTCCTCTCATTCACCACTGGAGGAGTCTGGCCCTTTTCTCTTTTTAAACACCTTCTATCTATCATGCTGGGAGGACTGGGAGCAGCCGCGTGTCCCCTCTCGCACTCTCCGTGCAATCACCAGGCATCAGGATGAAATATGGTAAGAGGTAAGATGAGTCCATTTGGGCCCTGATGGTTGCTGGGGTGTCTGTCTGTCTCTCTCTCTCTCGCTCTCTCTCTCTCCCTCCATCCCTCTCTTTCTCGGGACGGTTCTGTCTCTCTGCCCCAGGTGACAGTGCTAAATACTCTCGTCTCTAGGGGAGTGTATCACCTCTCCATTTATTTCATAAATGAATGTTGCCTGGACAGATCAGTAGGAGTCTGATACTCCTTATATGTGTGTGTGTGTGTGTGTGTGTGTGTGTGTGTGTGTGTGTGTGGACTATACGAGATAAAATAAAAAATATGTTATGAAGTTACTATAGTCCACTATAAGGGTTTGGGTCAGTGACAAAATTAACATCGAAATAAATGAATCTTATGAAAAAAAAAAATCACATGAAAATAAATGAAAATATATAAAAAAAAATCACATGTAAAAATAAGTAATGCAAAAAAAATCATGTGAATATAAAAATAAAAATGAAAATAAAATAATGAAAATAAATAATGTGGGGAAAAAATTAAAATAAGTTAAAATAAATCATCAAATGTGTCTAAAAAATCACATATGAATATAAATGAAAAAATGTTTTTAAAAAATCATGTGTGAAAATAAATAAAAATGTGAAAAATCATGACACCGTGACATAAATAATCATAATATCACTATTATAGTGTCATTGCCCAGCCCTACTACACAAGTGAGCATGCATGTGTGCGTAAGAGTGTGTGTGCGAGTGTGTGTGTGTGTGTGTGTGTGCGCGTGTCTACCACACACACACCTCCAGGGGTCAGTGTTACTAAATAATCAGCAGTTAATCTGCGCAGACCGGACACATGGTGCAGCGGATGCGCATGTGAGTGAGGAAGAGAGTGAATGAATAAGATTCTTCTTTTGTCATTGCAGAGGGAATGAAATGTACTTGTGAGGAAGTGAGGAGGAAAACCTCATTTAGATGAAATGAGGAAGAAACCTTGAGAGGAACCAGGTCTCAAAAGGGAACCCGTCCTCTTCTGGATGACGCCGGACAGTACGAATTACAAATTATACATCATAAATTATGAGTTGAATGCAGCATTAGTCGATTCTGTGTATAGTTCGCTTGGGTTTGTTTATTATTTTGGCCCAGTCAACTATTTATAAAAAAAAAAATTAATTTATTTATAAAGCAAATGCACCTCCCCTTTAATTTTGTAGGTTCCTGCCTAACTTAGACTGGGCCATGACAAAATCAGTGCAGTGTGATGCAACTCAACCTATTTTGAACAAGTGATATTGATAGAGTTGGAATTCATTTGATTTCAGTGAAAGAAGTCATAAGAAAAGGTACAACCAATAACAACTCCCCCAACCTCAACCCCCCCGATTTTCTCCCTAATTTGCTCTTGCCCAACTCCCACCCACCAGTTAGCTCTCTCTTATCATAGTATGACTGCCAACCATCCAAGAGACATGAATCCAGGACTAACATAAAGCCTATAAAGTAATAAACACTATATCTCTATGGAGAAATACACTGTATATAAGTATGAAAATGCTGTCGGCTTCTTTCTCTGAGCCTGTATTTCCCAAATCTACAGTTCCTCCAGTGCCCCATCTCCCCAGCAGAGCTAAAGATAGAGGATGGAGTGAAGAATCCAGATTACTCCAGTCTCTCCAGACATTATTAGGCAATATGTTGCAATTAATTGAATTGTGGGGCTGACGGTGCACAGGGCACCAAGGCAGCATTTCTCATTAGCCTTAGTGCATTCCCTCCGTCACCTAATGAACAATAACGGAGCTCTCAGACACAAATGCCATTATGGAGATACCATGCGACCGCCTCACGCCATAATTGGCTGGATTGCTATCATTAAAAGGGGAGGGAATTCGTCAGAAAGCGATAAGTGGCAGTTATATAAAGAACATATGTGATCCTGTGATGCTCAGACTCAGGTGAGAGAAAAGACTACGACTACGAAGAAGTGAATGAAATTGCTGCACTCAAGATGCACATTTCCATTTACGTGAAGAGAGATCTTCAGTCTTCTTCAGAGATCTTCCTGTCTGATACTTTTGAGTGTTTTGTTTAGACGACAGTTTTTACTCTGACTTTGCCATGCCCTAGAATATTGCAATAACCAATTACAACTTGACTTGAGCTGTTAACACAGGCAGGAATTTAGCAGCTTGTCTCGTCTCGCACGTCCCCATGAGAAGCATCTACAACTGCTGCTCAAGTCTGTCTGAGTCACATCCAGGGCCGCGCAAACAGCTGCTGTTATTTGCTTTAATCTAGCTGAAAAACACTGATGTGTCTGGAATAGCAAAGAATCAATAAGACCAACAAGTGCGATTGCTTCTTTATTCTTATTCTGATTCTTATTTTTGACTCAGTGAATCAGGAGGTTGTCTTTCACTATTACCTGCAGAGAAGAATACTACTTTAATCTAAGTTAAGCATTGTTTACAGTATACAAGTTTTAAAATTCTCACAGATAATGAGCATTACAGAGTTTCTGAACCCGGTTTCCCAAAAGCATTAAAAAGATCTTAACTGGTAGAGAGAGTATTCAATGTGATGCTTGCTCTTCCATTTAACCATAACAATGCATGTAGGAAACTCAGCTCTATGTGAACACACCAAACTCATCAATAAATACACATACCCATTATTGTCTAAGAGATGGTGAAAGCTAGATAAACATGACAGTCTCATTCAGTTGGTTCAAGGCCTTTACAATTGCAAGCTTGTGCTCCTACCACAACTTGATTAGTATGTCCTCCATTGAGAAGCTCAACTGCAGTCATAAATACCCGTCGACAAGGAGGCTCTCTGACCTGCTTGAAACTTGACAAGGAGACTTTGTGACTTGTCTGAAACTCGACAAAGTGACTCTCCATCTTGCCTAAAACTAGACTAGGTCACTGTCCAACTTTCCAAAAACTCAAAAAGTCGTGATTCCAATTTGCTTAAAACTCGACGAGGATCCTCTACGACTTTCCTTAATCTTTACAAGGAGACTCTCTGTTTTGCATCACATTGGACAAGACGACTCTATGACTTGAATGGATCTTGATAAAAAAGACTCTCTGATATGGCAGAAACAACAAGGATGCTTTCTGACTTGTCTGAAACTTGATTAGAAGACTTTCCAACTTGACAGAAACTTGGCCAGGAGACTTTCTAACCAGACACTAGATGAGGAGACTCTGACTTCCAAGAAACTCGACAAGCTGACTCCAATTTGGCTGAAACTCAACAAATAGACTCTTTGCCATGCCTGCAAATCGACAAGGACACTCTCTTCTCACTTCGCAAGAAACCCGAAAAGGACACTTCGATTTACCTGAATCGTGACAAGGTGACTCTCCAACTTGTCTAAACTCAGCAAGGAGACTGTCTGATTTGCTTCAAACTTGAAAAGGTGACTTCCTAACTTGCCTGAACCTCAACAAACAGACTCTTTGCCATGCCTGAAAGTCAACAAAGACACTCCCTAACTTGTCAAAAACTCGAAAAGGAGACACTCTGACTTGTCTGAAACTTGACGAGGAACTCTACCAATTGCCTGAAATTTGACAAGGAGACTTACTCAAAATGCTGCAGCCAAGGGCTGACCAGCTTATACTGAAAACAGTGGATATAGATGCTGTGTACATTTTCACTGAAACCTGAAATATTTAAGACAGACTAAGAGTCGAGTGAGAGTGGGGTGGGGAAGTTAATATGCTGAGGGCCTAAGGGCTTATGATAATGGTTTAAGGTTAGCATCCCATGTGTCAGACATCCTCATTCACCTGACTGGCAGCCTGTGCTAACTTTCCACACTGCCCGCGATTTTCTCCAGCGCAACGAGAGCCTCGTTAAGTCCCTGCTGTTTTTTTTTTTTCCCGCTCGTCTGTCGGTCAGGGAATTCTGCTAACAGGGCTTCTTGTAGGCTTCCCATTGCACCTAAAAATACGGGAGCTCAGCTGGAGTTCATGTTAAAGTTACTCTTTAACTCCTAGGGTTTCCATTCACTTGCAGCTTTTTTGTGAAAAGGAGAATGTTGTAGGTTATTAAGATTCCACGCATGCCTCGAAGTGACAGCAAATATCAATTACAAAAAAAGCTCAGGCTTCTTCTTCTTCTTCTTCTTCCAGGCTTGACAAAGATTAGATGAACTGTCAATATGTAGGATTTTCATTTAGCAGTTAATTCATCTGTGAGAGTGAATGTGATCTGATCACGCAGTGTATTGAAACAGTGTACTGTGTGGCTCAAAAACATTTCTGGGAATGCGAATGCATAGGAAATAGAAATAGAATAGATGAAAAATCCATTGCATAATGATATTCCAGTCATGCTCAGTGGTTTCTTCAATAGCCAGCGTGCGCATTATGTGGCTTTTCTACCCTATGCCTAAAGCATGCAAACCACAGGTGTGAACAAACACAGGCTCACAAAAACGGGCTGAGAGTAATTACCAGTCTACAGTAGGCCCGGCTCACACAGTCACGCATGTCTGTATGTCCATGCGAGTGTTTGTGTGCGCCTGTGCATAGGGTTAGTCCTTAACGACTTATCAATCAGTTCAGCCTCTTACACACTCTAATTTAAAATAAGTGCACACACAAACACAGTGGAATACTTTTCTGAATGTCTGTCATTGCACAACAAACCATGTCTCTGTCTCATGGGCATGTCTACATTCCCTCTTCACCCAAATTGCTACACGCTGGTCATTAATAAGTCAAATTATTTGGACTAAATTTTAACCAAGTGTCAAAACCATATAATCTACCTGAAGGAAGTCAAGTTAGTTATAGGCAGCTAATTTAATAAAATACTTCTTAAATTGTGTAGCAATTCTTTAAATAATTTTAATAACTAAATGCTTCAAATAGCTCATTGTATTGCTGTGTTCAGAAGGTTGTTTTCCTGTCAGAAACTGGACCATGTAGGTAAGAAGAGCTAATCAGATGCCTCTGAAGTTCTGACGCTTGTGGCCAGAAAAGTGTACAAAAGACTCTGTATTCTCTGACCAGAGTGCCTAAGGCTGAGACTATAGGCTTACCAACCACTGGTCCAGTTAATAAATCTCTACTGTGTCACCTTATACTATATATCTATATAACTAAACAGCTCTGTTTGGTTCTCATTGCGAAGTCTTGCCATTTTTCTCAATGTGTGTTACAAGGATTTTATCTTCCTAGTTATACTTCCTCTATTCTTCTTACACTTTAGTGCTTGTTGGATATCTGTAGTAGCCTTTTAGCATTTTCAACAAAATTTGGTGGTTTTAGAAATGCTCAGCACTTCCATTTTCTTCCATCTTGACTAGAAACAAATATCTGATAGAAAAATGAAGAATCTTAAGCACAGCATGGCAAAATTACATAAACTTCTATATCGTTGAATCATAACACACCAAAGTATCTGCATGCTTCTTTAATCACAACACCAAACACATAAACTGTATTCAAAGATGATGTATAAATAGAGGAAGTGATGTGAATCAACGCACAGACACACACAGACATACACACACACACACACATATACACTCCCTCGACCCTCTAGCCATTGTGTAGCCCTGCCAAGCGCCAGCAATTTACACTGCAGATAAACACAGTGTGTGAATGTGGGTGTGTGAACAAAGAAGGCCCTCAGCAGCTGCTATCAGTCTACTGGCCTGAAAGCAGCGAGTGTGTCTCAATCACCTCCGGTTACTCATGGCAACGACCCTGATGAGATTAATCCAAAAAAAAAAAAAAAAATTGAGGCTATGTGGAGGAGAGTTTGTGTAAGTGATATAAGAGGAGACAAAGAGAAAGGGAATAATGGGAATTATTCAGAATTACACACAATGAGACATAAGTAATGTATTAAATTTTCACAGTAAGCTAGATAACTTTCACTCGCTAGGTCCATTAAAGAAATGTGAGCAGGATGAGCGACATCTGCTGGTTAGAGTGAAGTTTACTCAAGATTAGCCCCACCCACTTTCAATCAAAACAGAAAAAAAATCTGATTTAGTAAATGTAAACATTGAAATGTAACCAATAATTACTTATTTATAATGCAGCTTGTACCCACAAGACTAACAGTAATCTTATGACAAAGCAGATTGAGGTTCACTAGTTAGGATTTAACTTAAAGTATTTTGAGGTGATGCTAAGCTTCAGCACAAAACTAAACGAAAACTTTCATACAACAACTATGTTTTAGTTGGATGTCTGCATTTGGGGTAAAGGGAACACTGGGTAAATTTTATAATCTGGCCAAATTATTTGTTTATAGGATATAAATTAGATTAAAGAGAACGTAAGAGAGATAGTAGTTATAGTCATAAATTTATTAGCTAGCCCACTAGGCAAGTTAAAGCTCCAATGTGCTGCCCAATTCCATGTTGTAGTTAGATGTTAATCTAATTGACCTGACTAAAAAGTGGCACTGAACATTACATAATAACATATAGCAAGCTAGTTAGCTAGCATTACTACAGACTAAAGGGAAATGTATGTGTATATGATTATTATTCTGTTCTAAAACTAGCACTTCATCATGAAAAAGTCACTGGACAATATTTCAGCTATGAGATATGGTGTCACATCGCTGGATAAAGATATTAATGGAGTCTGGCTAGCATCAGTTCATATGTTTAACTGTGAGTTGCCTTCATGTAGTGAGCAAGACGACTTGGGCTGGAGTTTATTTTTGATCGGTTTCGTCAGCGTTTCTGCAAATTTGCATGTTCTTGATTCTGAAAAGGTCATCTGTGATCTGTGTACGCTATTTAATCCAGCTAGCAAATTTCTTAAAAATCATTTTACCATCTACCAGATCGCTCCTTGGCTGATGTGTGTAGAGCAGCGGGTGGTGGGATTCGGAAGCGTGCACTATAATTACAGCATCAAAGGACAATAAAGGGTGCGATTTATTTCTTTTTCTGCTTGTTGAACCTACTTGCCTACCAGGCAACTACAGATAAAAAGTGAATAGCTGCTTGTCCCAGGTATAATATATGTGAGTGTATTATGAAGTGTGTATGTGTGTGTGTGTGTTTGTGTGCGTGCGTGAAGCTAAGACTCGTTTAAACTTTGCCTGTTTGCATTTAAGCCAATTGAGGCCACACAACTGCTTTTATTTTCACCTCTAGCATCCTGGAAAGCCTTAAACCCACATGCAAGGCCTCCCTCAGCCACACACCCACACACACACACACACACACACACACAGCACTGCCACTTCTTATAACACACATACGAAATCCTGTTGTGAGTGTTATAGTGTTCTTTCCTCTTTGTCTCAGCAGGAACGGACTCACAGAGAGGAGAAATAAAGGCACCTCTCAGATTATGTTATAAAATGGAAAAACTGAATGAATGAATTAATGAAAAAGTGTGAGTTTTAATCCAATTATAATCCACGATGAATGACAAACTTGTCACAAATCTACGAGCAGATTAAAGATAAAGTCGAACTCACCTATAGATGGACAGGAGAGAGCCGGCCAAGGACACATGGAAGAGAAAGAGGAAAGAAAAGAAACGGTTAATTTTTTCGTCTTGTTCAGGAAATGATAGCTGGGTTGTGTAGGAGTTGCACGCTCTCACACAGCTGCAGCATCTCCAAAAGTAATGAGTCTGAAACCAAAGGAGCATTGAGTGGAGTTTTTAGCGGGGGTTACAGCGCTACAACACACACACACACACTGCTATGAGACTCTCCCCTCAAAATCTCTTAAACCTTTGACCTACAGAGCCGACAAAATTCACTTTCAGCCTTGACTGTCTCTCTCTGTG
Organism: Pangasius sanitwongsei; assembly: GCA_037576675.1. NCBI lineage: Eukaryota > Metazoa > Chordata > Actinopteri > Siluriformes > Pangasiidae > Pangasius > Pangasius sanitwongsei. Next base: position 21,730,828 of record CM075016.1, on the reverse strand, counting down.
CTGTTTCCAGAGTGTCATCCTAAAACAACACACATTTCCTCGGAACACCGAGCCAAACAGTAGAGCTAACGCTGCAATAGTAGGCTTGCGTTAGTGTTTGTGTGTGTGTGTGTGTGTGTTGGGGTTTGAAGCAACAAAAACTTATGTCTATCCAATGTATCTGTAGTGTGTGTGGTTACCATGGACCAAAATCATTTGTCTCCCTGCACTGAGAAAAGAACAGAAAACCACTTCACTCCAAACCAGAGGTTGGAAGTAACAAAGGCACAATCACAAGTTTCTATTAATGCACTCATTCTAAAATGTTAGTTTCTACAGTAACATCCGGGGACTTTATGGCAGACTCTTCACATAATCCAAGCCTAATAATAAACAGATTTAAAAAAAAAAAAAAAAATGCTGCACAAAGAAAAAACATCTAATAATTGATATGGTGAAATTTTCTGTATGTAGACTTTTATGTAACATTTATGGAAGGAGTCTCCAGTGTCAGCACTTCGTAACAGCCAGAGGTAAAATTTAATTTAGTTTTCTGACATCTTCAGGACTAAGGAGTTTACACTTTTTATGGTTTCTCGGCAACATGACAAGCTGTTTTTTTTTGTCTTATTAATTCCTGAAGAAAGAAAATAAGAGAGGCTGGTGAGGAAATGACTGTTTATAGCTGCTATAACATAAGTGAGAACTTGTTTCATGGACATTCCACAACGGATAAAAAATATGATGTGTCACTTGTTAATAAATAAGATTTTAATTGACACTGACAAGCTGCTGTGGTATAAGAGGAATAAAACATTTTACGGTGTGCTGTTATTGGAAAATAATCAACTTCAGGGTGATAACTCAGATTCATCACACCAACCCATTGTTGATTATTTTTCTAGAACAGCATGTCCCAAAGTGTTTACTTCCTTGCATAACTGCTTTTTCACATTATAAGCAAGTTAGCCGATAAAATGAGCAATGTTTCGATCCAACATGTAAAATATTTTAATCCTACACTAGAGCAAAAGAGCAAAAAGGTTCTCTCTGAGTTTGCTGTGTGATTAAATGAGCTCGTCAACGCCCCAGAAATGTCATCGCTAATCAGAAGAATGATTCCTCGTAAGTGAAAAAAGGAACGGGCCGATGGCAATCAGCAGCGCACAGGCAGAGATAACCTCCTGTAGGTCTCTCTCTCTCTCTCTCTCTGTCTCTCATCTCCACTGTAGAGTGTGGAGGTTTATATGAAAGTGCCACCTCCACACATGCCCTCTCAGCTGCTGAACATGAAGCTTCACTTCTTTTACATCTCGTCTCTTACTTCTTTTTGCTACATTTGAGAGCAGACAGCTAGGCTTTAGTTTTGTTTTTTTTTTTGTCGGTTTCCATACAATAAACTCTTAGCTTTAAGCTCTTCAGAGCTACGAAATCAATAGCATGGTGAAGGACAGAGTGGTGTATTTGACACAATGTCAAATTTTATTATAATCAAAGTCCTTCTAGTGAAGTCTGTCCACTCAGCGGCCATCTTGGTGACACTGCTGGGCAGTTATTCTCAGTCATACATCCTGGGTCATATCCACTGGAAAGGTGAGAGACCCATAAACCTTAAACAAATCAATAATATGACACATATTTGGTTAGAATTTGTCTAAAATGGCATGAATAATTTGTAGTCTTTGGCTCCAATAACAACAGTGACCCAGTAACTTAGCTTCCTTGCCAGCATAGTAACATAATATCATAATTAATGTAAGTTTGTTTGTTTAATGTAAGTCACGATTCGTAATTTTTTTTTCTTGAAACATTTATTACCGCCTCTGGATGTCTTTCACTGTCTTTAATGATGATCTACAGATGTTATTGTAGTGCTAGCTTTGCCATTAGTAATAGTCCTTAGGGATGATGCTGTCCATAATTATTAATAGTCCTTAGGGATGCACCGATACCAAAAACTGGTATTAGGTGTAAGTCCATTACCATGCTCATATTTTTTGTCTTTTTTAAAAAAATAAAAGCAACACTTTGCATCCTTTCTCAAATCAAGCCTTGCATTTAGATTTCAACACATCACACAGTAGGTCTGTCACAAAGCAGATTTCCAGAAATCCAGGGAAAAAAACCTGAAGAAAAGTTAGGAAGAAACCCAAAGGAGAACTCGGACACAGAAGGGGAAATTATCCTCGTCTGGCTGGTGACAAATAACGGGATTACATGGGAGGAGCTTCAAAAACACAAGAGTAAAGGAAGCTCATTGTCAAGAAATGTAATTAAAGCTCAATTTAAGTAAAGATAAAATAAGTTGTGGTGTAAGAAGTCATCTATATAGAAGGAATGATAAATACGAGAACATGGACTTTGGCCGCATCCTGAATAAATGCGATTAAAAGCGCACCAGTAAATCGTCTCCATCTCAGCATTACGAAACAAATCGCTTCACCTCGAGTTCTTGCACCGACAGCATCTCGGATAGCAGGAGTTTTGTACAGCTCAGCAAAAAGATACAACAGATCGTTAAGTCTGTCTGGAGCACACAGTACTTGACATATGGTGTATATGATAATCATAATGCAAGCTGAGACTGCTGCACGCCTAAATATAGCGGCTTAACTCGAAACCGAGAGCCAGAAGGCAGCACAGGCATGAGGGCACCCTCAGACATTAACGTTCCTCCATTACACCTGAATGAATGAGTAAAAATGCCACTGATATCTTCATTTTAGTGTAATTTTTTATACAGGGCTAGAGTCTGAATAAACATGGAGGCTTTCAGGCTCACAATTCTAGACCCTGATAAGGTGCTACTAGACCTGGTGCATCATAAAAGTGATAAATTCACTGATGCCAAACTGACTTTGTGGGAAATTTGTACGAGTGAAGCTGACATAGTTGAACTTTTAATATAACGTTCGTTTTTATACGAATGAAGCTGAGGTAACACTTTACATTAAGCTTCCCTTAACTAACATTATTTACTGCATCAGTGAAAATGAACAAACCATGAACTTCTGTATTAAGTAAGGAATAAAACACTTGGCGTGGTGTTGTTTTAGGAAAGTAATCAGTAATGGGGTGGCGTGTTGAAATCAGGTTACTGTAACCATTAAGTTAGTTACTGTTCTCACTTATGTTATAGCAGCTGTAAAAGGTCGTTCCCTCACCAGTCTCTTTTTTTCTCTCTCTCTTCAAGTTACTAAAACTAAAAACGCAGATTGTCATGTTACCGAGAAACCACAAAGCGTAAACTCCACTGTGCTGAAGATGTCAGAAAGCTGACACTGGAGACTCCTTCTGCAATCAGTCAATCAGTCAATCAATCAATCAATCAATCAATCATCTCCTTATAGAAAACTTCATCATATCAACTATTAGGTTTTAAATCAGCTTAGGTGAAGCATCTGTCCTTACCACAGTCCTTGCCACAGAAACAGTAACGCATTAGAACGAGCACAATAATATAAACTTGTGATTTGCAGCTGGACTACTGTCAGAGCTGCTCTTACAGAAAAGCAATCAAGATCTACTGACCAACGGGGAATTTGAGAATGTTGTATAAAGCAAAAAATATTATAAAGCAATCTTAGATCTTAACCAGAAAGAGAAGGAAAACAAATCTAGGTTTAACATCTGTTTCATTATTTTTTACAGTGAATATCAATGGAGTCACAAAAGAGACAACACTCAGAAGTGTGTATGGTGATGTTAACATATTGCGCCTTCAATATCATATCATCCTATTGGCCAGGCTTTAACAACAGATTTAATATTTAAAGCTACAAAGCCTAAAGAACAGATTAATAGTGAACAATGGCAGCATTTTTTCCCAATCTAAGAAACTCCAAACAAAAGAACGCTCATTGTTTCAAACATAAATTTAAAAAAAACTGGTCGCTCTTAAGTGCTTTTTTGTGCTTTGTTGTATTTTAAATTTGTTTAATATGTCCTTTCATTTAGAAACAAAGCGGCATGTTGCGTTCTGGTCTTCATAAAGCTAAATCTCTGGGCAAGCTTTATAATAATTTATTGCACACATGCCAGTTTCAGTTCAGTCAGCGCTCCAATGACCCTCGCTATGAAGCCTATGGGGAACAAGCCAAGCTTTGGTTGTGGGTTTTGAACGCCTTGAAGGCAAGACCATAGTTTCTGCAAGACCACCATTATGTCTAATTCACCCTCTCGCTTGCTATAGTGCCATAGCTGAAAATGTAACACTGTACAACGTGGGAGAGAGAGAGAGAGAGAGACGCGTGGAGTGGCTAGCATATGTGCGATCGCATGTGTGCAATCATTAGCGGAGCATGTGGGCCAAAGCAAGCAGAGGACTCCGATTGAGCCTGATCAAAGTACTTCCTGCCGAGCGGTTAAAACAAAGACCTTATTGTGGCTGTTTCTGAAGAACGAGAAAACGAGTATGCAAATGACATCTGAGAGAGGGAGAAAGAAAGGAAAAATGTTACACTAGCATAGAAGGCATGAATATACTAAGCCAAGTAGCAAAAGGTGAGAATCTCGTATCTTATTCCTCGTCTAAAAATAAACAACCGTACAGTTCTCTCTTTTCTGTTTTCTCCAGCACACGGCTACATAACTTACCAAACACAACAGAATTAGTGGCAAGTAAAGTCTAACACAGGATTTGTCAAGAGGTTTATGTAGACTGTGCAACATTCGTTCGTTCGTTCATTTGTTCGTTCGTTCATTCATTCATTCATTCATTCATTAAGAGCGCTTTATGCAGGTCAGAATCATGATGGATCCAGAAACATTTTAGTGATCCCGATCAGAATGTAAAGACAGACTGCAGCAGCTATGGGTGAGCAATATATAAGGAATAACACACTCTGAGTTGTGCTGTTATAGGAAAATAAACAACAGCAGGGTGGTGTGATGAAGCAGATTTACCGTTACCTCCACAGATATGATTTCCTTTTTTTCTATAACAGCATGGCCCAAAGTGTTTTATTCCACTACACAACAGTATGTTGCCAGCAACAATTTTTACTTACACAGCAACACATTGAATTTTTACCCGTTTATAGTTACACTGATGGCGCAAGTCGAGATTTGGATACTAAAATCGAACAGTAACAAACGTGAGCTTTTTTACCAGTAGTTAACTAGCTAGCTAAGTTTGCTAAGTAAGGAAAGAAACAGCTCATGGTGTGAAGATATAGGGTTTTATGCCTCATTACATTGTTATTTATTAAAGACTGACACCTCATACTTTTTTAAAATCAGAATAATCTGAGAAACACGTCATCATTTACATTAAAACAGCTATAAATAGCCGCTCCCTTACCAGCCTCTCTTTTAACCTCTCTTGAACTTAATGACAAAAAACTGTAGCTTGTTATGTGACAGAGCAAACGCAAAGCATGAAGTAATCCCTCGTAAAGACTTTTCCGACTATCCCGGGAATACTGGGAGGTGGGAATACACCTGGATGGGATTTAGGGCAGCAAACACATTCACACTTAGAGGCAAATTAGCATAGCCAATCCACCTCCTGGCATGTTTTTGAGAGGAAACTGGAGAACTTGGGACTTACTTCCATGCAGTAACCTGAACTCTGTATTCCTTGAGCTGTGAGGCATCAATGCATCAATGTTTTCAGAAACGTGAAATAAGTATTCATTAAACAGCAATAAACTTACAGTCCACTACAGTGAGGTTTCTGAGGAACCAGCTACCAAAAACCAGAAAAGCTTAACACGGCATGATGGGATGGCAAAACACCATGATTGCTCTCTCTCTCTCTCTCTCTCTCTCTCTCTCTGTTTGTCCTGTGGTGATGAGTTTCGCAGAACATTATGGCAGTAGACAGTACAGGGCAGCTGAGAGCTCAAGGCCATGGTGGGAATTGACCACAGAGTGCAATTACAGGGCAGAACTCAGCAAAGTCACCCCACCTAGAACCCAACACCATCTTCTCCTCCATTGCTCCTCCTTGATTGCCTGCTATCCCCATGGAGCAGCCAGAGCACTAAAAATCAAGCAGTTTTGTTTTAAGAAACATGCCGGAACTGCTGCGATAATAAAATGAGAAACAATAATGTTCTCACATCAGCATTCGATAAATATCTGAACGTGGAAAAGACAACCGACTCTATTTTAAATCGCTCATATTTCTTTCTTACTCAGTCCAGCTGAAAAGAGGAGAGCGTTACAAAGCCTTAATCACTTTCAGCACAGCCTAATTTGCAAAAAGACAGAATGGTTTTCTTCTCCCCTACCGAGGAACATTTCACTCTCCTCCATTAACAGGCTCCAGCTGCCTCGTGTCCTTCCAGTGTAAATAGAAAGGGCCATCAAAGAGCATATTTCCTTTCTCCTCAGTCCATTTGCCTAATCCTGATGAGCCACTGGGGAAAGGAATATATTATGGGTGTGAGGACGTATTCTCTGTGTTTTATTCTCTTTCTCAAGGACCAACTGTCCCAAAATAATGGGGACATTCTGCAGTTTTGGAGACCTAATTGTTGAGTGAGAAAGTTTGCATACCCTGAGGACATAATCAAGAAGACAAAGAAATTTATTTTATAAATACAAGATGTTAGGTTTCAAAGCTGTTCCTTCATTTTCCTCAAAGGTAACACAAGTTTGTATGTTAAAATATAAAAAAGTTAACATCCTATTCTTACTTATAAAGTCCATACGTCGTAAAATGTATTGTTATTCTCTCCACAAAATATTAATTGTAAGGGTGCCGATAATTTTGCAACTAGTGTTTTGTAGAAAAAATTGCACTAATAAAACAAAAATAAATAGAAAAAAAACAAATAATGTCTCTGTATGTTTAAAATATTACTTATTATAGGTTAAGTTATTTTTTCGCCTTATTACTTTTTTTTTTTAGATTATTTTATATTTTTATTTGTTAAAAAAAACCAAACAAACAAAATAATAACAAAAACAAAAACCGCATTATGTTTTCTGCAATAATTCAGGAGGGCAAAGCATATTTCTTACTTTAGCCATGGTTTTCACCCAGAAACCTTGGGGGGACGCAAACTTCTGCATTCCCATATATACTGGGAAATATGACATTGTATTTTAACACCAAACCATTCTATTGTGAACAGCACCAACTGTTCCATTTCCCCCCTTTTTGTCATTACATTGTAAAAAAAAAAAAAAAAATGCAACCAAATGACTGTGTATCATCAAAATGTCTTCCTGTAATGTAAAATGACACTTTTTACAATATCAGTTACACATAATTTACTGTATTCTGTTCAGGATAATTCAGTTCAATTTGCTTCAATCATAAATAAATAATCAAGTATGGCAAGGCTGCCTTCTCAAGGCAACACTTCCACCTAATTCTCAAAATGTTCATGAAGAATGAATGAAAACGATCATAAAGTCTGTGTGTGAGAAGTTTTATGGCTCTGTCAAGAATACTTGGGAGTCAAATTGCAGATTTTATTGAAGACTTTCCAAGGCCTTGAGCATGTAAGCTGAAACGGACAAACTGAATGATCTCCAGGACCCGGGGCAGACTGTGTCTACAGGAAGCTTCTTAACTATCAAGCAAGTGTCACTTTGAGGCAGCTTGTCAAAACTAGATGCTGACGTTACCTTGGCCTGTTAGCCCAGGGCATGGGAGGAGAGGAAGAGGAAGACATCTCCCACTATCATGATACTGTCTTCTGTCCTGGCTCTGAACCAGCATCTCTATCAGTGAAGATTATATCAGGGGTAAACACTCAAGGCTTTACTGTTACTGAAAACTTATTTAAAACAGGGTGGTGTGATGAGGCAGAGTTGTTGCCACCACAAATTTGATTATTTTCCTATAACAGTACATCCTGAAGTGTTTTAGTCCTCTTATACCACAGCATTTTGCCAAAGATTACAATTGTTTATTTATTGAAGAACAAGTCTTTTCCATTTATAGCTACATTTAACACTTCCTGTTACCACTTCACCTGTTGTCAGAGCTATAAACAGTTGTTCCCTCACCAACCTCCCTTTTTCAACCTCTCTTAAAGTTAATAAGACACAAAATACAGCTTGTCGTGTTGCTGAGAAACTGCAAAATATAAACTCCTCTGACCTGTGATTTGCGGCTGAACTACTGTCACCAATCATATTTGCGTGGTAGTAATAGAGCATACCGGAGACCTTTTTAGAACTTTGGGAGTGTTCTTGAAGCCAAGTGGGTCGACTCATGTCTTGTACAGTCTGAGATCAGCAGGGCATGTCACATACTGAATGATGGATCTTTTGTGTCTTGCAATCAGTGATAAGATCCTTGAGAAAACAGTGGCTGTTCAAAAAAAAAAAAAAAAAAAAAAACACTAGCTAGCAGCAGACACAGTGACCAGTGCAGAAGATTTGCTTGCTCTCCAGCGCCCTGGGCACGCTGGGGATTTTCTATTACTTTCAGGGGAAAGATCTTGGCACTTGCAATAAATATTCACAAAGTTGGAAGGAATAGAGAAAGAATAAAACAGATAAAAAATAGAGACAACCACCTGGCTGGCTGCCAAGCCCTGTTATTCTTCTTTCTCTCTCGACCAAGCCCTTACACTCTGAGTGGGCAGCCTGCCAGAGAAAGGGAGTTCCATCACTCTGCCTACGCTCCATCCCTCTTACTTTTTCTCTTCAGTTTTCTTTTCTTTCTGTCTCTCTGCTCAACTGGGTCAAGTTTGCTATTTCCTCTTTTCCTACTTTCTTGCTCTCTTTTTCTTCCAGTTTTGCTATCAAGAAACATTTTAGACATCAGAATATGCAACAATTTATAAGGCACTCCTCTGAAAAAAAAAGCTTATATCTAGAACCCTTAAGCTTTCTCTGGTTTGTCCTCTGAGGCAAGCCATAAAGGTTCTATTTTAAACCCTACAACAGAATTTCCCTATCAGATAGGGTTCCAAGTAGAACTCCTTTAGGAACTTAAGAACCCTTAGCTATTAAAAGAACACTTGAAGAACGCTTTCAAATGGTGTATGCTTGGTATTTAGGCCAAAAAACTACAGTCAAAAGAACTGTTGAAGAACACAATTTCAAATACTTATGTCTCCAAGCCATACATAAGAAGAGTCTCAAAATATGTGAATTGAAATCAAGAGTAAAGCTACAACCTTTAAGGTTTCTTTGGTTTGCCCCACCGGGGGAACCATTATTTGCAGAACCCCACAACAGAGAATTTTCCTATCTGAGGGCTTCCGAAATTAAACCCCTTTAAAATTAGATCATCTCTTAAATATCCAAAACACCGAACAAACTTTCTACAAGTATAATCCCGGGAAACTAGCAAGGAGCCAGAAAAGTTGAAAGTACCAAACCAAATCTCAAAATCAAGTCTACTATCCTGATATGAACTCACACACAAGGACAAAGAAACGCATCTTCGTGTCTCTCAGTGGGCCAGATGACAGGTAATTAGCCCATTCCATGCCACTCAGAAGGGCAGCAGGCCCAGACAAAGCCACACTCGTAACAGCCTGGCAAACTGTTGGCACCCGTTGGACATCCGTGGGCCTGTGCCATGAGGGAGCAGCCTGCTGATTATCTCTCCAGGATTTTGTGGGTTTGGCATGGTGGGGTGGAGGAAAAAGTGAGAATGGGAGAGAAAGGAAGAGACAAAGAAAGACAAGTGAAGAGAATAGAGCAAAATTTGGCACTGGGAAACCAAGATGGGCGTGTACAGTAGCCAGCATTTTTGCTGGGGGCAACAATCTTCATGTCTGGTGAAAGCTGGGAGCTAATATCACTCCATCTGAGCAGGTCAGACATGGGATGGCTAACATCCCTGAGGCTGACAGGCTAATCAACCTCATGCATGCATTTTGCTTATGCAGCCTCTGATTATAGAATTATCCCCCCGATTCCACATTAATCTCTTTGCGTTGTTTTGGAAGAGAAAGCCTTGAGCACCACTGGCTGACACCACCATGGGAGGGACAGGAGCAGAGGAAGGGATGCAGTTTCCCCTCTCGTCTCCATTATGGAGGTGGAGAGAGCTGGGAAGCATTGGATGAAACAAGGGGTAGCAGGTGTGATGGAATCTAGCACTCATTGGATTATGCATGCTAGCAACAGCGAGTCCTGGGGTGAAATTATGATAGATGCGCCAGTTCTGAGCCAGGAGGGATGCAAGAAAAACGGCAAGGATGAAAGGAATGAAATAAGAGCCTGGAGCAGATTTAGTGTTTTCTGCCTTAATTACAGAATAATCCATGTTTGCTGGGTCTGTTGAGGCTGTTCTCCTAGAAGCTGTTCAAACTCTATAAGAAAGTTGAGCAATGACTGCCAGTGCTAGCTGCAAACATGAAGATAAAGGACTGCTACAACTGCTGACGGACACTGTTGACAGTAACGTGTGAAGAAAGAGAACATAAAAGCACCAGATAGCTCTAAAACAGCCACCGGCAATGACATTTCAGCAGAGGCTAGCATCAGAACTCCAGTATTAATTAGAACATGCAGGAGCCAGGCTGAATGGTGTGTTTTTCCCCAGTGAACATTGGAAGTAACATGCATGAACATGGCATCTAACAAATTAGCTGAGGAAATCAAAGGAAGAGCCAGCCGCCTCTGGCAGTCATGTAGCCTAGCCCTATCCAGGAGCTGTTTGAATGGCCTGAGCAAAACCCACACACAATGGTGGTGTAATCAGAAGGGCCGAGTTTGCACTTCAAAAAGCCCCACAGGGAGATCAATATAGAGACTGATTCAGTTTGCCCCAAAATTTATAAGCTCATCAATACCATTGCTGTGGCATGGCTTTCAGAACTGTCCAGGGATCGATTTTTGTTAGAAAGATATTGGACAGATATTATATGCCTTTTTTTTGTGGCCAGTAAGTGTGGTTCCTTGAGAAGGAGGAACAGATGGAGAGGAGGAATCTCATTCTATATAGAAAGGTTTATAATGAAATAGTGACAATCGATAGCGATAGATGGGTATAGAGACCAAGCCAGAGAAAGGGTGAGATGGGTAAAGGAGAAGAGGATAAAAACAAATCTACTCTTCCCCCCACCAGGCTGTGTAATAACCTTTTAAATCATGTTTGACATTTTTAAGTTAGCCATAGTGGCAGTCCTGGGCAATATCGGAGACCTGATATTGAAGGCCTTTTCTGCCTGTAATCTCATTGCTTTTGTTTGACAATCCTCTCACTCTTACTAGCCTCCCTCCCTACTAGGAAAACCCATAAAGCCCACGTCTGGGCTGGTCTTAATCCCCAAGAGTGCCCCTGACTAGTGCACCAACCCAGCCCCCATGTTCCCAGTCGCCGTTCCACTCTGTCACTGGTTGCTAATGAGAACCTACTTCTAAAGGCAGGCTGCTGGCAAAGAGATGATACCGGAATGCCTTCTGGTGCCGCATGGTAAAATACACACATGCTTTATGAAGAGAGAGCCAAGAGATTGCAAAAGCTGAGGCCTTTGTGCTGAGTAAACACAGGCGAGAGTGGTAAGCATATCTAGACTAATGCGGAAGACTCCACCTGCCAGGCCTGGACTGGTGGCAACTGGTGGGAGAGCACACAGAACATACAGAAGACATGGACAGGGTGTACAAAATAATGTTCAGGCTAGAGGTATGCATGGTACTTATGGAACTGAGGAAAAAACCCAGACTTGCTTTATCCTGGTCAAGGTCACAGTAGTTTTAATTACTAATTTGTTTATATTTTGAGAAATAGAACAAAGTTAGTTTGTTAGTAAAATTCTAGGGGCAGGTGCAATCACAAATAATAACTGCAGGAGTCGATGGGATTGGTTAACTGCGTCCGTGGGTGGGACTGGTCAAAAATGTCTTTAAAGGTGGGTGGGAGTAGTCAAGAGTGCCTTCATAAACAGGTGGGATTGCTCAATATCGCCTATAACAGTAGGTAGGATTGTTCAGGAGTATCTTTGAGAGTAGCGGGATTGGCCAAGAGTGTAGTCGGGAATATGCAGGTTTGGTGAAGTGTGTTTTCAGGAGCAGACAGAATTGGTCAAGAGTTTGTGCAGGAGTGGGCGGGATTGGTCAAGAGTATCTTCAGGAGTGGGTGTGATTCGTCAGGAATGTATTCTTGAAACGGTGTCATTTCAAGGGATCATTTCAGAGCGTCTAAGTGGTTAAGAGTGTAGTTGTTAGTGTGTGGGATTGGTCAAGACTGTCACTGGGAGCATGGATGGCCAACAACACTAAGACATTTCCAAGAAATTTTTTCTTGTTATTCTTGTTAAATGTCTTTATTCTTTTACACCTGTTATCACTTCACTTTGCTAATGGTTCAAATAAGCTGCCTCAAAATGTGTTATTGAGTCTTTCTTAGTATCATATCAGCTTCTGTTCACATTAGGAATTATACTAGGTCTCATCCTTTTCTCATCCAATTCTGGCTTGCATGTACCATCAACCCACTTTAATTAATTACTGTTAAATTTCCAGGCAAAAGTGTTGAAGGTGGATATTGCAGTGTGGAATGGAAAACTCACACAGAAAGGAAAATCAGTAGTCAGTTTTTTTTTTTTTAGTGTCAAGTTATAACCACTGGCTGTTTGAACAGGCATCTCCTAATCTAAAAAAAATGAAGGATTGTCAAAACAGCCAACGGCACCCCACCCAGGAGGAGCGCTACAAAGGAGATGAATGGCTGGTGAGTCCCCTGAGGTGGAGGGGTGAGAGACTGGAGGCCCACACAACGGGCCTCCTTCATTAGTGCCACACACTTGGAATCAAAATGAGCACTAATTACCTGAGAACGACTCTGACCATACGGGCTGAATATTACAATGAGAGAGGAACAATATTAAATGACTGAGGAACTGTTATATTTCTGACACCACTTCAGCGATACACATTCTAAAGAATATGTAAGGCTTCAGCGTAGGGAAGACAAAAAAGAAGAGTGCCGATTCAATGTGTTGCACATATGACAGCAGTCCGTGTTATCTAAATATTCTTTTCTCTCTCTATTTCTCTCTCTCTTGTGGCTGGTACAGAGGTATCAGGCTTTAGAGACTGGACTAATTGGCCCTCTAGGAACCTGCAGTGACTGAGTAAGTGGAGCTAATATGACAACTCTATATGAATATAAAGATTATCACAAGCTCTTGAATCTTTCCATCTGTTAATATACAGCAGATTTGGCTCTACAATTAATTATGCCCACTCTTATTGAGGGGAATTAATGCTAGTCAAACTGCTTAGAGTGCAATTATTAAAAAATATCAGCAGATATTCTCTGTGTAGTCAATACAGGGCTTGTCGCAAATCCATGTAAGCTCATTAGCATAATAACAACAGCTATTAAAGTGGAAAGGAAAATTCATATAATGTAGCCAGGTTTTAAAAATGGTGATTGGACCCGGGGGCGGGGGGCGGGGGTGGGGGGGATCGGTGATTGATTCATTCATTTACTAACTAACTAGCTAAATAAATAATGCTTAAACTTGAGTGTAATTGCAATTTTTACAGGACAGTTCAGGAGTTCAGGCAGAGAAACTGTAATGCCTAAAATAAATAAATATGATAAAGGATATCTGTTACTCTTTGGTCCATAGCAATGCTGAGGATGTCCGTATCCTATGCCATCACACGTCACATAGAAGACAGAATTCCTCCCAGAAGAAAAGTGTGTCAGCTGTGCGACCTGATGCCCTGATGGCATGGGCTCAAATTACACCTGAACCACTAATCCCTCACTAAGGATTTGCAAATATTTCAAGTTTTTAGGCATGTTTGTGTGTGTGTGTGTGTGTGTGTGTGTGTGTGTGTGTCAGCCTGCATCAGACAGAAATCAACTTCCAAAAGTCACTAAGGAGCTGTTGTCCACATGGCAGACGTCCTGATATTCCCTACGAGCCCTCTGGCTGCATATGCTGTGTTCAATGAGACAAATCTCATCAGCACTGCCGCTCTGTGTCTGAGTGCACGTTTCTCAACTTCTCTATTCTGTTATCATCTGTGTCTGTCTGTCTGTTTGTCCATCCATCCATCCCTCCATCCATCTCCGTCTTTGACCAGAGTCTATGTATCCATCTATGCATCCATCTATCCATCAAGTGATCTAGTCAAATCAAATATCAATCTATCCATCCATCCATATCACATTTATCAAGATTTGGAATTAAATATCACCTATTAATCATAAACCTCTCTCATTATCAATAACCAACCGTTAATGCACTAAATCCAGTGGCGTAAACCGAGCGAGCTATGGCTTTATACTCACAGTGTGTAAATCTGGTAAACATCTCACACTGCAGCCCTGGGGAGAGGCATCTGAACATACAAACCACTAACTGAGCAACAAGCTGCGCACACACACACACACACATACCTCCCCATGGTGCAAGGTGGTGGTGAGCATATTGTGATTAAAGAGAGCAGCATAGTGAGGGAAGCTCTAATGCCCCTGTGCGGCATCTCAAGTGGCCCCGCTGCAGCCCTCTGGAGGGCCATTTACCCCCCACCCCCCACACACACAAGAACTTCACATGTCAAATTTACACACATGATTCGTTTCTTTTCAAATGCTAATTTGAATTCAAGTGAATGAATTAAAAATGAATTCACATGATTCATTTTAATTCACAAGCGATTTTTACATGATTCATGTTTATTCACCTAGGATTTGTATATGATACATGTGATTGTTTGTCACATGTTAATTTTTCACTTGATTTATTTTTATTCACATGATTTTATGCATGATTCATTTATTTTAATGTGTTGATCTCTCACATGATTCATTTATTTCCACGATTTTACGTTTTGTTTATTTGCACTTGATCCCCCAGCCCCCCGCCCCCCCCCCCCCCAATTCATTTATTTTCACGTTACTTTTTCACCTGTAGGTTTCATTTATCACGTGATTTTTCTCACATGAATAATTATTTTTCATATGTGATCACATATTCATATGACATTATTTCAGGGCATAGCATGATCACATGATTATTTTTTCAATAAGGGATGCACGCACGGATAAACGTCCACACCAAGACTGAATCCTGTTGTAAAAGTTTTTAAAACTGGTTTCTGTACATGTTGATATTCAGGAGAAGTTGAGCGGGTGAGTTGCAGGCCTTGGCACTATCACGCAAGACGATCGCTGTAAAAATCAGAAGCATGGTGGCAAGAAAAGGTGAGATTTAATCTCCATCTCTCTCTCTCTCTCTGTCTCTCTCTCTCTCACACACAATGTGATGCGGGAGGCAGTTTTGAACCATTTGAAGGAAATGGGGCTGAAGGAGAGTCTGGGTGGTCTGGGGAGCGAGGGGGGTGGGGGGAGGGTTCAAAATGGGTGTGTCCAGCAGATGGACCATTGTGGAACGAGAGTTCCTCTAAAAGGACTATGTTTGTGCTCCTCCTTATTCCTCTCTCCTCCTGTCTTCTGTCTTTGTCACCTTTTCACTGAGAGAGAACAAGCAATACATTTATTTCTCTGCCTTCTCTTCATGACAGGATGTTCTACACATATGTCCTGGAGGGAAGGAAGAAAAAGATAGAGAGAGAACGAAAAACCGGGCCGTCAAAACAAGCCGGTGAGAAAACAAGCAGCAGACAACAGGGGTGATTAAAGGGAGGATGAATTCCTCTGTCCTCTCTCTGATTCAAACATCTTCCTCCATCTACACAGAGCCATCAGCTGTCCAGCTTTCTCTTCTCGTCCTTCTTCTCCATGTCTCTATTACAAAACACCATCACTACACCTGAACATCGATTCATGCCGCTAAACTAATAATTACTGCACCAGCCCAATACAATCGCCTCGTCTACTGGAAACAAACCGCATCATTCTGCATGTTGAAAATTAACCAAAATTTATCAGACATGCAAATTAATATAACAATTATAAATAACAAACTGCTCCTTAATATTCTAAACCAAATGGGAGTTCACCAGCTCTAAACCAAGACGAGTTCTTCTTGGAGCTCCTGAACTTGCGACTCGCTTTCTCCTGCTGTGACTAGTCCCACATAGATAGCCTAAAGATTCCCAAAAACATTTGGTAGCAAAGTCTCACCCTTGTTTCAGTGTGTAATCTCACCTGAATACTGTAGATTTGTACCTATGAGCTGCTGCTGTAATCATAAACACTGTCCTGTTGCTCATCCTAGGACTCTTATTTACAATCTGCACTACAATCGCACTGAACATCCTGTAAACACACTCAGTACTGTTTGCCACTGTAATGATTTATAATCCCAATATCCGGTGTAACCCAGAATAGGATGGGTTCCCTTTTTGAGTCTCAAGGCTTTTTTCCCCTCAGGTCATCTCGGGAAGTTTTTCCTCGCCACTGTTGCCTCTGGGCCGTTCATTAGGGCTTGAAATCTACATCCGGATTTCTGCTTTGTGACAATGTCTATTGTTAAAAGTGCTGAACAAATAGAATTGAACTGAAATTTGCAGTCATTAATGATCACCACTGAACTTACTAGATAAATTAAACTTGATTTAATAGTTTGTGTGAATATATTTGTATTTAATTTATCAAGTAATTAGTGCTGATATGCTAGTGTTCTTTTTGGTAGTTTTATGGTTTTACTGAATCATATTTTTTTTTCCAGAAAAGAATCTATTTTAAATAAACAAATAAAAAAAAAACAGACAGACAGACAGACAGACAGACAGACAGGTAGATAGATAGATAGATAGATAGATAGATAGATAGATAGATAGAACAGCAGACAGACCAGCAGACAGAAAGACAGACTGATAGACAGACAGATACAGCTAGACAGACACTAGATAGATATAAACAGATATACTGAAACTAATCACTTTTAAGATGATATAAATGTTGAGAACTCTGTATATGTATATGAATAACTTTACTGTCTTAAACTTTATTGTACTTCATTTTAAGTACAATGACTTGAACTGTTCCCATCAAAGAATTAGGGCTCCCCCATGTCCTAAATCCTGACTTAACTCCCGCACACATGACAAATCTAAGGCGGAGGTTAAATATAGTAAACCCCGTGTCCTTACAGAGTGGGCCATTCTGGGAAGAACATAAGAGGCTGTGAATATGTGAGCATTTCAGCCATATGGTTCCATTTTTCCCCGCCAATTGTGGCTCTCTCACTGCTCCACTCATTAATTACATCACTGCTCAACAAACGAGTATATTAGGATCAGTCAGAGGGCATGTTCGCCGCAGTTGGAAACATTTCTTCATGACAGAGGCTCTGAGCCCGGTCCCAGCGTTACATCAACGACAAGCGTGACATCAAAGTCGAAACAGAGTTTAACTAGCAACGTTAGGAGCTCTCGTTGTGCGAGACAAATACACGATACACCACATTTCAGTGAAGGACTGTCACAAAAATGTATTCAGGTCGGAAAATGGCAGCTCTATAGATGTCCCGATAATATTTATGAGTGGCTATAATGCACGGTTAATTACAGTGCACTGGGGTTTTTATAAATGGCAGCCTGGCAGAGCGACTGGTGTAATTAGGGCAGTGGAAGCCCAGCTAGAGGCACAGGCAGAGGAAGAGGCAGACATCGAGGCAGAGCAAAGCAGGGAGCAGTTTGGTAGAACTCAGCTCGATTGATGTGGTGGAGACGCAGGAGCAGACCAGGACTGCTGTAGGGTAGAGTACTGCTGACTGTGGCTACGGGTAATATGTGTGTATATATATATATATATATGTGTGTGTGTGTGTGTGTGTGTGTGAGGGGGTTCTCCATAGTGTGAGTTGGTGTGGGTTTAAAGTAAGAGAGAGAGAGAGAAAGAGAAAAAGAGAGCAAGCAGGACACAGAGAACACACACAGTGCAGCCGGTAGCTAAATGCACATCCAGACGCATGGCTACAGAAGTATTGGCGCCCTTCAAGAAAACAAAGATTACACAGATCCAACATTCCTAAAAAAAAAAAAAATTGGAGAAACAACTGAAGAAAAATCATAACAAGAACTTCTGTTAAATAATAGTATTTTCTCTAAAATTACTTATTCAATTATTTGAGTTTTTACTCATTTCTTCCAAACTGCAGGAAGTAAGTAAGTAAGTATGTCAGTAACTCAGTCAGTGCATAAGTCAGTTAGTAGGCCACTAAATTAGTAAGTCAATAAGTATTATATACAGTATATATTATATATATATGCACTGTATATAATTTATATATAACTGATATTTAATTGAAGACTGCAGAATGACTGCAGAAATCATGATGACACTGATGACACGGTGAAGGTGACACTTAATTATATTGTATTGTATTGATAATTGTAATATTTTTGCCTCTTGTGTACACACACTGACACACACATACTTAAAGTACCCCATTCGCAGACAGAGGGGGTTTCGGTAATGGCCCTGTTGATGCAGATCATGATAGCAAGTGCATTAAGGCAGCCTCAAGCCTCGACCTTTGACCTCACTGCCACAGCCTCGGAGCGATAGTGGGGTCACTGGGGGATCGGAGCTCTGACATGCAGCAGCATGCATTCTCTACAGGATACTAATACAGCAGCTAATGACTGACCCACATTAACCTCTCTACCCCATGCTCCGGCCAGCGCTGGACTCAGTGGGACTCCGTCTCAATGCCGGTCAATAGTTAAGCATAGCACACACACACACACACACACCTGGCTTCTTCAGAACTGTGCACTGGCTACGCAGCATTTACACATTCATCTTGTAATCTCATTAAGTGATAAAATGTAAATATTTAGGCAAATTCACATAACCGTTCTTATGATGAGATTCTAAAATAATCCTAAGGTAACCAGACCTAGGTTTTAGACAGATTTACTCATTTCAAGTTTGACGCTGTATTATTATTTCCGCAGACATTTTGCTTATGTAGAGCATTTATTTCTTAAAAGTAAGCAAAATTATCTGCTAGAGGATTTTTCTGCCTTTCAGTCAACTGAGAAATTTATTTTTTGTTCTCTAATTTGGTTGGAAACTAGCGAATGATTAAAAAATTGTCAGCTTATTTATCCTTATTGTGTAGTTTGTATTGTTAGTGAATGTGTTTAGCTAGAGAACTCATGATAGATGGCTACTTCCTAACTGGAAGTGTTTGCATATTTCTCTCTCTCTCTCTTTTTTTTTTTTGCATTTTATTGTGTGTTGTATTTTATTTTGGAAATTTATTAACACTAGATAACCATGTTTCATGAAGTTTGGGCATATGTTTAAATAAAAAAAACACTCTAATTTATCAGATTTTTTCCTTTTTCATTTTCCTTTTTCCTGTTTTTCCAAATCCGAAGCTGCTAAATATGGCAGTAGCTCATAAAGCAATTTTCCAAACTGGTTTTAAATGATTGCACAAAGTCAATTACAACAATCAGAGTGTATAGTTTATATCAGATTATAGTTACATTTAATGTATATAAACTATAAACTGATATATAAACTGACTGTAGTTGTAGTTACATTCTAATGTTCACAAAACTCATTAGTTCTTGTTCTCACTTATGCTATAGCAGACGTAAACAGTCGTTCTCTCACCAGTCCCTCTTCTTTCTCTCTCTCAAAGTTAATAAGACAAAAAACCCTCAGCTTTTCATGATACAGAGAAACTCATAACAAGAAGACTTTTCTGTGCTGGAAAACAAAGAGCTGACACTGGACACTCCTTCCCCAAATGTTAAATAAACATCTCCTTACAGAAAACTTCACCATATCAGCGATTACACACGTTTTCATGCGGCGTCAATCCCTGTGTAATTTACGATAACGTATTCCTATAGAAATGCTAATTTGCTTTGTTTCTTATATCCGTAATAATTTAAACCAGGAATTCATTCATTTACCTATCATTCATTCATTATAATTATTATTATTATATTAATATTTGGGTCTTACAGCTCATATCTCATGGTGCTGTTTGTCGTTGCTGCTGAATCGAGTGTCTCTGCGGCTCACAGACCAATGGGGAGGTCATTACTGAGCCTCTAACGCCTCCTCACACTTCCACCAATTTCACACTAGCGTGAAGATACACCAAGCTCACACAGGAATCACCTCACACACATACAAACACACACACCACAGTGTACGGCTTACACAGGAATCACCTCAAAGGTAAACACACACACACACACACCGCAGTGTATGGCTCAAAAAAAACAAACTTTATAATGAATTCCCTGCTACAAATAAGGTAAGAATGTCGGCTCTAAAATAAGTGTAAAGGTGCTCACATCACTAACAAGAAAATCCTAGCAAGCGAGCAGGTGAAGAGAAAAAAACTGAACTTTAACACTAAATCTGCGTTCGATTAAAGCCTGTAACTCGGACCTCCGACCGGGAAAAATCAAAGAAGATGTCCCCCCAACATGGAATTCCTACTCGGAAACTCAGAATGGTCTCATGCTGCATACCACTTTTTTTCCCTCCTTACACTCAATTCTTTTTTTTTTTCCTGCCAACTTCCCAGTTGAAAAAAAGAAAAAAGAAGGCAGTGCCATGCAGCTAGCTGGGCAGATAACAATGTTAAAGATCAAATTAAACATAAATGCATAATATGTGTGTATAATTCAGTATATAATTAAGAATTTAAATACGTTTTAAATTCAGACTCAGCCCCCCAAAAATAAAAAAGAAATCCAAAAAATAAACAACAAAGGAAAAGAAAACATCAAACAAACCAAACAATTTGTCTGTTAGGAACACAAAATAATCAATATATCATTTTTTAAATATAATTATAAGTATATAATACATATTGAAAGGAAATATTAAAATGGTGAAGCACAGCACATTTTTTGGCCGACCTTTTAAAAGCTAAAAGCGAGCTGTGTGCAGGTATTAGTACGTACTTCAGATAAATTCACACACACACACTCACGCATACAGTGGAGAAAAACTGTTAAGTGGATGCAGGAATCTACATTTATGCAGCGGGTGGAGAGCTCTGTGTGTGTGTGTGTGTGGTGTACACCCCCCATGGCCCAGGGCTAAACACACTCCCACTTGTGCAAACAGCACCATCAGGATTCCGACCTCTCATCATTAGAGCATAGAAATGTCCCTGTCAGGTGTGTGTGTGTGTGTGTGTGTGTGTGTGTGTGTGTGAGTGAATACGTGTTGGGAAAAGGTATTAACAATAAGGGTGAGGCATTACACAGCTGTACAAGGACAGATTTTCCTTTTGCCTCTTTGTATTTATGTGTTCATGTGTATATTTAATATCTGCATGTGTGTTGGATATGAGAGCGAGAGAGAGAGAGAGAGAGAGAGAGGGAGAGAGAGAGAGAGAGAGAGCGGTGAGATGTGCATCTGCTTCATTTACTGATGCAGAATGTCAGGAAATAAGATAAAATTAGCAAGCTACTCACCTATACACGTTATTTAGGAGTCAGTTGAAGTGCAGCATGGAGAAAAGACAAAGAGAAAGAGAGGGAAAAAACACATTAGAAAATAACCCATTCACTATTTTTTTTTTTAATCAAAAACATATGTAGTAGACAAAACAGCATTATGTTGCTGCATATCAAAATTGCGAGATCACCGAGAACCTGTCAAGTATCACGGTTCTAACGGCATCTTTAGGGTTTTAAAGTGTAATCTGAGCAATCCTGGAGGATTACGCAATGCTCTGCGCGTTCTTTCCAGCACACACAACTCTATAGTAATATGGAAACAGGAAGTAGGTCAGGATCAATTTGCATTCTTTTAACTTATCCTGGGTATACATGCACACAATCATATTTATTTATCAAAGCCTTTTTTTTTTCACTTTCTTGAACTTCTTAAACTTTAGAACCACAGAAAGCCAAACCAGTGAGACATTAGTAACAAACATCTCATATTATAATCACACACAGAGTCAAGCTGAGATTATTTATACCTGATTTAAAAGCTGAGATTACAGATTAAACCATTCAATGACCAGGTGATTACATATTGTAACTAAAACAACTGTAGCCAATTCCGTACATAATACATCAAAACAAACAAACAAACAAACAAACAAACGAATAAATGAAATATATACAACAAATAAAAATGGAATCAGATATAATTGAAAATGGAAGTGTATTTAGTGATGCTATTTAGACACCACCATTTCCACATAAGAAGATATATAGAATAGCTATTTTTTTAAACAAACAAATACAATTTAGACACCACCATTGTTAAAGAAAGAAGATAGATAGATAGATAGATAGATAGATAGATAGATAGATAGATAGATAGATAGCCAAATAAAACAAAAAAAAATACAATAAAATAAAATAAAATAAAAAAATGTTCCAGGAGAAATGATATATGAACAATCAGACATCAGAGAGAGAGAGAGAGAGAGAGAGAGAGAGAGAGAGATCATTAATGGAAATGAGGAGGCATCTCAAGCGCTGTTTTTTTTTTTTTTTTTTTGGACTCGATTCTTATGCACAACGCTCCAGGCCTGGATGGTCTGACAGACATGTCTACTGGGACTATATTGAGCAATGTGTGTGTGTGTGTATGTGTGTGTGTGAGGGCACGTATCTGGGTGCGTACATCTTAAAAAACGCTCTTTTTCTCCATCACTTCTCCTTCGCTGACTTGTCGTGGTTGCCGCAGTGGGTTTGTGCAGGGAAACTTCCAGTCTCTAAATGTACGCTTCAGAAGAACGGCGGATGAAGTTCCAGGAAAAAACACAACCACGAGGCCGACACGGAGCGAACGCCAGCCTGGAGCCGCACCCCCTGCTAATCTCAGCGAGGACCATGGCGGCCAGGCGTGCAGTCCCTTTCACCGTGAAGCTTTTACAGTGCATATTAAAATTCATACACACACACACACACAGGCATGGACCCCAGCGTTACAGTACGGACAGGAGCTGTCAACACAGGCGTCTCGGGCTAACACACGGTGACAGATACTCGATGACTTTGCTCCGAGCAGAGCGACACTAATGACATTATCTGCATATTATGTGCATATTATCCCGAGCTCTCCTACACGCCACCAGCTCACTGTCTCCCTACAACACACTCCACATGTCTCACTGCACTACCAGGGATTCTTTTATTCATTACTAGCCGCTCACAGGAAGCTAGTCAGCTTTTAAAAATTTACCATCAATAGCACTGAATATTTTAGACCTACACAGCGCTGCTGAATTCTCACATCTGATTTGTGTAGCAGCAACTAACACTTGAGGAGGCTTGTATGTAAGGAGTCTCCAGTGCAACAGTCAGAGGTAAAGCTGTAAGATTTCCGGCACTCGGAATAGTGAGCAGGAACGCCGTTTATTTGAGTTTTCCCACTAAGAGTTCGGAAACAGCCCAGTTACTGCTTCGTCATAAACACAGAATAAACAGGAAGTGGTATGTGGAACAAGTGCTGACTATGTTTGAGGTCAAAGGATTGTATCTCTCTCACACAAACACACACACACACACACACACATTCAGTCTCACTCACACTGCGTCTGTCTCTCTCCCTCTTTCTGACCCACTCTGTCTCTCCCTCTACTTTTCTATATCCTTCTGTCTTTCTCTCCCTCTCTCTGTCTCTGTATCTTCCTCTCTGTTTCTGTCTCTCGCTCACACACACTTTGTCTGTCTGTCTGTCTGTGTGTCTGTGTGTCTCTCTCTCTCTCACACACACTCAATCTGTCTCACTCATTCACACTCTGTCTGTCTATCTATCTCTCTCTTACACTTTCTCTCTTTCTCGCTCTCTCTCTTCCTATCTAACTCCTTCCATCTCTCTCTATCTGTCTTTTTATTTCTGTCTTTCTCCATCTCTCTTACACACTCTGTCTGTCTGTCTCTCTCTCTCTCTCTGTCAGTCTCACTCTCTCTCTCTCTCTCTCTCTCTCACTGTCGTTCTCTATTCTCTTTTTTTATCTCTTTTTCTATCTCTCCCTGTATGTCTCATACTCTGTCTTTCGCTCTCACACACTCACTCTGCCTCTCTCTCACTCTTCTTCTAATGATGTCTGCCTGTTTCTCATGCTCTGTCCGTCTCTCTCTTTCTCTCTCTTTCTTTCTCTCTCTCCTGCTCATCAGTACTGGCAATCCAGTCAGAGCAGGTGAAATGAGCCTTGCACATGTGTGGAGTTGTTGTTGTTGTGCGCTGACCTTCCCCCATTTCCTTACTGACCCACTTCACAAGGATGAAGGGATAGAGAATGACAAGGCAGGCAGACAGACAGAGAGACGGACGAATGGACAGATGCGAAGAATGAATAAATAAAATGTCACCATGTTCCTGCTTTCACTAACCCTCAGAGAGAAGACAGAGAAATCCAGCAGACGAGACGGCGAGACAGGAGGAGGACACAGAGAGAGAGAGAGAGAGAGAGAGAGAGAGAGAAAGAGTCCAGTCAGGCCTCAGGAAGGAGATAAGAGCAGATGCTGACGGTTTGGACAAACATATGAAGCGGTTAAAATAATCACGAGTGTCCTGCCTTTACTCGTAATTATCAACATTAATCTGGCTAAGCCTCTAAAATCTCTCATCCTAATCACAGATTTAAGTTGTTCACCGCAGTAAGACACCGAACGAGGATGAGACAGAGTGTGTGTGTGTGTGTGTGTGATTAACTCTGTACACATTAGCATGTGTGCTATGAACATCAGGTAGACAATCACTAACAGATGGAAGCATGGAGTAGAGTTGTCCGCTTTCTATTAATTTATACCACAGCGCTGTTGAATTCTCGATTCTGATTGGTCAGTGGGTGTTGATTAATTTTCTCAAATTTATTTCGTCTTATTAGCTTCAAGAGAGGCTGGTGAACTGTTTACAGCTGCTAAAATGTAAGTGAGAACAGGAACTAGCCAGTTTCACAGATGCCCCATACCATTATATAGCATCTATAAACAGTTAAAAAGTAAATAAAATAAATTTGTAATTGCTTGAGGAATGTTCTGGTATGAAGCGGACAATGTGCTGATATTGGAAAATAATCAACTTCCTGGTGGTAATAGCATCTCCGCTTCGTCACACCATCATATAAAACGCTAGATTACAGGGTTCTCATGGCTCTTGTAAAAAATTGTCCTTATTTCTTCAAGACAGATTTTTTTTTTTTAAGTTTCCTTGCTTATCTTCAAAACCTCATTGTAAAAGAGAAAGAGTCTGTGTTAGAGAAAAAAACCAACAACAACCTCAGCATTCAGTGTATATTACTCTATAACAGACTAGCCAAGAAATTATTTGGATATTAGACTTTTTTGTTGTTGTTTTTGTTCTTTTTTTTTTCCACATTTCCATTCAAATGTGACGCAAAATGAAACTGAATTAATAAAAACATGTGTATGTGGCTATTACGAGGAGTATTTAGACCCGGTAACAAACAACTGTTGATTGTTCAATTATTTAAAAAGTAACATTTATTAACATTTATTTAAAAAAAAAAACATTCCTTTCTGCCTGGAAATGTAGATGGCTTAATTCCATCAATCCTATTCCTATTTTATTTTATTTTATCTGACTTTTTAAATGTAATTAAATTTAATTTTATTTCACAATACTACACTTTATTTTCAATTTAATTAAACTCTATTGTACTTTTTAATTTAAGTGAATTTAATTAAATTTTACTTCACAATACTTCACTATACTATTTTATTTATTTATTTTATTTTATTTTATTTCACATTGCTACAGTTTACTTCAGTTCACCTGCATTTTTCCCCCCTGCAAACACATTTTCTCTCTCGTCCTCGAATAACCCTTCTCTGTGTTTTCTGCTGTCAGTCGGGCAGAATATATCTCTCCGAGATGGAAAGAAGAGGAAGACGAGCCTCCTGGACTACAGATGAGGACTAAACTAAAGCGGGTGAATAATTCTGATAACCAAAATAATCCCAGTACTTCGTACACACACGGTTCATAAATATGATCATTAATGAAAGCTAACAATCTCTTGAACTGTGACGTTACAGATAATAAGCTCTTAGATTTCGGTTCAAAATGTACACGTCTGAAAAAACGGACTAAACTGGAATGATTTTATCTTGGGATATTTAATTAGCTGAGGGACGTGCTTAAAATCCTTGGCGTTGAAAGTGGCGTCAGAATTGATGTTCCATTAATCTGATCATTGCATTGAATTTCATCAGTGAGGACAAATTAATATTTAATTACATATTTTTTCCATCAGTTACATTAATATTGATACAAAAAACGCATATAATGTAACTCTCCCCTTATATCCACACAGAGTTAACTAGAAAGTGGGGTGTGTGTGTGTGTGTGTGTGATATCCAGTCTAATATTGTTAAACCTGCACCTGATTTTCTGCAGACTTTGCACTTCAGACATCTATTTCAGGGTCTTGTGCAATTTGGATCAAGTTGATTATAGTAACTTGTTATTTCTTACTCGTTGTCTCAATCAATCTCACACACACACACACACACACACACACACACAAAACTGAAATGTCTGCAGAAAAGCTGCATGAATAAACAAACAGCAGTGTAGTTTCCAACAAGGAAGAAAGCAGATTAGAGAAAGTTTAAAAAAAAAAAGAAAAAACAAAACAAAAAACAATGATACAAAAAAGAGAAAGAGAGACGTGTTGTGTCTCTGTCTGTTTTTAACACCTGAACACCTGTGTAATTATTTTCCTTTAAGACCAGAATCCATGCCTTTTCCTCACTCTTCATGGCAAGCCATGTACATCTCTTTAAAACAATCCACTTTTTTTTTTTTTTTCAAAACTGGTACATCTCTATCCATATCTGAGATAAATGAGAAAAAAAATCATATATAGTTCAACATGTTTATGCCTTGAAATTGCATTACATGTACCATGAACCTGTAATTGTGATCATCTAAGAAATGAATATAAAGTAGATTTATCATGTGTAAAGAAAGAAAGAAAGAAAGAAAGAAAGAAAGAAAGTAAAAAAAATGTGGGGAAAAACGAAAATTGTGGAAAAAATGAACTTGGACAAAATGAAAAATGGGAAAATTAAATAAATAAATGGAAAATGTCGGGGGAAAGGATGTAAACAATAAATACAAATTTGGGGGGAATGAAAAAATGTGGGGGAAAATTAAAGGTGAAAATACATTAAAAAAAATGGAAAGAATCACATGATAATAAATGAAAGATTTGGGGAAAAATGTAAAAAAAAAAAAAAAGATGAAAATATGGGGAAAAAAAGATAAATCTGAGTAAAATTAAATGTAAAAATAAATGAAAGAAGTGAAAATGAAAAAATTGGAAAAAAAATTAAAATGTGAAAATAAATAAAAGATGTGAAAATAAATGAAAAAATTGAAAAAAAAAAATTGATGGGAAAATAAATGTAAAAAAATTGGGAAAAAAAAATTAAATGTGGAAATAAATGAAAGATGTGGAAATAACATCACGTGTGAGGTAATGAGTGTTGGTTTTGCTGAGGAACTGGGCCCGTGAGCATGAAGCGATGTTCACACCTCAGCCCCTTCAACCTCCACACCAGCAACACGGCCATTTCGATTCCAGAGGATGCCTGAGTGCAGTACGCTGTAATTGCTTGAGGAATGAGATACAATAGGACGCTGTAGGGTTTAAATGGGGTCCCTTTACTTCCATCCCCAACCCCCAGTTCCCTCGAGGTGGGATTCCCACAAAGCTGCGTTCCACTCTAATGCAGAAACACCACATGTCTGTGTATCCATTAGCTCAAGAGTTTGTACTCCTTCCTCACACTGTACCCAACAAGCAGACCTCGATCTTCCTTCTCCTGGGATATTTACAGGGTTAATATTCCAATCGCCACGCAGTCTCTCCATTTTTTATTTATCACAAGTCACCGAAGCGTGAGTGCTCACATGCCGGGGCGCTGGATTAGTTGACCCCCATTTTTCCCCCACGACACTACCCCCAAACTCGACATTATACACGGTGACAAAAAGGGCCAAGAGGTTTGGTTGCTTTAACCTTTCTCTTCCATCATTTGTCCTCGGTGTTCTCACGTTTGACAGAACTTAAAAGTCATTAGGTAAAGACGTGCGATGCTGAGCCCTGGGGAAGACGTACCTCTGGTCCATTCTCAGTTTCCTCCTTCCTTGTCCTTTGCTCTCGATTCTCTCTCCGTAACCTTGCCCAAGGCCCCGCCCACACGTATACACATATTTTTGAAAACATAATTTTTACCCTTCAGTTAAAAAAATTCCAGTCCACATGAACAACCTTGTAAAAAAATAGCTCTGTCCAAATAAATGTGAAAAATAAATAAATGTGGAAAAAATCATGTGTGAAAAAAAAATAAAATGTGGAAGAAATTTACATGTGAATATAATTAAAAATGAACAATTCTTCATCAGTGGAAACTGTGGGGGAAAATGTGAAAATTAAATTAAAATAAATTTTAAAAATATGGAATAAGAAAATTAATGAAAAATGTTGGGAAAAAAATTAATGTGAAAATAACTGAAAAATGTGGAGAAAATTAAATGTAAAAATAAAAGATGTGGGAAAAACAAATCACATGAAAATAAATTAAAAATGTGTTATGTGTAAAAATTAAAAAACATGAGAGTTCCTACACAATCTTACACGGCCATAATGTCCGGTGACATTTTCTCCCATTATATTTTATTAATAATTGGGTGAGCTTACCATTTACTGCTTGAAAGTACTTTTTTAACATAATAATAATGCATGAGATATTACTCTCGATTTAATTTTTCTTTTCTTGTTAATTTTTCATTTATTATTAAACAGCTTGTTAAAATACCTTTTCAAGCATACGCCGCGACCACAGTCTAGCCAGCTGCTCCCCGCCACACCAGGGTTAATCTAGTCACACCTATTAACGCAAAACCAAGCTTGTATATGAAAATAAAAGTTATGAAGGCAAAATTGCTGTAGAGAGGAAAACCAGAATAAAGCGTGCTGTTGTAGTAGCCACAATCGCAGCTCTCTATAGAGCTTGGAATGCCCGAGCCTTTATCTCAAAAAGACAATGAGGAGAAAAAGCTCTTCTGAGCATCACGAACATCCTTCAGTGCAATTTATGACATGGTATAAAGCATTCCATCAAGTCCTTGAACCATATCAGGCACACATCTGCACTTAATCACCCTCCAAGATCACCCTGGACTTCAGGTCAAATGGAGGACGCTACAGACAGAACAGATACTTATGAAGAGTGGGTAAGCGGAGAAGAACTTTTGGGGAACCAAAGAGAGAAATGGAGTTGAGCTTCTGGGGATGTAACCAAACACGAATACATGATTATGTGTTCGAAACAGATGCGAATACATATACGAATAGTGGGTGCAC
Organism: Pangasius sanitwongsei; assembly: GCA_037576675.1. Taxonomy (NCBI): domain Eukaryota; kingdom Metazoa; phylum Chordata; class Actinopteri; order Siluriformes; family Pangasiidae; genus Pangasius; species Pangasius sanitwongsei. Next base: position 21,701,699 of record CM075016.1, on the reverse strand, counting down.
TACTAGTTTTTTTTTTCTTCAGAAACTTAGCTTGAAAGGTTTACAGGGATCTGGTTGACACTAGATGCGTGCATCAGGAAGAAAAAGTCGCACGAACTGGAGGTTTTTACTTTCATGTTGGAACGAGTGAGCAGTAGGATATGAAGCACTCAAGAAAAAAAAAACACGTTCATTAACATCAACAATGCAACAATGTGTTTACAGCATCCTTACTAACTGCCTGCCTCCAGTTTGTTCATATTCTGCAACCAACCTCACTTTCTACCTCAGAAAGAAAGAAAGAAAGAAAGAAAGAAAGAATCTCTAGTTGAGGTCAATTAAGAAGGAAGGAAGGAAGGAAAACCCTTCTGGTTAGGCCACGCCCACATCAGGTTTAGAGATACTGATATTCGGGGCAGTAAACTGATAAAGACAGTGGCATTGTGTTACACTCCTCCAGCCTTCCATGAACAGTAATACAGAGGAAACGTTTAGGGCACACACTCGGCAGCATGCAGACAGAATCGGAGCAAGTCGGCGTTCCAGCTGCACTGTAATTCTTCCACAGTAAGTGCATGTGGATGCTGCTCTGACCCCAGACTTCATTCACTCACTGCTATTCATTTGTCTGAAGGGGCCACAGGAAGGAGGGGGTCGGAGCAGCTTTGCATTCTGCCGCACATCTACGCTGCCTCTAATTGATTAATGGTGGCCGAGTGGGTCCGCGATAAGGCATTGTTTTATAATCAGGCGAAGCAGAGACGGCCGTCTGGGCCTGACCATGTTTAATGGATGGGAGAGAGCGATGAGAAGAAGAAGAGGGGAGTGGCTGGCACGATGTCCGTCCTTCATCCTATCAGTCCACAAATTCACACTCACTCCATCGCAGTGCTGTTAGCCAAATTCAATATGAGCCAGAGCTCCAAGTCTTATCATCATTATTCTTCATTTCGACTGTAATCCGGGAGAGTGCCGAGTTCATTCAGGCGCTCTCGACGAACCAACAAACAAACTCTCGAGCCAAACCAGGACTGAGTAAATAAGCTAAAACAAACGATCTATAATGAAGTTATAGTATTCCAGAGCTCTTCATGTGAAGCCCTGGATCACACACCAGGAAGAACCTTTTCTCCAATTGGATCTTTGTGTGGGCTCTGTGGCGCCATGATTAGCATTTTTTTTTTTTTTCCCGTGTGCTTCCCCATGCATCTCCTGACAGACAACAACATGACAGGCCACAACCTAGCAAAAAATCCTGCACACACCCACAGACAAAAACCCAATTAGCGAGGCCGGGAAACAATCACAAAGGTCGATCAAATAAAGCATTTCCATTCGTCTGTCAGAAAAAGACGCTCGTTCTGCAAAACAGATCCGGTGAAGTTATTTTGACAGGGAAGATGGAGGAGCAGAGATTTTGAATATTAATGCAGGTGTTGAAAGACTGAAAGACACACAACATGCCAGATGTTGAACTCTTAATGGGCACTAAATGGAAATCAATCTTCTTTCAGACACCCCGGAAGCCAATCATAGAGCATTGTGCTTTTTTTTTTTTTTTTCCAGGGGCATCTTTAAACGACAGCCTGATTATATCAATGCACAGAATGCCTAAGGTTAATACCCCATACTATAGGTATAAAGAAGAGAGGGAATTAAATACAATATGGCAATGAGTTGGATTTGTATTGAAGAAATTAAAATGGGGCTTTTCTTTTTAAAGGAAATGGTGTCACTCATGGCATTCACACACAGATCAGGCAGTTAATTGAATGCAGATTTGGTTACGAAAACCACAGAGAGATCAGAAAGACGTCTCAGGAGCCATTGGGGGTGGGTTGAGGAGACAAAATGGATTTTGGTGTGCAGTGCAGTATTTTTGGCTTTGGGAAATTTAGGAGCCATCTTCTAAAGGTGCAGATAATGGAAAAGTACCATAAAAGACACATCAGTAGTCTTTGGGTTCTTTCACATATGCAGTGTTTAGTGTGTTTGAACGAGACCCTGGTATGTTTTCCACCAAGGTGCGGTTCTTTAGACAGATGAGAACATCTGAGATCAAGTCTGAGAGCATCTGAGCGAGGTGGTCACGGTTTTTGCTCCCAAGTGAGAAAGTGATTCGACTTGGAGTCAACTGGACTGCAGGAAGTGATTCAAACATGCTTTGGGGTTGCAGAGTTTTTGTGTAGATGTGAGCTGCTACACTGAGCCAAAAGACAGAGGTGTAGTGCTGGAGACATGGACTGACAAGCAAAAAAAAAAATGTTGGATGCAATAGACAAAATGTTTTAAAGTAGCTATTTATATAATTATCTAGTCACTTATTTAGCACCAGCTCCATGTTCTCAATGTTTCCTGTGCACTTGCATTCTATGTTCTATGCACACTTTTATTTAAAGTTAAAGTTAAAGAATGAAGGACTTTCAGGAGGAGTCCTACACATACCTCAGCCAATGCTTTTTGGTTCATTTAATTATGTGCAGTGAAAAAACACCAACAAACACTAAAAAACCCAAGCAAACTGAATAGCTAATGAACAAAACGAATCGATTTTGGTCTGATTCAGACTCGGCAAATGGACTAATAGGTGTGAAAGCGATCTTTAAGGTCCAGTTATGTACCGTAATTAGGTTCATCCCAGTAACCAATGCACCTTAAAACCCCAGTGTAAAACACTTTTTTCTCTAAAGATCATTTGTCTTTGACACAATGATTAAGGAAAAGATGTAAATGTATGCATCCTGGTCAAACACCATTTTTTAGGCTTGATGAAGTCTGGACATTACCATAAAGTAAAGTACCGGTTTGGAGAAAATCTCTCTCTCTCTCTCTCTCTCTCTCTCTCTCTAAGAGTTCCTATCATCTAGGAAGCTTCCTTATATATCATACAATTCCAGGTCTATAAAACTACTTTACATGAAATTACATGATACGTTTTCTTAACACAAATAGGTAGCAATGACAACTTCTTACAAGTATTGTGGCGAACAAAATGGTAAGGGTGCTCCATCTAATAGAAACTGACACACAGGGTAAATTCGTGCCACCAGAGACATCTGCACAAATTAGCTGATAATTTAATTCTTTTTTTCATTAGGGACACAGCGGAGTAATAACTTGAAGACAGTTCCACCACCCCATTAATGTCTTAATTCCCCCTCCCAGTCTGGGAAGCGTACAAGGCTGGGTGTGATGAGCATGTGTCTCTCAACTCTTCAGTCCATACCATGTTCTGTAAAGAAATTCATCATATCATATCATATCATCATATTCAGTCAAAAGCCTCCCACTGAATGTCTTTCCCAGGTGCTTTGGCGTTACAGAACAACCCGTGCACCTGGAGAAACATTTGACTGCTGTTCCAACAACGGCTGTCCATTTATGCACGGAGATGGCTTGATCTAATTATAGTCTAAACCTCGGAGTATTCAAGGAGCACCTGCAGATAGATGCAGCAGAGGATCCTGGGAGTTGGAGTCTGTGGATGTGTATTATCTTAGCGTTGGCTAGAGTACAAGTTTGTGATTGTACAGCTGTTGATGAGGATATTAGATCACCAGCTGCTGGCCGTGACCCACCTCTGACAGCAGAGCATGCGACCACCTTCACGCTTACTGATCTGGGTAATTATCTGGGTGTCCAGCTGACCAACAAACACATACACACACGCGTGCGCACACACAAACACAAACACACACACACAAATACACATAGACAGACATCATGCACAAATAATCCCTTCCAACTCGCATTCCAAAAACAGCTGGAATGACTCGAGGACCTGCTTTATTGAGTTGCAAGACATGAGTCTGGAAATGTTTCTAATTTGCGCTTGCCTTCACCCTAAACACATTAAATATGTTTATATTGGAATATTTGTTAGCGATTTTTATGCTAATATGTTGTATTGTTGTAATGTGCTGTATTTGTGCTATTCCTGTCAGATGTTAGCCACTGTGTGCTGCACTGAGTCCACAGAAGGACACTGTTATTGCTAGCGCTATTATAATGATCTTTATTAGGAGAAAAAGTTTCAGGTTTTGTTGTTAGCACCTAAAAACGAAAGAGCAAGAGCATCTTTTCACAGTCACCATTTTACAGCAATGTACAACGTAATATACATGAGAAATTCAGCATAGCAATAGCGGAGATGCTGTTTCAGAGTGTACAGATGAAGAGCTGGACAGAATAAAGTACTAAAGCACCGCTGCATCACTGTCTTTACATAGCGATGAAGCAAGGGTTGAATCCCACTAGCACCACTATCAGTAAGGTAGGAATGGCACTGTGGTTAATGTAGGAAATTAAGAACAACATGTTGAGAAGTTTAAACTACAAAACTCAAAATTTCATTATAAAATAAATGTTGGATGTTGTGGATTTTTTCTTTAAGTAAATCTTTAACTTGGCACTGGCTTAGAGAGACCATTATCCTGTTCAAACATAGTCCTGATTCAGCATCGCTCGAGCCACTTTCTCCCCTGCAGTGCATGGAAAATCCTCCACCCACACTAATCCACATGCCGCAGCAGTGGAGCAAGACACGTCCTAGAGAAGGAGCCACTGTGGAGAGATGGAGATTGGCAGGTTGCAGACTTATACATGGAGGAATTAAATCTCTGCCCCCACCTTTTTTTCCTCTCATCCTTTGCTCTCTCTGGAATCCATCACTTTTCTCAGTGGGTGGAGAAATAAAGGCCCTGATGAACAGTAATTTCACAGCTGACATACTTTCCTCTGCTTTATTTGATAGCATTTATAAGTGTGAGGGAGCGAGCGAGTGAGAAAGTGAGAGAGAGAGAGAATGTGCAGGGCTGTTTCTCACTCTCAGAAGAGGTGGAACATGTATTATTCCTGATAGCACTGAATCAGGAGTGAGATCAGAAGGAGCCCAGCATGGGTAGGGACGAAATGTCTGGCTGAGAGTGCAGCAAATGGAAAAAGGACAATATCAGCAAAGTGTTGACTTAGATAACCGAGTAGTGAATTAAAGGACAGTGAATTCTTTGGGTTCTGTTAGGGCGAATTTTCAAGAGTCTGTGTTCATTTTTTCTTTGACTATAAGATGGACAAGCTCTCAGAATGCTACTGGGTAAAAACATAAATTCCCACTTTTCAAAGTGTTAACAGTAAACACTAACAACAGTAGCAACACTGGAGAATCATTAATGTCCAAGTTCTCTGTGCGTTTCATTTCCCGTGATGAGGCATCATCAGCAACCAAATAGATGTCTCCGGGTTTTCCATAATTCCTCAAATTTTGGGAATGCTACATTCATTCGGCTGTTAACTGCTTTATCCTGGCTTTTTTTCCTGTGCATAAGGCAGTCATTCATACCAATTTACCATACCATAGTCCACCTACTGGGATGTTTTTGAGAGGTGGGAGGAAACCGGAGAACCTGGAGGAAACCTGGGAATGTTACAGCCTGATAGAAAAGCAAATCTATCTAGCTAATGCTTTTCCAAAAACTTCTAGCAAATTTTAATGCTTAAATTTGGCCAATCATATGTCTGCGCATATGTCTGCGCCACATATTCCTGTCGAGTACTCTCGGTACCACGGCAAGAATGGTAAACAAATTCAGCATGGGGTCTTAGTTACAGTTTGGATGATTTTGCAAAGGAAGCAATAAGGAAACAGGGGATCATGGACATGATACTGTACCATACTCTCTGGTGGAAAAGCACTAGTGGTACCTTCCCCATAATCCTACAACAACTGCTAAAGTTAAATTTCATGGAAATCATATTTAGACATGTTCTATTTTTAATGCAAAAACAGCACTTGTCTTTTTATATCCTACTGCTATCCATTAAAGATGACTTTTCCAGTGTGGTAACATCTGGACACAGTTCCTGAGGCATATTTTTCTTCAAACTGGAAATGCTCCCTTGCATTTTGTGTGAATCAAAAGATCCTGAGTGCCAACATCTGCCTGCCTGCATGCTCTTCCTAAGTCATTGCCAGATGACCTCAACTCCGGTTTCCACCACTGGCCCAGAGGGGCTGCGTCAGCTCCACTGGGGTGGATGCTGATATGAGAGCGAGGAACAACAGCAGAGGAAACAGTCGCATAATGGCCTGGATTAATGATGAAAAATTCGATGTCGCCCAGTGTGCTTTGAGACATTCATCACCGTCTGCCAATTGGCCAGTGCCTGGACTCTTCATGACCCAGGAGACCAGACAGCTGTGTGGCCACTGCCGCTACTGCTGCTCATTGCGTGCTGTCCAGTCGCACCACATCGGCAGCAGCGAGGGAGTTTGGTCCCACTCCCAGAATAGCAAGGATACTGTTACAGTAGCTGGGCTCACACCGCTGTGGTTTTTGGAGTTTCTGCTTCTACTTTTGTCAACCTGCCTGGTCAAGAACGGAGTCTTTATCCAACAATCCAAAAACAACATCTACTCTTGCCTTTTTTGTCGTCTCTTCAAGCAACAAAGCTTGGATAAAAAATAGGACGTCTGGAGTTTTGGAAAGCAGTCTCTTGTCTGGCAGGCATACAGTTTACAAGACCAAGACTGAGAGAACATGTATGAGGGATGAGGTATGGGGGGAAGATGTTGCTAGTTCGTTAGCCAGACGGTCGTTGCTGAATGCACATGTCTGAGAATGGCTCTCCCATTTTCCGAATGCTGTATAAATTGAGGTGATATAATACAGAAAAGGAGTGCTTTTTAGACCGACCGATGTGTCCCCAAACTACTTGGGCCTCCTGCTGCTCCATAAACAGAGGGACAGGACTATTAAAGGGGTGTCTGCATGGAAACAGAGGCTGGAGAAATACACAGCCCCACCGCTTTAAGTGCAGTCCCAATTACCTTCTAGCACCAGACGAGAGACGCTTGGATGCCTCAAAGAGCCACATGAAACATAACAGTTCGAATCTATTTGGAAGAAGACCTAGGAATACATTTTTTTGAATAAAATCAGGAACATTTACACTGGCGAAAGTACACACTACACACTGATCCCAGGTTGAAGTAAAAACACGATGGTGTAGACCAGGGGAGTTAAACTCAATTTCCTTTGTTTAGCCTATTATTTCTTCTATTGATTAACAACAATAACCGGCTCTGAAATGTAGAACAGGACGTTTCCAGGAAAAAGAAGAGCTAACAGAAACTGGATCGACCGATTAAAGTTTTTTTTTTTAATCTCTGTTAAGAACATGCATGTCCTTTAATCATCTTTACGTTCCATCAGCTTTCCTTTTGTCAACATATCTGTAGGTCTCTACACTGGCTCATGCATTTTAGGATTTGGAATTAATCACTGGAATCCCTTAAAGGCCAAAACCGATGCGATTCTTTAGACGCGGATCTGGCTTGCATCAATCACAGCACATAGGCATCGATTTTACTCAGCATTTCAGCCCTGTAAGATGCAAGCCCATGTGCACTGCATGAGGGCTGTCGCTACACTATGGGTCTAAAAAGTGCACAAATCTTAAGAAGTAGAGGCATCTGTATTTGAGTTTGACACCTGTGGACTAAAGAAAAGCCACAATCAGATCGCACTGGGTAGCAAGGAGAACTCCTCTTCTAACGTTCCTTCTTTAACATGCATGAAAGCACATGGCTTTCATTCACATCACCTCCCAGTGACCCCAGTGATGGGACTGCCTGCCTGCCTGCCTGCCAAACTGCATGACAATCCCAATGACTGGCAATAAAATGGCTCCAAAGGCCTCATTTACCTTCTGTTTGTGTTAATATGATTTGCTGGGCTTAGTTCCATGAGGTTCCTGAAAGCCTCTGCCATTCCGCGCAAAGAGAGAAACTTGTATATATCTCATATAAATCCCGTCCATGCTCTATTGTGACCCATCAGAGCTGTCTTGCAGTATTTATTTTCTGGAATTCAGGCTATTTTAACCCATAGTTTGGTACATTTAGTACCTTTCATGAAAGCTGTTTTCGAGTATAAGAGTGGTAAAAAAGAATCAATCTTGAATTCTCTTGAAAATTGTCCTCTGGGGTTTGCTTCCAAACCAAAGCTTTCTGTGATGTAATCTGATTGGTACAACCTGTCATATTACTTCCTGTTTTAAGTTTTGTGACAGAGGGTAAAGGGTTGTTATGGTCAGAGAAGGAGATGAAACATCTTAAAATCGGAGTTTCATAGGACGTGACCTCTGTAACTAGCTCACTTTTGTGGAGTGAGTGCTTGTACTAAGAACATTTCATAAAGTGCACATCTCATGTACGCCTGCGTGGCTTAAAATAATCAAGTACGAGAACGGAACCTCGTTTGAGGGTATTCCTGCAAAAAGAGCTGTTCTTCACTTTTCAGAGGAAAATCATAAAACACAGCAAACCTATTGCTTCCCATTTTGCAAACCCTTTGTACGCAAAACTGACGTAGGGAATTGTGCAATCAATCCACAGTTTGGAAATCGTGGTTATAAGCTCCGCCCCCCAACAAGACCAGAATGCATACTCAAGTATAAAAACATTTTTAAGCTTGTTTGAGAATGACTCCGCTATGTTTTGGAAGACGGCCGGACAGCCGGTTCCCATCAATCGCAGCCCACAATGTTGCTAATGTACAAGGGAGGCATCTGCCCAGGAATGTGTAGCATAAGCAGATATCGAGCTCGGCATTGTGGGAAGGTGGGGGAGTGAGGGGGCAATTAGGGCTGTGGCACTGAAAGAAGTGCAGGTGTGTGGAAGGGTGATAAGAACAGTGCAGTAGCCATTACTCACCCCCCACTTCCCAAGCTACTCATCTCTCCCAACCAGAGTGCAACAGCAAACACCCTTCCTGCCAACCACAGTGCATATCTGGCACTATGAAAAAAAAACATAACAAAACAACAACAACAACAACAACATCAAAAACCCCACTCTTCTCCCCCTCCATATGGTAGGCTTGCAGAAGTGAGGAGGACATGGCTAGCAGGGGAACGTGTGTTCATTATACCCTGTGAAGAAAAATTTTGCGTGTGCAATTTCGACGAGAAGTCGTTTAGAATAACGGCGGGGACTCTGCAGGCTGGCCCGTCTGAAGAACAATTAGGGTTAATTAAGTATTGGTGGTGGCACTTTGCAATATGGATTTCACCTTTTATTACGGCTAATGGCCCACATTTATGCGGTGTACGCAATCGTTATTTTGGCGGGCGCTTGTGTGCAAAAAGACGGGTAAGATGAAAGAGTGGTTTAGAGCAAAACAATTAAACTGAAAGAAACTCTATCTGGAAGTTTTAAAAAAAAAAATCGCAATTAAGCACATAGAGAGACCAGCGAGTTAAATGTATTTAGCTGGGAAGAAAAATCAATCAAAGTGGAATCTACACCAACACACTGCTTAAAATTGTCTAAAGATCAGGATGTCATGATGGAGAAACCCACAAGAAGACAGAAAGAGTTAAACTCCACATGGCTGGCATCAGGTTGCCATGTTGGATGAGAGAGCAGTCCTGAGTCTGCACCTACGTCGTCAGCATTTCTCTTCTCCTGCCCTTAGGCTGCAGATGCTCTTCTCTACCTGTACGATGTGTATATGTGTGTGCAAGTGTGAGTGTGTATGTGTGTGTGTGTGTATGCATATGGATGTCCAGGTGCAGACACTTCACGTAGGAAGGTGCTGTTAAGGTCATGAGGGGACACTGAGGAAAAGGGCATTCCTCTGGCATGACACGTACAGTGTCATGTGTGACATTTATCCCCGTCGCCATCAAAACTGTGTGTGTGTGTGTGTTTGTGTTTATGTGTGTGTGTTCTTTTGATATCACTTGCCCTCACTTAACCCCTTCATGCCTAGTGTCCACAAGCTGTTTTTTTTAAGTAAATAAGATATGAATCTCCTCCAAATCGCTTGAGATTAATACTGGAATTTAACATGTTTTTGTAATATACAGTATTTTATATAAAGTTTTCTATATGTAAATATATGTTTTTATATAATATAAACCTTTGCATACCTTTCCTTCTCAAACCTTTCTGAACCTTTACATCCCAATTCTTTCGGGAACCTTTTCTTCCCAAACCTTTCTGCACCTTTCCTTCCAAAATATTTGCATGCTTTTTCTTCTCAGACGTTTTTGTAGCTTCCCAAACCATTCCCAACCTTAAACACATTCAGCTTATAAGATATTGCACCACAGTACTACTACAGGCTGATTTAATTGTGTGATTAAAACCATGAAATCGGCAGAAGGAGAGAAGGACCATTTCCAAGTTGGACTAAAATAAATCTCAAAGCAATTTCTGCTCTGCTTTTTACTTTCCTCTTACTGGTCCAACCCCAGAGCTGCTGAGCTCAGCCAATTCTCCCCAGCTTTAACTTGCTTTAACCAAACATGGCTTTCCTCCTCTCTCTCTCTCTCTCTCTCTCTCTCTCATGCCCTCTGGCTTACTGAAAGAGCGTGCTAAATTTTGGCAAGTCCTTTCCAAGCATTGCATTTTCAATCATAACCTCCAGAACATGAGCGCTAGCTGAAGCGCCTGCAGAGTTTTATTGGATTTTCAGTTTCACTGCCTAGCCTAAACCTGAATTAAAATTGAAAGCCTTTTTTCAGATTTGATGTGACTTGAACATCCAACTGGAGAAGTCTTATCGAGACTAAACAGGTGGATGCGCACATTTAGTTTCCAACCACAATTAATGAACCAATCCCGAGCACAAGTCTCTCCAGTGCTCGGCCCAGCTTAAACCAAGCCCATGGACTGCGAAACGGTTCGGCTCATCACTGCAGGCTGCTCAGTTCGGTTTTCTTTGTTACCTGCTTGGCATCAGAGTCCATTTAATTAGCAGAGGCCAATCTAACATTTTTTTTTTTGGAGATTAGGACTGGGAAGACACTGTGGGAAAGATAACACAGCCCCAATGAGACGAGTCAAAGCCTGCCATGCAAACAAATAAATGAGTGCATTAGCATAATACAAGTCATGGCTAGAGACAGAGAGAGAGAGAGAGAGAGAGAGAGAGAGGGATGTCTAATCTACAATTCCTCAAAACCAGGGAGACAGAGACAGAAGGATGTCTTCATCGACTTGAGCAGACAGTGCAGTAATTAGAGGATAAGTCTCTCTTATCAGCTCTCTGCTGCTGTCAATACCCGCTTCACTCAAAACGACTACAGACCCCCAAACCCACCCCCAAACACTGCACACACACACACACACACACACACACACGATAAAGAAAGGATTTAACCCTTACAACACAGCAAAGAATGAGACCTCAGTCCCTTTTTTGTGAAGATGACCACAGATTTCTTTCCTTTCCTTACTGCTTCTTTCTGAAACTTTCTTTGCTGCAATCTCTTTGTCCCTTTCCTTTCCGTACTTGTTCTTTCCTTTCCTTCCCTTCTATTTGCACATCTTTCCTTTCCTTTCCTTTCTTGTTCTTTCCTTTCCTTCCCTTCCATTCTATTTGTGCATCTTTCCTTTCCTTTCATTTACTGTTCCTTCCCAGTCTGAGCCAAAACAGTCCAAACTGTAACAGAGCATATATTAGAGATATATATTATTTCCAGATCTTTCAATACCTTTCTGAAACAAAGCAAACCAAAAGTGAACCAAACCAAACCGAAAATCATTGAACAGGCCAATATTCATCATGGTGGTAATGATGTCGGTGGTGATGATGGTGATAATGTTGGTGATGATCATGGTGATGGTGATGATGGTGGTGATGATCATGGTAATGGTGGTGATGATGGTGATGTTGGTGATGATGATGGTAGTGATGATGGTGATAATGTTGGTGATGATCATGGTGATGGTGGTGATGATGGTGATGATCATGGTGATGGTGGTGATAATGTTGGTGATGATCATGGTGATGTTGGTGATAATGTTGGTGATGATGGTGATTATATCGGTGATGGTGATAGTGGTGATAATGTTGATGGTGATGGAGATGATGATAGTGATAATGCTGGTGCTGATGGTGGTGATGATGGTGATGATGGTGGTGATAATGTCAGTGATGGTGGTGATGATAGTGGTGATAATGCTGGTGATGATGGTGGTGATGATGGTGGTGATAATGTCAGTGATGGTGGTGATGATAGTGGTGATAATTCTGGTGATGATGGTGGTGATAATGTCAGTGATGGTGGTGATGATAGTGGTGATAATGTTGATGGTGATGGAGATGATGGCAGTGATAATGCTGGTGATGATGGTGGTGATGATTATGGTGATGATGGTGGTGATAATGTTGGTGATGGTGATGATGGTGGTGCTGTGAGACTGTGTAGGAGATGTGAGCTGTAGCTGTGTGTTCAGGCTGTGATACAAGTAATTATTCTTTAAAGAGAGCCTCAGGACCACGGCATGCATTATGCACCAAGACACACAAACACACACACACACACACACACAAACAAACCCCATGGCCTGCTCACCCTCTACACACAAACACACACACACACACACACACACATTGTACCATATATACAAAAACCCACAGACACTCATTACACATTAATTTGGTATAATTAGGTGTAATATTCAAAATATTTCGTACATTCAACAATGTCAGTTGTTGAATTTCATTTGAATTAAAAAAAATTGTGATAAAAATTCAGACATAAAAACATATTCTAAGGCTTTGAGTAGAGGATTCAGGAATAAATATATAAAATGCATATATGCGCTTAATACATTTGAAAATAAGAATAATAAATAAAATGTAAAATTTGGCATTAAAGAAATGCAAAGCAGCTGCATAGTAAATTCTAGGTATTGTTTAGTCAGCATCGTTGTGATCCTTATAGACTGCACTGTCCAAATCCGAGGTCAATTCACCATCGATGCCATTGATTCCCTGGACGGACATGTCGATGGAGTTTGGGATGTTGGAATTGGAATTGAGCTGATTGTCCCTCAGGAGCCACCGTGGACCAGAGGGAAATGAGGACTGGCAATTAGACTGAATTACTTTTCAAATAAAATTCATGAAATTCACCTTTACCATGAGCAACGATGACTGTTTAGTTAAAACCACTTTTCTAGACTGGAGGCCTGAATTAGGGAACAATAGCAGACACACACTCTTACACACATACTCTTACACTCACTCTTGCACACACTATTACACATACACACACTCTTACACACACTCTTACAGACACTTGTAGACACACTCGTACACACACTCGCACACACACTCATACACACACTCGTACAAACACTCTTACAGACACTCATACACACACACACACTCGTATACACACACTCTTACACACACCCATCCCCTGTTTCCTCTCGCTCTATATATTTCTTCCTCCACTCCATACTTCTCATCTAACATTAATGCCTGTTGGTTTTTTAATGAGGAAAGAGTGTGTCCTACTGGTCAGGAAGTAGCGGGGGATGGGGGGGATTTCAAAGCGAGGTTTTGCAGGAAGAGAGGAGGATAAGTAAAGCACGTCTCGTCCCATGGTACATCGTAGTCCTTTCTACGTAACTGTGTCCGTACACATATTTCTGATTAAAAGCTCTCTACACAAAAAAAAACATTAAAAAAGAAGAGTTAAAAAAATCTCTCTTCCTGAGAAGGAGGAGAAAAAATGAAATAAAAGCATCATTGCTTTGGGGTGGTTAGTCTGCGTTCAGCCTTATTTGCAGACTCACCAAGGCGGTTCCTGCTACACGTGCTTTAATCACTCCTACATATTTACAATTTAATACGAATCCGCTGGAGTGTGACCAAGAAGAAAATGTTTTTTATTCTTCTCCGCATCTCTGCTGTCTTGTGCGTGGACTGTAATAAAGAAAAGACGTCTCACCTGCAATGACCTCAGGCACTTCATAAAGAAAAGCTAATTAGAGCAAAAAAAAAAAAAAAAAAAAAAGGGAAGGGGTGAGGAGGAAGAGGAGGACAAGGCAGAGGGGTGTGTACATGCCATTTTGACATTCAGACAGCTTTTGTGCTCATTAACTAATAATAACTTGCTTTTACTGTTTATTTATTTATTTGAATAATTGTGTTATTATTCTATTTTTACTAGAGAAGTCACCGATCTGATACCCACGGATCAGTACCTGTCTGATCTCAGCAAAACCTGGCGAAGAAAAAAAAAGGAAGAATTTGATCCAATCCTGTAACAAATGGGAAAAAAAATTGGAATTCGGATTTTTCGAACATTTTTTTGGTGAAATGTTTATATATACAAATAAAGAGACTTTTTTTCGTCAGGAGTAATATTTTTTAAATTATTTCAAAGCTTAGTAGATTTAAAAGAAAAATATGGTATCTGTTCATTCCTGATGACGCACTGGTGCTCGGTTACATCCCTGGTGCTAAGAAACAAAAAAGGTAACGGATTCGTGAGCGGGGATCCTCAGGTAACCACGATGGGCCCGATTTAGTTCTGAGAAAAAAAAAAAGAAATCTATTTAAAAAAGCAAGCAAGTTGTGAGCTTTTCTTCCAGACGGCTGCAGTACGGACCGAGGAATGAAGTCAAGATCAGAAGCAGCGAGTCAATGCCAGCATTAAAGAGATCAATATCATTAATAATAAAGCGGAATAATGAACTGAGCTGAATAATTAAAAGAAGAACGCACGACACGCCGAGCCCACACCTCACACATCTTTTAAAACAAGATTACCACCTTCCTTTAACTCAGGCCTTTGAGTAGCTTTTTGTGTGTTTTTGTGTGTGTTTTTTTTTTTTTTTTTGCTTTTTTTGCTGTTTTATCTGATTTGTTATCTAATTAGCATTTTTGTGGGGATTTAATTTTTTTTTTGCAAATTTTGTCTAATCTGTTCTTTTTTTAATTTCACATATTTTATTTTTATTTCATCTTATCGAATTTTGTGGAGGTATTTTTTTTTGCAATATTATCATATCTGTTCTTTTTTACCTTCGCATTTTTTATTTGTTTTTTTTTTAATTCTTTTTTAATTCCTTTCATTTCATCTGATCTAACTTGTATTTTTTTTTTGCGATTTTCTTTTTGTTGTTTTATCTGTTCTATTTTACGCTTACATAATTTATATTATTTTAATTTATAAAAAAATTAATTATATATAATTTAATTTTATTTGCATTTTTGCATTATTTTATGTTTATTTATCTTACTTTATTCTTTTTATGTATCCTTATTGTTCTTTTACTGACTATTCTGACTGTTTCTGACTTATGCCACTCACCTTCAAATACATTTCTTTTCACTTAACTAATTTTATATTTTTTCATCATCATAAACCTCTCTTCTTTAACTGTGTGTCTGTGTGTGTCCACCAGCACTACACACTTAAATATATTTTTTTAATCTTCTGAGTCATCAATCAAAGAAATGAAGATAAAAAAGAATTGTCACAATATAAAAGAAGAGAAACTGTGAGCGAGTGTCCACAGGCAAAGCGGTGGGACGGAGGGATGGTGGAGGAGATGGAGACAGAGAGAGAGAGAGACGGTAATTGCGGGACGGTGAGGCTCGGGCGATCTGTGTTTTGTTGCCGTGTTCTCAAAGCAAATGCCCGGTGGAAGAGCTGTCAGAGAATGTGACAGCGTTCGGCTTTAATGGAGACTGCAATCTGTTGCCTGCGTGCTTCAGAGCACACAGAGGAATAGGAGACAACACACACACACACACACACACACTGCATCAGGATGGGACAGCCTGTCTATCTATCTATCTATCTATCTATCTATCTATCTATCTATACTTTTCTGAGATATAATGGATATCCTGATTTAAAAATTTTTTTTTTTAAATTACAAACTTACTGAAAGAAGCTGAATTTTTTTAATTTTATACTTGATCTTTAAAACTGTAAAAATGTTAACAATTTTTCTGCTTTTCAGTTTTAAATTAAATTAAAGTTTAAGGTTTTAACTTTAATTAAAGTTTTATCTTTATCTTTTTAAATTTGATCTTTATCAGGGATTTTTTTGTATGTTTTTTTTCTCCTTTTCAGTTTTAATTTAAAGTTTTATCATTAACTTTTTTCTTTATCCTTTTTCTCCTTTTCAGTTTTAAAGTTCAAAACTTTACACGTCACACCACCCTAACGCTGATTATTTTCCTATAACAGCACGACACTGAGTGTGTTATTCCTTAGTTATCAGCTAATATTTAAATATTATGAATAGAAATGTGGCTATATTGTCATCAAACATCTGCTCAAACGTCCCTTCAGCATCCCATAATAATCCTTCCACGCTGCTGCACACGATTGCTCATCTCCACGTCTCCAGTCGCCACCGCAGCAGCATCTGCATTCAGCAATGCTGTTGCTCAGACTTGGCCCACAATACCGGCTATCCTTCTGCTCCGCCCATCTGTGTTCCCCCCCCCACACACACACGTACATGTCTGCCAGCTCAGCAGATCCCCACAGCACCAGTACCATGCGTGCAGACCCCCGACTGGCACGTGCCCGTCTCCCACGTTGCCCCGCTCCTCCTGCACCCCTTCTGCTGCTAACGCAAACCGTGCAAGACGTCGTTAATATGCGCCCGCTAATTTATGCATATGTAGGAGTTAATAGGTGGAGCTGCGAGCTAATTGAGAGCTGGAACCAGAACTTGTCGCTATATTAGAATCCATTACACACACACACACACGCTGCCCGAGACGGCAAATGAACAGAGCAAGCAAACTGCCCACGGAGACCGCGTTTGACACGCCACGTTTACGCAGATGTGCACACATCTGGCAAGGCTCGCCAACGTGGCTCAAGATTTGTGGTGATATTCCTAAATGTCACAGTGAATGCTATGGGGGACGTGAGAGAGACCCAGAAAGGACAGAACGATGAGAATACCTTCTGGCAAAAAAAACATCTCAAATTTTCAAAGATGATGCATGTGAATCCATACATCGTCCCTGAACCAAGTGAGGAATAAAACACTCTGTGTCAAGCTGTTGTAGGAAATTCATCAATGACAAGGTGGTGTGATGAAGCGCAGTTACTGTTACTAGCGATTACTGTCTTATAACCAAACGTCTTGAAGTGTTTTATTCCTCTGACACATTGTTTTTTTTAATCCATTTACTCTTATGAAACGTCTGTGAAACAAGTCAGTTCCTGTTCTCACTTTTGTTATAGCAGTCGTTTCCTCACCACCCTGTCTTTTTTCTCTCTCTTAAACTTAACAAGCCAAAGAAAAAATGTTGGAATGTAAAAAAGATGTTAAAAAAAAAAAAAAAAAAAAGTTACAGCTTTATCTCTGACTTTTACAAAGTGCTGACACTGGAGACTCCTTCCATAAATGTTAATTAAACCTGTCCTTACAGAAAATCTATCTACAACTACACACTTTTTCAGTCCATTTAGTCCTATCGTTCAGCGTACAAGTCCCTGTTAATGAGCTGTTGCTATAGAAACAATAACGTAATGTAATATAAACCTGTGAGGTGCAGCCGCACTATTGTCAGAGCTGCTGCTCTAGAAAATGAATCGACACCTTCCGACCAATCAGAATCCAGAATTCTCAGTCCAAGTGCTGAAAGAGAGAAGCAGATATGGCACTGGAGAGACAAATAAACAGATGATGGAGGGGTAAGTACAGGAGAACAGAAGAAAAAGTGACGCATTGCATTTATCTGACAAAAGTACGAGAATTGTGGGAAAGAACATCGTCATAGACAGTTGTAAGACCTTCCTGTCACTACGTGACTCACCTCCACTGTCATATATCTTCATATCAGGTTCACACACATAATTTTAACCTCCTATAGACATTTCCCCAAACCATTCTGAGCTAATAAGCCCATACGTAAGGCCGTGTCATTATTGATTTACTTCATATTTATCCTTTCTCAATCACCAGACTGACAAGAATCTAGACAAAGTGATGAAAGAGGGGGAAAAAAAATCCCCTCTCGCTTGCTTTCGCACCTCCTTCGCTCCATCAGCACATCTCTAATGAGCATGTCACTAGCAGAATTCATTTTGTAACGTTTAATTGATCCCCAAACAGCCCTCATCCATCACAAATCCATTCAATATCTCGCTGCTTTAATCTTCACTGGCCTCTAATCATAACCGCGGCTCACCGATGCCGTAACTGGATGCAGTAACTGGCGTAGCTACTGACCGCAGCTTTATCATTTACGCCACGGGAACATCTGATTCGTAGATGTAGGGAAATGTAGCATGTGGACGTCCTGCTTGACTGCAACATGCTAATGGTAAACCCATGTAAAAAAAAGCAGAGTTTACACTGTATGATTTTCAGCCCAATTTCTCTATCTCCGAAAAATCACATATTTTATATCGCATATCGTACCAAATTCTTTGGTCGTGATTCCACAATTTATTATATCTACCTCCTCACTAGGGTTTTTAGACTGATAGTACTCTTATTCCGTGACCTAGCGAACCAGTACCAGGATGTATTTACTAATAGAGACTTCAAAGCACTACTGTTAAGGCGCTCTGGATAAGGACGTCTGCTAAATGCCGTAAATGTAAATGTGGGACTTCTAATGCCACTGCGATCAATGACGGGCGATTACAAAGTTCTGTCAGTGTGGGAATTGTTTAGAGTAAAATCTCAGCCTATGAGCATTGCCACAACGCTCGTCTAACATCCACCAATAGGAGGGCGGCAAACTCAAAGGACGGCTACAAATACGGTAGCGGCGATGGCAAAACGTAAGTTTAACATACTAATGGACAGAAAAAAAATCTCCTTATTACCTCAAGCTCACTATGAACGACATTTGTGTTTATGCAAGCTCGTTTTTCTGCATGAGCTAATTTCCGGATCACGCTGATCGATGACGTAAGCAGAACGTAGCCATTTTCAGCATAATCTGACACATGTTATCGCAAAGTCTGTCATAGAAGTCGGGCAATGTGACAAATAGTAAGATTTAAGACTATTGCACAGAATAAAACTAATTTTATGCAACAAATGTTGCACATCAACGTTGGGGACAGAGGTTTGATTGTTGACTTTAACAATTAAAATGACTGATTTCTGTACATCCTTTTATTAGATCAACTGCTTGACCAATTGAAAAGTAGTAATCACGTGGAATTTTTACTTCATATAGATTCCCTCTAGTTAGCGTGTGTAATTTTATAACGTGAGGTTACTTGCTCGGCTTAGTTTCATTATCAGATTAGCAAAGCATGCTAACTGTACTAGCTACGTACCCGCACCAGAGGCACCAACAATCTCCGCCACTTCCTTACAAGCTTTATTTTTCTTCATAACGTCTCTACGCACATTTAATGCGAGGTCGTATATGACAGGATAACCAGGTGAAACCACGGTTATATGTTTTTCCTTCCATTTTTTGCGTGAACTAATTGTAGGTAGGAACTAATATAGCGAGTGAGGAACTGAAGAAACGTCGGATCACACACTCCATAAGATTAGCTCGAGGAATTGTTCAAGCCAGTTGTTTGGATTTGTCCATTACATCGGCACACCTAATTCGCACAGAATTGAGAAAATCTCAGTTTAAATGTCATTGTTGCTGAAATCGTGACTCTGTAGGTGTCGTAGGTTTTTAGAGTACATCACGGCTACGACACGTGAGCTCTGTCCTCTCACTGCCACTGCTTTATAATAAACGAGCTCGCTAATGAACTAATGAACGCTTGCTAATTGATTGGTGAGAAAACAGCACATAACTCACAGAAGGATATCAGCTTGAAGGGACGAAAGGACGTAACGTCAATGTTCACCGGTAATATAACGGAACAAACGGAGAACGTTCTACGATCGTTCGGTGATTTATTAGGCTATTGAGTGTCCTGCCACTGGACACACGTAGGATGACGTGCACTTTTAAGTCGTACACATTCAAAAAAAAAAACTGTCCAAAAATGTAAAGAAACAAGACAGTGCTATCTCACCCACTTTCTCTCATTGACCTATTTCTCTGTGAAGCTGCTGACGCAGGGAGAGCTAACCCACACGGAGGGAGCCATTGTCTTTGATTAAGTAATTATCAGATATTATCAGGACTAAACAGAAGCCATTAACGGCTGGCCTGCTAGAAAACCCGGCTCATTTCCCAGCGGACGTGAGGAGGGCTCTCCCCGTTGCTAAAGCACTATCGCTACACACACCTCTCCTGTTCAATCTGGAACAACCAATTTTATTCTTTAATGAAGCTCTAATTGACTTTCATTAAAGAAGATCTAGGCTTTATTAATGAGAGCTGTGCAGAGACACCAGGCCTGAGTTTCTCACAAAGGTGATCGCTAACCTGATAAAACAGTCTTAAACACCATGTGAAATGTAAATTTCAATTTTTTTTCTTCAGCAGCATGACTTTTTTTATTTTTGTAAAATTAGATATCATACTAAAATATGAAACATAACTAGGTGTGGGGTAGGGGGAGGCAAAGCAAATGAGTGTAGGGAAAGGACAAGTGACACTTGATCAAATGTGGGGGAAAGGGAGATGAAATGTGAGTGGATGTGGGGGAATGGGAGGTGAAATGTGATTGGATGTGGGGGAATGGGGGATGAAATGTGATTGGATGTGGGGGAATGGGAGATGAAATGTGATTGGATGTGGGGGAATGGGAAATGAAATGTGATTGGCTGTCCAGGAGGGGGAAGTGCAACCTGACTGGGTGTGGGAGAGGGGGACGTGAAACATGACTAAGTGTGGGCGACGGTACGCAGGACGTGATACATGACATGAAATTATTGATTATTAATCAATCAGCCAGTTTAGAGGTGGGAAAAAGTCACTGAACTTCAGTGGAAGAAGAATTTCTTTAAAAAAAAAAAAGGTTCTTTTACAGGATTAGTACGAATGAATGGTGCACAATGTGACCAAGGAGACGAGCTAACGAGGCGGAAAAAGGTCAGTTTGGATTTCAGGCTGTGTTTAGCTTCTGCGCTGCTCGAAACTGACTCAAGACGCGGGACGTCCAAATTGCTCCATCATTCTCTGTCCATTACGTCCATAAACATATCCATCTCCACAACCACTTGCAAATCTCTTCAAATTATCAGCGCTAGTGTGCTGTTAGCGGGGACATTTGCATCTGAAATGGGAGACATCATAAATCTGGTATCTGACATCATAAATCTAGAGGCGGAAGACAGCTCTGCCAATGCAAATCAGTTTCTCTAGGCTTCCAGACGACAGGGGTGGGATGGGGGGGGGGGGGGGTATTCACGTTCACAGAACAGCCCCAATTTCATTAGCCTAGCTCAGATGTGCACATGCACGACTGATTGAGTTAAACGGGCATGACTCCTTTTCGGAGCGGTGTGGTTTATTAGGATTATTTTTTTCCATACACACATGTATGCACATGTATAGGCAGTGTCCTCTCTTGCCCTCTATCTGTGGCGAAGGTTAACTGGCCAGTCTGGTCAATATTGGTTAGTGTGTGTGCACAGCCACGCTCGTCATCTGCGGCCTCAGCTGCTGAAGAAAAGCACAGCGGGGCGAACGAGAGGGTGCAGAATGAAGGAAAGGAAAGAGGGAGGAAGAGAGAAAGGCAGGACGAGCAGGGAGCAGGGGCCGCTGGGCTTTAATTGAGTCCTTTGGGCCGTGCTTCGTCAGATCACAGGGCTTGTTACAGGAATCCGGTTTCATGCTTTTCCTAACAATGGGATTTGGAAGAAAAGGGATTTGTAGTCCTGTGGGATTCCTCTGCTGTGATTCGCTCCCTTACACTCCTCTAATGTTTGTTATTCCCGTTTTTTTAATCCCTCTGTAGTCCTAATGATTGCAATCCAATCACTTGAGCAGGGGAAAACACCGGCGGTTAGTGTGTAGATGAAAGGATACACACGGCGCACACACACGGTTCAAACCTGATGCACTTAGCAGTGCTCCTGGTATCCCGCATGCATCAGGTACAAAAATAAATAAATAAATAAATAAATAAATAAAATTTTAACTACTACTACTACTACTACTAATAACAATAATAATAATACAGTATCATACATGATGCAGCAAAAATACTAAGCTGTCTAGAGCAATTTATTTTAACAATTAAAACATAAAATCAACATTTTAGCTACAACGTTGTGCCGTAGCTGTGTCTCAACTCATCGACCATAACCTTATACTTAAATTATATACTAGGCTGGGTAATATGCTGTAATGTAAATATCTATTTTTGTATCATATTTTTCATTTTGCCTCCTTTTCCTAGTTAAATACATATTTTTATTATACATATACATTTTAGAAATAGTAAAATATTTAAATATTATAATATATAAAATAGTTAAATAAAAACATTTATTTTTAAAATATTATTTTTCATAAATATACATCTATTTTCTATGTATTTTTATTCAGTATATATATTTATTAACTTTTTGTTAGATTTTTTTTTTTTTTTTTTTTTTACTATATAGACTGTTCTGTACAGAGCAATATATAAAGTGTCGGTAATTCCTACTCTGGAAACACAAGACCACATCCTGGTGTTAGATTAACAATCCGAACGTTACAAATGACCTGACTAGCAACCTGAAATTCGCAAAAATACAGACGCATTTAGCAATTCTCTGTATTAAAGACGCCACTAACAAGTAGCTGTTGGTTTAAGTGGTCATATAAATGACAATGTTATTTGAATTTATATTTGAAGTTTATCCAGTATCCATGATGAGAAGTAAATTTCACGCTTGAAGGAACCGCTACGTCTCGTGATGCTTGTGCATCGGCTGTACGTTGCCTTTATTAAGATTAAGATTCAACTTTATAGTGCACTGTCCAGGACATAGCATTTATCCACTGAAAATTTGCCTCAATTTATGCACTATATAGTGAGTAGATGTGTAGAGCTTGCTAATCTGGAAGCTCGCTGTACAGAACCAGAACGTATTTTTAAGTTGGTTGATGCAATTCGAACGCTAACCATTATTAAAGATGCATGTCCAGGAAACAAAATAGTCGTGTTTGTTAACTAACTTACAGAAGTCTGTTTTTTGTGGTTTTTTTAAAATATACAGTTCATTAACAAATACAGCTTTAAGACTACGACAGCAGTAGCAACCTCATATGATGACACTGACATCTGCCAGTGACCTGCTAAAAGCTCCGCCCCTTTTTGGTCCACGGTGAATGAAGGAACACATTAGTGCGAAGAAATCTGCGTCTGTTGCTCCACCTTCGATAGATTCAGTAATTACAGTTCATCATCCAGCTACTACGTTTGGGTGTAACACAATGGACAGAATAGTAGGATGAAGAAGTATATGATTTGAGATCTTTTAATTCATTCATTTATTCACTTCCATTCAACAAGCAGTGATTTTGAGAGCACACAGCTCCAGCTTAGTTGAGAAGACGAAAAAAGAAACAAAGCCACAATGCTGGAGGACAGTGGCTTTCAGGGGTCCAGAGGAAAGCATTCATTCTGCCATCAGTGTGTGTGTGTGTGTGTGTGTGTGTGTTAGAGCAAGCTCACAGAGAAAATGGCTGTGTCCTCAAAGAACTAAACTAAAAGGTGTCTCAGTCCCTCAAGCCTCCAACCACATTAATAACACTCTGTTTCTCTCTCTCCATCTCTCTCTCTCACACACACACACACACACACAAACAGGCTTGATGTCAGAAGGGCCAGTGCAAATATGAAACTCTAATTGGAGCCACAGGCATTCAAGTCATATATTAGAGAGGTGTAAATACAAATAAATCAAATAATAAGAAAAGTAATATAAAAAAACAAAATCAAAAAAGGAAAAGCCTAGAAATATAATAACGTTTGGTCAAGCAATTAATCATTTGTATGGTATTGTAATGAAATAATAGGTAACGATTGAAGGGTAGACAGACAGACAGACACACACACACACACACACACACACACACACGGTGAAACAGAGCTAATTTGTGTTACATGACCGTATCGAGTCCAGCAGAGACGTGTCCATTAAAAACACCTGTTCAAACCAGAGACAAAGCCTCCTCTCAGTCACACAGGAAATAACTCTCTCCACAGAGGTTCATTTAGCATGTACTGTGTGAGTGTGTGTGTGTGTGTGTTGTTGCAATGCTTTATTAGATACAAAAATGTCAACTGAGCTTAAAAAGTTTGAGGTCAAGGAGACAAATGATGGCATAAAAATGCAAATTTGCAGGCTTTCTCACCCCCATACAACTACACATTCACACACACACACACACACACACACACACACACACAATGGCAAACTGCATTCATGGAGTAATCATTAAAAAGAGATGCTTCAGACCATAATTGGAAAAACACACAAGACACACAGATATTCGAATAATGCACTGTTGAAGCTCTAAATGCCACATGCTACATTCCACTTGACTCGGAAATGGGAACACGGAATTATGGAATTTTCAAACTTGGTACGTTAGAGCTACACAGTGGGGAAAAAACACGGACCCCTCCATGAAAGCATGTGTTATTGTATATAGCAGGTGCTTTGCTAAAAACTAATTGAAAGTAGTGAAGTGATATATTATTTACTTTATACATTGTTTATATTACTTTTGACTTATCATTCAAAGTTGATGCTGTCAGCGGCCATGTTGATCGGATGTTACTTGCTGAACTCTGGGCTGAGGAGACCTTTCCAACTTTCCGAGTAGGAATTCCGAGTTGAGCTTTGGGTTTTCATAGTCGGCTATCGGAAATTCCGAGTTACGAGCGAATGCAGCATTAGTTATGATGCTTTTTCACTGACACGGATTCTGGTTCTGGTACCTGATCTAGAACCGTTCTATGCTTTTACACTGCAAAGGAACCATTTCATGTCTTGGCTCATTCATTGTCACCGTGGAAACAAACACCTTGCTCTAATCCCCTTTACATGCTAGCTAGCTGTTTATTAAAAGGCATTAAAATAAGGCTAATAAACCGATATTGAATGAACCACAACATCTGGAACATAAAGCTATTCTCATTTTTTTTAAATAAAATTAATCAGCTAGCTGGTTAAGAGTTAAGCTAACTGATTAGCAGCTAATAAGCTACTTATTAATTTAGATTAGTGAAGCTTATAATGTTTAGACAAAAAGAACAGAAAGAAGTCAAATAGGATTTTTTTGAAAGAAAAGAGTCGTCATGTGAAATGAGTGAAATCATGTAAATTAGTGAAGAGTAAAACACGTCAGGATGTGCTGTTATAGGAAAGTAATCAACAATGAGGTGGTGTGATGAAGTAGAATCACTGTCACCACCCTAAAGTTGATTATTTCCCAATATATACCACAGCACTTTGCCAACAATGATTATTTTCTGTTATTTAAAGAGAAATGTCATACTTTGTAATGATAATGAATGATATATAATCTGTTTATAGTCACATTGAATGTTGTGGAACGTCTCCCAAACAAGTTAGTTCCTGTTCTCGCTTACGTTATAACAGCTACAAACTGTTGTTCCCTCACCAATCTCTCCTTTCTCACTCTCTCGAAGTTAATAAGAGAAAATCACACTCAGCTTGCTTATAAATATTCAGGTTTTAGTTTCAGTCTCATGCCTTGCCAAAATACAGAGCTATAGATGAGACACCCACATAGTTTTCACCGCACACACACACACACACACAACCTGGACATGCATATAAATGGATCATAATGGAGGAGGTAATGTGCAAACACATGCTCACACATTGAAGTGCACAGTGCAGACGCAAAAACAAATCGAAACACAGGAGCAATGAAATGTGAAACTAAAGAGTGTGATGAGGAGCAGAAAAGAGTGAAATTGAGAAAACACAACAGCAGTGTACACAAATTAAAGCTGCACTACAGTGAACGTGTCAACTACAAAGCACACATACACACACTCACTGTTAAAAGTAACTCTGAAAAAAGTAACCACTAAAAAGTGTGATGTGTCGTTCTAAATTAAATATTGTGACAGTTGGCAAATTTGCTGTGATGTAAAAGGAATAAACACTTCAGGATGTGCTTTTTCAGGAAAATCATCAACTTCAAGGTGGTAGCAGTCAATCCACATCATCACACCACTCTGTCGCTGATTATTTTCCAACAACAGAGTGCTCCATTATGTTTTATTCCTTACGTAACAGCATGACTGTTCAACCACTAAGCGGCTGAGGTAGATCTTCGAATTTACCTTGTAAAGGCACAATTAGTTTGTCCTCTGTGTTTATGTATCTGAAAGTACTGTTTTTATTCCTTTTTTTGTGGTAGTCTTTATAAGCATGGTACGAGATGCACACAGGGCATTAAAAAGGAGTTAGGACATGCCACAAGGGTGCATGTCGTGCTCATCCCATATCTTAGGTAAGTATGTAATGTAAATATTTATGCAAAGCAACATAAAGGCAGAAACTGATATGGGTACACTGGGGTCTCAACACAGAGGAAAGAAGAAGAGAGAACAAAATAAAGGGGGAGGGGATAGGGAAGGTCCAGACAAGGGTCCAACAGTGACCTTGCGGGACCTCAGGGGGTTTGACTCTCGCCAATTAGAGAAAAACTGACAGGCTGCCAGTGTGCTCTTGACACAACTGGACCGCGCTGGATGCTAACAGCCCCAGGACCCTTGCACCCCTCCATTTCGCTCACTCACTCGCCAGATCTTCTGGCAAGAAGCAGAAGTCATTCATGGGGGGGGGGGGGGTGTTTTCGACAGCCACGTCATGCCTGGCCAATACTGACATTTCAGCCTGTCAGGGTTCTCAAGCCCCCTACCGCGACCCCCTGCATGGAGCTCAATCTTCAAGTGTGGTAAACAACTGGGTATCTGAAGTCAAGCGGGTTTCAGGTGGGGCGCAGTCATCCTATGATCTTAGCTAGGTTTAATGTGAGAATGGAGGAGTGTAAAAAAGAGAGGTGTGATGGCAAGCACCAGGTTGCCAGCTGTCAGGACACAAGGCTCATGCCCCATGATTAACGAGGCCGGGCATAAAGCCACGGGGGCAACAAGGAGAGACCCCGCCAGTGTCAATGACAACAAGGCCGTGTCATCGATCTCACCCCATTTCCATTTCAGACATAGAGGACCCCCCCACCCCCACCCCCAATTCCCACATTTTGGGGCCTTGGCCAGAGGCAGATATGGAAAGCAAACTGGAAGTGTTTCTCCTCATGGCCTCGAGTCAGAGCCGGAGATCAGCAGCCTGGAAAATAGCAGCGGTGTTGTCACCTCCATTTAGATTCTCTCCTCTGGTTTTCCTTCACCGCATCCTGACAGATTCATCTCAACCTGGATTTGCCCGCTCACGTGTCACTTAGCGTTACTTCAGCAACTTTGCTTCAAAGAACAGTTCCTTACCCCGACTTTCACCAATCAGCCAAGTCATAGTTGCTGTTTTGATTATTGCAATGCAGCAATGATGCTAACATGGCTAAGAAGTGATGCTATGCTGATGTGGTTTAGGACACAGTGTGACTTACTGTCATCTATAAAACTGAACAAAACGTCTCTGTGTAGCTGAATGCTGAAATATTACAGGGGTAGCAATCCTGACAAACTGTAATTACTGTAATCACATATGGAAAAAAAAAATGTCATTCCTAATTTCCGTCAGGGGAAAAACATTCATTTTGAGAATTTTTGGAGCTTTCAGACCACTCTGATTTAACCGACTTCGAAACTCAGAAGTGGGGCCACTGCCATCGTCACTGCCAACTCTGGTCCTGGAGAACGCCCTATCCTACATGTTAGTGTTTCTATTATATCCAAGAAAATAAAGTCTTGGTTTCTATATCAGCTTATGATGAACTGTAGCTGACAAATCTCACCATCAGCTTCAGTTCTGTCAAATATTAATCATATGTTGAACTAATGCTTACCATGAATACAGTTATATGCTAATTCTAGCTAATATTGGACAAAAACTAACACTGCCACTTGGTAACTAGTAAACAATAAGGCAAGGCGTGAAGTTTTACAGTCCTCCCAAATTCTCCTACATGGCAAGAATGTACCCATAGCATTAGCACACTTATATATTTATGCATTCTAGGCCTCACCTACCGAAATTCGAAAGTGGAATTGTATTGGAAATCTGAATCTGTTTCTGATTTTTTTCTCTTCTTTTTCATTTTGTAGTTTGTTGATTGTGTATATTATGCATAATTTTGTTTCACTGGGTGTAGGGTGTAACTGCCATTTTGTTAAGGGAAACAACGTATAATATGTGAGAAGGGAAAATTCTGAATCTTTTGTTTGGCGTTTTTTTGTGTAAGAAAGTTAGCTACGGGTGTGTCACAGTTAGCTTGGGGTTGCGGTTATTATTTTGGCCTGTGAAACACCTGAAGCGATTTGGTCGAGAAAGATGTCAATTCCTTGTAGCGCCCCTGCAAAAGAAGTAATGGCTGATTACATTTGGACAGCAAAAACGTGTAAATGATTTTTTTTTTGTGATTTACAACCAGGAAGTGTAAAATCAAATTGTATCCAATAGCTTTTTTCAAGACTTGTGGCCGATCTGGAGCAGAGCTCGGCGCTCAGACTGAAGCCAAAGAGATTACCTCTCCTTAGCCTGTACTTTTTCCGCCCTCCAGGAAGGGCCTATGGGAAGGGATCTGTGATTGTTTATGGATTTGGCCCGTGCCTGGATAACTCCTCACTGATCCAAAAGGAGCTGCCCTGAACAGCGGGGTATCGCGAGTCGAGATTCTCCCTGCAGCTGAGACCCAAAGGCTGGGTGCCATTTTTCGGAGTTGCTGTAGGAGTAGGAGGAGGCGGAAGACGACGGGAAAGTGTGATGATGGAGAGACGCTGAGTGCTGCACAGCATGAGGGTGGAGCTCGGCCAGCCTGACAGCTGCCACTCAAAGGAAGTTAATGACACCACATTGCTGGCATGCCCTTCCCCTACGACTCTCTTTTTTTCTCCCCCAACCTGGTCCAAATGTCTGGCTGACGCTTGGCAAATGCACAGCGACTAGATCTGGGGAGGGGAAAAGAAAGAGAAGAGAAAAGGGGCGGAGGTGACTGGGTGATGAGGATGAGCATGGGGATTATGGATTTTGCCCCGAGGCATCGAAACGGCATGAACGTGTGGTGGGGGGTGTGAGCACATGTGCAAATAGACGAGGAATATTTATTACAATCAACACCCTGGTTGGCACCGCTGGGTGACTTTTAGATGAATTGATGTATCTCCTTCCGTTCTTCCCCACATACCCCCCTGCTCCAAACGCCACTAATCGAGTCAAGTGACTTATTAAAGCACACGAGGAATGTGAGGCTAATTTCATTAGCTGCCCATCAAGAGAGACCCCCGCTATCTGATTCGCGCATGGCTGGAGGGGGAGGAGCCCGAGTGCGTGGGTGTCAGTTATCATCCACAGACAGTTATGGCCATGCAATCAGAGGATGAATGATAGGGGGATAAAAAAAGGGCAAAAGAGAATGAAATAAATGAGAGGAGGAGGACTCATTAGAACTGTGCTTATAATTCTTTGTAAGCATTCTTTTATAAACTCTAAGAAGGCATCGCAAAGCTCTAATAACTTACTATAAGAAATTCCTCAATAACATATAATCATGTTATATCAAAGGTTCATTATGATGCTACATTCTGTACTGCACAGTCTCCATTATAACCAATAATGATGTGAATAATTATAAAAAAAAGGTAATATTTATTTACACCTGGATTCTGATTGGTCAGAAGGTGTTGATTCATTTTCTATAACAGCAGCTCTGACAATAATGCAGCTGCGAATCACAGCTTTATATTAATTTATATATTTAAAATCGTTCATACGGTGAGGTTTTCTGTAAGACGTTGGTTTATCATTTACGGAAGGAGTCTCCAGTGTCAGAATTAAAGCTGTAACTAAGTTTATCAACATCCTCAGGACAGTGGAGTTCAAGCTTTGCGGTTTCTCTGTAACATGACAAGCTGCATTTTTTTTGTCGTATTAAGCACAAAGGAGACAAAAAGGTGAAGCTTGTGAGGTGAGCTTGTATTTATAGCTGCTATAACATAAGTGAGAACAGGAATGAACTTGTTTTGACATTCCACAACACTGAATTTAACTTTAAATGGATAAAAAGTATGACGTGTCATTTATTAATAAGTGAAACATTGTGATCATTGAGAAATTGCTGTGGAATAAGAGGAATAAAACACCTAGGTCGTGACGTTCTAGAAAACTTCGGGATGTGAACAGGAACTCAACTTCACATTGGGCTGGATCACATAACCCTTGATGATTTTCCTATAACCGCGGAGTGTTTTATTCCTTACGTAATGTATAATAAAGATAGCTATAAAGTCTAATGCATTTGCATATATAATTATAACAATGTATAATGCCTCATGAAGGCACATGAAGATGACCTACATAGAAAGTGTAGCAGTAGAACACCAGTACCAGCTCATGTGGCATAATGATCCATCAGGGCGAGTCTGATGACACAAATGTATTTTAATTCTCAGTGACAGTTCTTGGTTTAAGACATGCCTGGGCAGTGCATTAGTGAAGGTTCAGTACAGGGTCAATCAATGGTCATACAGAGGTCATATCTCAGGGGATGATCAGGGTTCCTCCAGGGTTCCTCCTCTTATCTCTACACACATGTCACAGCCAGAGCTATCACTGCTCCATCAGACACTACAAACAGCAGGGATTTATGTTCAGACCAGGTTCAGGAATGATCCGGGATATAACCGAATCCCGAAATCTACATCAATCTCACTAAGTCTCACTAGCTTCATCAGATTAAACCCGAATCCATGGACTATCACTGTCTGAGCTGGGCTGCAGTCATACTTGAGGTAATTTAGCAGTGAACGGAATTGTTGACCGTCACCAATATATTTTATATTTTAAGGAGCTAAAATTCGAATAACTAATAATATTGAACTTTTCCATTCCAGATGCTATGGATAGCTGTTGGGAACTTAATAAACGAGGAGAGGTTTGTTTAAGCCTCAGGTTAATATTCAGTTTTTCTTAAACTATTACTGAGTAACCATTTTCATCTTTCCAGTTATCTTTACCCTTACGGGAAAGGCATGCCGTTACAAAGCCAGACTCTTGGGGAAAAAAAAAAAAAACAGGAGTTCTTGAGATATATGAATAAACAATACATAAAGAAAAAAGATATTAAAAATAAAATAAATAACCATGTTTTTTTTAGACCTAGACAATGACAGAACAAGCCAAAAATAAAACAAAAGTAAAGACTTTTAATTCAAACAAAAAGTAAGGATTCATTACTTTGGAAAGCATGAAACTTTCATTTCCTGATATCTTTAAAAAAAAACATAAAAAATGTAATAAATAAAATGGTCGAATATGGTCGAAATGACAAAAATATCATATCATATCAATAGGTATCATGATATATTGGCTTTGCTAACATACTGCCAGCAAAACAGAAATATAACAGGAAATTTAAAAAAAACCCAAAAAACATTTACCAATTTTAAAGCTTTAATTTTTTTTAAACATTTAAAAAAAATCTAAACATGTTTAGAATCTAATCCTCTGCTTTCACAGGTTGTAACTTGTATCCAAAAAAAATAATAATGTGATACCTGTAATTGACAATTTCACACACACACACCCACATGCACACACACAAGCCATGTGCATAGAAATCAGAACTGCTCCATTCAAATGCAAAACACAGTGTTATCTACAGAACGCTCTTCACTGCTCTGCACTGCTTTACATCACCGAGGGCAAAGTGATTATTTACAAAACGCCTTGTGTGTGTGTGTGTGCATGTGTGAGTGTGTGTGAGAAATGAAGACGCATATGCGTGTCTGACTATTTTTCCACAAAAGATCACAAATGTTAGCGTTTTTCTTTTTCGTGAAGAAATGTGTAAGCACACGGCCTTCCAGATATATGAAGGCCATAACTCATCTTTCTTATTGTTCTAACTTTATCACGGTGTGTGATATTGAGGTGTTAGCGCCCGCGTTAGACGTTAGGAGACGTGAGGAGACGTGAGGAGACGTATCCACGCTAACCGCCTGATAGTTCTTCCACATTGTCTCCGTGCACAAAGCCTCAGCCTCAGAGATTGCTGTAATCCGTCACATTTATTTAGCTGTGGTGTTGTTTGTCAGGGTTAAACTATTGCTTGTGTTGTTTGCAGGTGTGTGTGTGTGTGTGTGTGTGAGAGAGAGAGAAAGAGACGGAGAGAAGCTCACGCCTTGTGCCCGGGTGTCTCAGGGAAGGTCTAAGATCAGATTACTGATCTGCGCAGGAAATGAAAGTAGGTGACAGTGAGTAATCACCATGTGGTGTGTGTGTGTGTGTGTGTGTGTTACAGAATGTAAAGTTACAGTTATAGCTTCATGCGTAACATGTTATAAAGTGGCATTTATAATGTCCGGATACATAAAGAGATACAAATCCTTCATGGTAATATTTCCTATGAATCGTGTATGAATAACGCATTATAAATACAGCAATATCTTATGACGCATCACATAAGCTACGCTATAAACGCAGTAGTTGCATGCATTTGTAAATACTGATCTGTTTATAAAGCATGAGCATATGATTTCATAATGTCAGAATACATAAGACATGACAATATCTATAGTAAAGCATATACGACGTGTTATAAAGTGTTACGGCGTGTTCTTATGAAATGGCATGCTTAGGCATGTAACTATAACTATGTATGACATTTATCTATGCATTTCTAAGGTACTGTTGATGCCGTATTACATGTGAATTGCATCTATGAGGCATTATGAATACAGGATTCAGAGGAAGTGGTACCATGAAGAGGTTCTTGATGCTAATCTGTGAATTAGGAGATTTTCTCATCGACAGATGAGGATTTAAATTTCAGGAAGGGTGGAGAGATTCAGTCAGGACAGAGAGAGAGACGTGGAGAGTCGGGTTACACAGTAGTCTGGAACCGCATGACCTTCGACCCGGGGGTAACCTGAGGAGCCAAAGACAACAGCTGTCCACCAACAAGTCATAACAGTAACTAAGAGGCTATAACTTCACGTCAGTGTGTGTGTGTGTGTGTGTGTGTGTGTGTGTGTATGAGAGCCATAATAACAATGGTCCTAACTACAGAGACCTTGCGATGTTACCATCCGTCTTAGATGATTCAATTCTAAGTGGACAGTACCACTGTTGGGGGTGTTACAGGGACACAGAATGGCACGTACCACTTGTAATGCAGCATGGAAAGGTTAATTAACTAGGCTAATACGCTCATCTCGAACTCTTCTTCATCTAGGAATAACATAACAGTTGTTGTAGAACATGTGAAAGCGCACTATAAACTCATCACACCGCGGCGCTGTTGCATTCTGGATTCTGATTGGTCAGAAGGTGTTGATTAGTCTTCTATAACAGCAGCTCTGACAGTAGAGCAGCTGCAAATCACAGGTTTATATTAAAGCAAAAGGTCTAATACGTTATCATTTCTGTAGTAACAGCTCATTCACAGGAACTTGAACGACGGACAAGTCCGCATAAACGTGTGTAATCGTTGATATGTGAAGTTTACTCTAAGGACACATTTATTTAACATTTATGAAAGGAGTCTCCAGTGTCCGTGCTCAAAGGAAGACACGGGACACGAGAAAGTCTTCAGGAGTTTACACTTCGTGGTTTGTTTTTTTGCCTTATTAACTAGAGAAAAAAAGAGAGGCTGGTGAAAGAATGTCTGTTTATAGCTGTTATAACGTAAATGAGAGTGAGACTCGTTGATTATATTTCTACAACAGCACGTCATGAAGTATTTTTTTCCTTAAATATGGCGCCATTTTAGCGTCAACTACGGCTTAATCAACACAGTCAAGTGGCATGGCTTATGTGTGGAACTGCTTGTGTGTGTGTGTGTGTGTGTGGCATTGGCAAATAGCCCTTAACAACTTGTAAGTGCATTTTTTGTGACAGCTGATGGCATGGTTATTCCAGAAACTTCCTCGGTTTCATGATTGTATGTGGATGTGACTCTATTAAGCGCACGGGTTCAAAAGCACATCATCCATCAACGAGGCGACGGCCAAGGCGGCACAATAAACCTGGATGATCTCACTCTCTCTCTCACACACACACACACACACACAGGGTGCTGGAAAGGTGTTGTACATGTGGGTATGTGTTTCTTTTAAGCATTTGCTTGGGAATATTATGACAGAATGTTTCCTCGTTTTCAGTTTTAAACCGTAAGCACACATGATGGATTGCAGTCTCGGAGTCTCAGAAGGTCGCACTCCAGGCGTCCCAGGCGAAGCTACACCCTCCAGTAGGCGCTTTAAGGAATAACGATGGCTGGAATGAACAGAAGGAGATACGAGGTCTTTAGGGGTCACCGGATCCAATCCCAGTGTCAGAATTCGCTGTCTCCCGGGAATCCACTGTCTCCAGGATCGGGGTCTTATCACGATTTTCCATTTCTATCATCAGACCCGTGCAGTCCGGGCAGCGGCGAGGGCAAAGACGAGGCCGCGATTTCAATCACAGACATTTCAAGTACAGAGCGACAGAGCATTTGCGGAAGAGAGCCCGAGCCTGGAAGTGCGCAACTGGACTGAAGTCAATAGTCTGGCATGTGATTGGATTTAAATGATCCATTCAAATGATCCCTTGCTTTAGGGCTCTTTTTTTGAAGCCAGGCAATCATGTAATGGAGTTTTAAGTAGTTTAAGGTCATCAAGACTACGATGAATCAATCACACAAAACAACACACAAATCACAGAAAAAAAAAGAAATGCAAATGCCACCAACTTAGGTAAATTGACCTCCACGGAAAAAAGGCTTTCAAAGCCAGCGCTCGCCTTTACAAAGAGAAGACGATCAATAATACTGCAAAAGAGCTTTCAATTATTTACAAATCGCCGGGCTGATAGGATTTAAGGGAACCGGAGCTCGATTCCAGGCAGGAAGTTGTGCGCAAGCTGGAAAATCAACCACTACAATAAAGTTACGAAAGCACTGAAACCTCAGATTTCATCACTTGATCGTGTTATTTGAAGTCCTACACACTCATGTTTTGCTTCTTTCCTATGTTTACATTAAATTTAACAACAAGATTCGACTGTATGGACTGTAGCAAAGCTAAAACGTTCAACAATGTGGGAAAAATGGGTGATGGACTTTCCAATAAAAGATCCTGTGGGTGAGAGACACTACAAAGATACTTGATGGTTTTCTCTCTCTCTCTCTCTCTCTCTCTCTCTCTCACACACACACACACACACTTTCTCAAAGAGCCTGAAAAATCCACGACACAACAATAACTGTGAATGCATCAGGGATGTCCAGCATGCTGAATATGTGTGTGTGTGTGTGTGTGAGTGTGAGAGAGAGAGAGAGAGAGAGAGAGAGAGAATGTGTGTGAGAGAGAGAGAGAGAGAGAGAGTGAGTGAGAGAGAGCAAAAATAAAAGGTCAGTCTATGTATCAGAGAGAATGATGTGTGTGTGTGTGTGTGTATGTGTGTGTGAGTATGTGTGTGTGCGCACTCTGAGGTTTCATGGGACGGATGATTTATCTGCTTTCGAAAGAGCCAATTTTACATTCCACATTTCCACACAGCCTTACTCCCTCTGAAGTCGTCTCATACACACACACACACACACAAATATTTTACACATGCCCAATCTAAGTTAAACACAGAGACTGAAGCTATTGTCACACACTCGCAAAGATCAAACCGCAACCTGCACGAGTGACATCCCAGAGAAGTGCACTGTGTGTGTGTGTGTGTGTGTGTGAGAGAGAGAGAGAGAGACAGAGAGAGAGAGTGTATGTTAATGTGCGATGTAAGTATATAATATCCACATTTCCTGAATGATTCCTTTTGACATATGAACTCTGAATCCAAATTTACTTGTTCTAGATTAAATTCTCTCTCTCTTTCTGTCTCTGTGTGTTTGTGTGATTTATCCGAAGACTTTATCCATTTCTAGCTACATTTTATGTACTTAAGGTTCTTATGTTATAGCAGCTATAAACTGTTTTTCCCTCACCAGCCTCTTTATTTTTCTCTTGAAGTTAGTAAGACAAAATAAATAAATAAATAAATAAACAAACGCAACTTGTCATGTTACAGAAAAATCGCAAACTCGTCTGTCCAGCAGATCTCGGAAAACTTAAAAGTTATAGCTTTACCTCTGAAACTGGAGACTCCTTCCATAAATGTTGCGTAAACCTCTCCTTACAGATAATTTCACCATTTCAACGATTACACACACGTGGAGCGACCCTGTGAATGACCTGTTGCTATAGAAACGATAGCTTATTAGAATGAATGAGCACATTAATATAAACCTGCACTACTGTCAGAGCTGCTGTTATAGAAAACTAATCAACACCTTCTGACCAATCAGAATCCAGAACCCAACACTGTAGCACTGCGAGAGCAAGAGGCATCCTTAATGCCACTACATTTTCACAAGCTGCTTCTAGTTTTAAGATTTTTCACCAGATCAGATACAATAAGTCGGCGTGTGTGTATGTGTGCGAGTGTGTATCTGTGCTGGAGTGTGTGCGTTTATCTACATAATTAGTCTCATCTCCCTTTATTAGACTCTTATAATGCGGAACACACTCGGTCTCAGCTTGAATTGTAGTCCAAAGCTTGACTTTCTCAAATAATTATATTTTCCAACCAGCCACAAAGCAAAGCTGGGCTAATGACTCGCCTAATTGGTGCAGTTTCATTTTGGATCGCACCCACATTCCTGTTTTGTTTTTTTTTGTAAGAAAAAAAGGGAAGAAAAGAAAGAAAGAAAGAAAACAAGCTTATTCGTAAGCCGAGTGGCCTTTTTTCCAAACTCAGCCATGACATCTGTTCCACAGCTTCATCGTTAGCCTACTTTTTAAAGGTTACAAAGTGACAGGAACTGGTGTAGGGACGCTTATTTTCCTTTACACTCACAGAACATGGAAAGACTATTAAACAAATCACACACACACACACACACATATACACACATAGATTATATTCCCTACACACACACAACCATGTGCTCAATTATACCACCTCATACACACACACACACATACACACACCTGCGGAGAGACAGGCCAGTCTAATTAACATTTTCCTGGAGTACAGCTGCAACTTGTCACACACACACACACACACACACACACTCCATGCGCCGAGAAATTCGCCACACCGGCAAATTTATTCAACAAGGAGCTCGTTTCCGCCTGACACACGCTTCACAATGATTTATGAACCTGCTCATTGACCCAGTTTATGTTGAAAAGGGAACAGGAGAGCGCTCCTGACAGCGCTTCCACACTCGATAGGGACACTACGGCGAGCGCGGCCGGAGCACTGAGTCACGATCCGAACAGAGACGCAGAACGAGATTAGGACGAGACGAAGAGACGAGGACTCGCTATGCCTGCTGCGTATCAGCGACAATCTTTCAGCCATCTCTGAGGGAAAATGAATTAGAGGAAGTAACTCAGGAGAGATAAGATGGACAGGAAATAAAGCTCAGTAGGTAGAAAGGCATTTGGGTGGTAAAAATATTAAATGTCGGAATAAAATCGATTCCAAAAGGGAAATCTGATTGTTGAAGATGTAGTGATGAAGCCATGGCATATAATAATTTAGAGGATTATTTTCCTATAACAGCATACCTAAAAGTGTAAAGGAGCAATAACTTAATATGTTTTATCCATTTATAGTTACATTTAATGTCGTGGAACATCTGCGAAACACGTTTGTGTTGTCACTTACGTTACGGCAGCTATAACCAGTCGTTCCCTCACCAGCCTCTCCTTTTCTCTCTTTTCAAGTTAAACCAAAGACAAGAAACAAAGTGTGTCATGTTACCCAAGAAACTACAACCCTCTGTCCGGAGGATGTCGGAAAACTGTCACAAAGCACTGACACTGGAGACTCCTTCCATAAATGTTAAATAAATGTTTCCTTACAGAAAGTTTCGTATCAATAATTATTCGTTTTTAATCTGTTTCTGTGGAGTGTCAAAGATACAACTCCCTGAATTGTATAGAAACGATAACGTCTTCTGAAGTGCATATTAATATAAACCTGTGATATATAAACCTTGCATATATATATATATATATATATAAATATATATATATATATATATATACATATATATATATATACACACACTGTGTATATATATATACAGTACTGTGCAAAAGTATACATGCAAGGAAATGCTGTAAAGATGACTCCAAAAATAATGACATTAAATCTTTCTACTTAAAAGAAAAATACCACAACGTGCAGTAAACAGTAATAAACTAAACAAGCTCAATATTTGGTGTGATGACCCTTTGCTTTTTTTTCTTAAATGGTACTCTCAGGTACAGTGTGTGCAGTTTTATAAGGAAATGAGCTGTGCAGAAGCAGCCACAGTTCTTCAGGAGACTTTGACTGTCACAGTTGCTTTTTATTTTTGCAGCAAAACCCAGCAGCCTTCATTCGGTTTTTTAATCTGAAAAGTGTCTCTTACTTCATCTGCTGCTTTCTTTACTGACATACAAACATTTATGTGTAACATTTCATTTTGTGCTGGAAAACTAATATTTGGAAGTTTGTACTAAATTTTTTTTTTTCGCATAGTACTGTATATATATATATATAATTGCGGAAGAAGGTAGAAAAAGAAAGAGTATCTAAAGTACAGTGAATCAATGTTATATACAGTAAGTACTAATGATAAACCTGATACACTCGGAAACATGTATTATTGCAATTGCGGTTGAATGGATTGCAATTGAAATTGAAAATTAGTCAGTGACTAAAAGTGCTTCTGAGCTACACCGGATAATTCCTCATCCTCCTCTGTATTAAATCGGTATTACAAATCAATATATTTTTCCCCAACTCAACAATAATCTGTTTCCAAATACACACTTCTACATCTTGTGCATGCTCTTTGCTACATTGCTCCTGGTCAATACCTAAAGCAACATGCTCGTCTAGCTAATCCCGCTGCACCTCCCTCCAATCTGCTTTCATATTAATAATGCAGCGAGATCCATTCAAAGGCTCTTCTCTCGCTGCTCTGTGGCCCAGATCGGGCTCCCGCTGACCCGGGCAGCTCCAGCGGTGCGTGCAGGACGCCTGCCTTCAATCTGTTTCCACACGGCTATTCAGAGAGCTCGCAGGGGTCCTGTACGGCACAACACCGCCCGAGCTGGGGCTTCGGGATCAGACACAGGGAACTGGAGAACACACATCAGAGCCATCATAACAAAGACAGATATTTACACTCTTAAAGGGAAAAGAAGACAAATGGAACAAGGCGAATGCTTTCGCGAGCCTTGTTAAGTCCAGAAAGACATTCGCACATGTTTCAAAGCGTCTTAAAATGAGGATTAGAAACAAACATCATTCGAGTAAAGTTAATATTACTCCAATAATCCAGTAACTTCGAATAAGTAAGGAATAAAACATGCTGTGGTGCCCTGCAGGGTTTTATTCCCCTTATACCACAGCAATTTGACAACAATTACCTTTTTTATTCATTTGAAAAACCAGGTCACATATTTGATCCATTATTAGATCCATTTAATGCTGAGTAACATCCACAAAACGAGTCCGTTCCTGTTCTCACCTAGCAGCTATGAACAGTCGTTCCCTCACCAGCCTCTCCTCGTCTCTCTTAAGTTAATAAGACAAAAAGACTTTTTTTTTTTTTTTTTTTTACATTCGCATTACAGAGAAACTACAAAGTGTAAACTCCTCTTACAAAACGCTGACACTGGAGACTCCTTCCACAAACGTTAAATAAACATCTCCTCACCATATCAACAATTACACATGTTTTTTTAACAGTTCAACCATGGAACGTCTACTGTACACGTCTCTGTCTAATGAAATGATAAAGTATTAGATTGAGGACAATGACATAGGTTAAAGCTGTGATTTGCCTGGTAGCCGGAACTACTGTCAGAGCTTCTGTTACAGAAAATTAATCAACACCTTTCAAACCAATTCTGACCTATCAGAATCCAAAAGAGCCACGTTCTAAATGATATTAGTTTCCTTCCGATTAGGCACTTTGACGCTGACTTTTTCTCCCATTTCCATTAGCGCTCATCTAGTTCCTTTGCCGTCATCCTGCTATACTTCCCGTATCCCTTCATCCTTTTGACACTCCTGACCTTTAACCTTTCACCCCTGAGGTTATAAAGTGTTCAACACTCCATTTAAGATCTCGTCTCCACCATGAGAGAGAGAGAGAGAGAGAGAGAGAGGAAGAAGAGAGAGAGAGAGAGGTAGAGAGAGAGAAGAAGAGAGGAACGATGCTGGAAAATAAAAGAATAATCGAGAGACTTCATCAATTTTTCATGAATTTTCATTTGGGCGAGGAGACCCCTCTTAAAGCGATCGATAGATCAAGCGGCTGTCACACAGTTAGCACCTGGGGGCTGCTGCCACGGTCACGGAAGAGCTGGGAGAAGATCAGAGACAGCGTGCCGCGGCAACACAAACCCCCTACCCGCTTCACGCATACATACACGTCCTACAACTTGCACACACACACACACACACACTTCCCTTTCCTACTTCCTTCCCCTGCAGCACTGTTGAGCATCTTCAATTATTGCTGATAAATATGAAAATGGAGTCACTCTCTAAACGCCATGGTTAAACCTAATAAAATTATCTAACAAGCTAAAAGAAATAAAAAAACATGATACTCGAAGGGCACAGAAGGTTTATACAGCCATGACATCATCATGGACTAGGGGCGTGGTTTATTTGATTGACAAACCATCAAAACACATTATGTGCTCATCCAGTATCCAACACTGGCTAACCAGAGAACAGCAGAAACTGTAGATTGTAAATGTTTTGTTTTACACTGTATGTAGTGGGAAGAAATTAAGTGTACAACAGATTTTTCACTGGTACCTCGTCCTCCATGTTTGTTTTCTCGCTTGCCTCTCATCTTGCGACCTGATTGGTCCAGAGGCAACAAAGCGCTTGACATCAAGAAACATGAGCCAGCAGAAATACTGTAACTTTAGTTATCTTTCTCCTCTAGTTATGTTCGCATTGTGCAGCAAAGCCAGAAATTCTGTAATGAATTTCTGGAGTGAGAGGCAGAACCAAAAATCCAGTGGGTGGAGCTAGATCTGATAAAACTCCTCCTCTAACTCCTAACCCATGAGAAGCTGTATAAAACCTTACATACACATCCAGCCCGAAAAACACTATGTTGTCTCTATTCCCTGGACCTTCATTTCTGCAGTGAGCAACACAAAAATCATGCGACTGAAAAGCTAGGATATAAAACAATGGTGTCCATGAAGACATGAGCAAGTCCTAGAAAGTTCTCCTCATCCTAATGAATGTTACACACACCGGATGAGGAGCATTTCTTTAAAGTTCAGCCCCGTCCCCAGATCAGCTCCGATCTGCCAATATTCCTCCCTCTGGACTTCCTGGCAGGCAATATCGTGTAAACCCCTAGAACCACCGCGCACATCTTTCTCTCATCCGAGCTCTCATCCATCTTTCCCTGGCCTCATTCTTCATTTCCATCTCCAGTACGTGGAACATGAAACCGTGGAGCTGGAGACAAGGAACTGAAAGGAAGAAATGTAGCTCTGGAAAAATGCTGAAAGGTCCCGTAAATGCTGCATGTTTAGAAATAACACAAGGAACAACATGCCTTTCTTGCCTTTCCTCGACCTATGAAAAGGAAGCAGGGTTGTTGTTTTTTTTTTTGGTTACCAAAACCACATTTTTACAAAACCAATAAAATTTAAGACTAGATCGTCTAAGTCCATAAAGCTGAAGCGAGCGCTCATGCATGGCTTTTCTAACCCTTCATCCATTTTATGACTTGTTCTGATTGCTGTCTATTTTAAGACTCTAATTGTATGTTATTTCCTGTATTAGGCACAGACCAAAATTGTATGTCCATGTAATCACACGATTATTGGCCAACAGCAATCTACATTAAACAACAAAGAAAATAATGTTCCAAGGTTGGAGCCTCCCTTTTGGCTCCAGCCAAACACACACACACAGACACACACACACACACAAACACACAGTCATTCCATCTTTGGGTCAGAAATGACCAAAATCAATCATGAGTTCATTTTGGAGAATGCTATAAAGAAAGTAAAGTGAGTGCACGTGAAAATCGGAGACTTACATGCTACTTCCAGGGAGGCGTTACGACTCACGGCTTCCCCGAGGTAGTTGCGGGCCACGCAGACATACGCTCCTTCGTCCGGTTTGCTCCGGCGGCCGTGGACTATTTTCAGGAAGAAGAGGGAGCCGGTGGGCAGCAGCATGCGGTGGGAACGAGAGTCGTCTTTGTCTGTCTCGACCCTCTCGCCGTCCTTGTACCACTCCACTGTGGGCGTGGGCCGCCCCTCGGCCTTGCAGTTGAGGGTGGCGGGTTCGCCTTTGGACACAATCAGGTCAGAAGGATGCTCCACGATGCGGGGCGGTGAATCCTCCTGCCGCAGACGAGATCCTGGAGAACAGACAAGAGACGAGACAGAATTCATGAGTAAGGGTCATCAGCCTGACTTTTTCGTCTCTGTTAACATTAAAAGGAAAAAGAAAAAACTGCCTTACATGTTACCGAGAAACCACAGAGCACTGGAGACTCCTTTTGTAAATGTTAAATAAACATCTACTTACAGAAAACTTCATCATATCATGATTACATATGATGATTCATTTATTCACCTCAGCCTTCTATACAAGTCCCTGTGAATGAGCTGTTACTATAGAAACGATAATGTGTCAGAACTGAGCTGACCAATCAGAATGGCGCATTAAACAGTGCTGTGGTATAAGTGTATATATTTACTAAAGTATAATGGTTTCTGTGTTAAGCTTCTCGATTGAATCCATATTGACTGTAATTTATTTCAAGAGCAGCCTTAATCTTTGTCTTTAAGACTTTAATCCTGTTCTGTTCACGAGTTGGCAGTGTTACATCCCGGACTATTGTGTTATCTAACAACAATAAAGTGGTTTATATTAAAATCTTCAATATACAGTACAGTGTCTTCATCGCAGTTATGATCAATATTAACAGCCCTGATGGGAATGTAGCCTGAAAATCCTTTCCCATGCTCTCCGATCCTCTTTACAGGTTGTGCGAAAGCAACGCAGGGTAACAGAGAGGATCCAACAGCACATTTTGGTTTGGATTTCACAAACACAAAATGTTTACAAAATGTTTAACACTGTGCTTTTACCTTAATCCTCTAAGCTCGACATCAACTCTGCACAATAAATTGAAAATAAATAAATAAATAAAGACATAAATACACGAATAAATAATTTAAAAAAAAAATTACTACACATTATTTTCAAGCTAGACTGAAAAAATAAAACTTCACAATGAAAAAAAAAAACATTTTTCCCCCCAAAATTTGAACTGTTGTTGACAAAATGTACATGCCTCATTTTAACCCAAATTCAATACATCATTTA
The DNA here is from genome assembly GCA_037576675.1 of Pangasius sanitwongsei. Classification (NCBI taxonomy): domain Eukaryota; kingdom Metazoa; phylum Chordata; class Actinopteri; order Siluriformes; family Pangasiidae; genus Pangasius; species Pangasius sanitwongsei. The sequence goes on along the minus strand of CM075016.1, from coordinate 21,658,474 downwards.
TTCGTAATTTATTACTTAAAACAGATAGCAAATAATAAAAATAATGCTGCACAGATTCAAACATTTCTTTAATAAATATATTATTAAATTATATCACAACTTTTCCTGAACTGAGCAAAAATGTTAAACTTCGCTAATAGCTAATTACAGTAAATAAAGGGCTAAATAAATGTAAAATATAAATAAATGGCTACAAATAGCTAAATAAACAGCTTAATAAATTAAGATAAAATAAAATGTTTATGGTGATTTTATAAAAGTCCTCTTAGTTACATTCTAATCTTTGAATCCCATTGCTTGAATTCCCACCACCTGTCTTTGACCTGTCAATCCCAAGTATTATTTTCTTCCCACGTCATCCACAATTCCAATCTTTTTACCCTAAACACTAATTCCGGGTGTCCTAGCAGGCCATTTGGGACCTGACCCATATGACAGAGGGCTTCCGAGGGGTTAGACCCACACTGTGTTAAAATGCTAATCCCCTGAGCCTTCCCCTGCATGGCTCTGCTTCATGTATGGTTGATGCTGGCAGGTTGTGCTACGAGTCTGGCCCTTATGATAATAGTGTGTGGGAGAGCGTGCGGTGCGAGTCTTAATCCCAGAGATAAGGAGCCAAGGGCCACCCTGCATTTACATTACTGAAGTTTGGACGAGCTGGAGACAAAAGCAGGCCCTGATCCCCCAAAAAATCCAAGCCAAAGACAGGGGCTTAGCTTGATGGGCTAATGCAGCCTTGCTAGCTTTACACGCTTCAATAAGGTGTGGCTGGTGGTGACGGCACTCTGTTGATTCTAAAATGCCCCTTTTCCATTCGTTTCACAGATTTGAATAGTTTAGCTCTGAGAAGGAGTTCAGAAAAGCATAAGGGAGAGCGTCATTGTTTACACTCCATGAATACTGCATGAAAGTGTGTGTGTGTGTGTGTGAATGAGTGTTATCAAAATAAAACACATCAGAATATTCCCTTCTAAAACACTCATGTCAATGCAACAAAATGCACTGACATTCACACTAGCTGTATTATGAACACTACATATATAGTTCATGCTAGCTGTTGTGAAGGATATATAGCTCATGCTAGGTGTTATGAATACTATACATAGTTCATGCTAGCTGTGTGGTAAAGTATATACAGTAGGAGTCATGCTAGTTGTGTTAGGAAGGATCTATAGTTCATGTTAGCTATGTTCTGAAGGATATATAGTTTGTGCTAGCTGTTGTGAAGGATATATAATTCGTGCTAGCTGTCGTGAAGGATATATAGTTTATGCTAGCTCTTGTGAAGGATATATAGTTCATGCTAGCTGTAGTAAAGGATATACAGTTCATGCTAACTGTGTTATTAAGTATTATACTGTAGTATAATAATGCTGTGTGTGTTATGAAGGATATATAGTTCATGCTAGCTGTTGTGAAGGATATATAATTCATGCTAGCTGTGTTAAAAGGATATACTGTACAGTTCATGTTAGCTGTTATAAAGGATGCTAGCTGTGCTATGAAATATATAGAGTATAATTCATGCTAGGTGTGTTATGCTATAGTTCATGCTATCATGTTATAAACTATATATAGTTCAGAAGACCGCTTGGGGCCAGTTGTGCAAAAGAAAGAGGGACGAGAACCTCCCTCAGGGGACCAGGTGTTCTGCTGACGTACAGAACTGAGCGTTGAGATTTGTGGAGGAAGTACAAACAGGAGGCTTTTTGTTTAGCAGGCTGATAAGAGCCTGAATGCTGGTTGTGCATTATCCTAGCTAACCGTGTGGATCTGATAACAAGAAACAGGACAAGATAGATACACAGTTGAGCCAGAATGAAAATGTGTACTTTTTCATGTTTATAACAGGGCTAGGTCGAGTAAAAGAGAGAGAACATGATGGGCATCTTCCCTTTCTAAAGACTCCATAAGGTCAATTGTCTCCCGCTGTGTTGTATTGACCCCTGTTTGGAGGAGGTGACTTCTCCACACTCCAACTAATTTTGGCTAATCCCTGCCATTTCCCTCTCATTGATTAATGATCAGAGCTGCTGTCTGTTATCTAAGTGGGGTAACTGACAGGAAACAGGCCAATGTGAAGCTCAACAACTGTGACAGTGACTAATGGCTCATTATCTAATCCACTAAAGGCTAGAGCTTCTTTAAAAGGTGTATGTAAATATAATGTATGTGATATACAGTATGTAACATATTCTACTCTCTTCTTGTATCTTCAACGTCTGATCTGGTGCTACGAACTATGGCTACATGTCTAACTCCCAAAACGACACATGTGCCTTAATGGTTTGGAAAGCGAATGCAGCCGAAGAAGCTAGAATCTATATTATTTATTTATGTTGGATGCCTGTGTGTTGAGGATTGAAGTTCTGCGTCGACAACAGTGACGAGGATAAAGTGACAATTCTTTTCATGACGGGTGAGCTGGTAAGTGCGATGTGAGATGATTTGTGTCCACTGAATGTGTGAATTATTTACAACCCCACATAGCTCATGGTTCACGCTATATCATGACCTCCAGGTCCTGCTCAACCTCACAATCCCACTTGGAATGGTCTGATTAGACTGGCATGATTAATAGATTAATAAGATTTGCTCTTATCAGATAACAGAACTTGGATACTCTATGATAGGCACGCTCTCACCAAATGCCACTGAGATTTCTTCGGATAAGTACTCTGATCTTTATTTTATCGCAGAGAGAAGAAGATGGCCATGTAAGGAATGGTGAAAATCCTCCATACCCAAAATTAGGAATCCGGTATTAAGCCTGACTTTTGCATAAAATGCCCCATTAATGAACAAAAGTGTTGTTGTACACACAAATACGAACACACACAGAGCTACCTGATTGAAGCATCTGCTTCCCTTCTTCAGCCCTGAGTTACTGGCAGAGGTTTTACATAGATGAGGCAAAGACATCAGCACTGGCCACGCAATTCAATTTCGTTCAGTTTAATTTCGTTTAATCCAATTTGTATTCCGATCTACATCCTCTAATCACTTAAACCTTGAGCCACCATCTGCCCGCTGCTTCTCTACAGCAGGAGAAAAAATGTACTCAGCAGATGCCTGTGTGATTGCTGAGAAAAAACGGGTAAAGGCAAATGCGCGAGGGATCGACGTGACTGTGCCAAGTGTGCTTCTCACCATGCAGATCTGTAAAACAGATTTGTGTATTTTCTTGGCATGCCATGCACACATATGTTGTTGCCTTGTCTCTTAAAGCAGGCACCTTTAGACCTGACACACGAAATCAGTTCAATCTAAAATTATCTACTCAAATTAGCCAATCAAGGGCCGTAATTAATGCTCCCCACTTATCCGTAAACAATCAAGAAAATGGAGGGAACTTCATTTTGCCGTGATTGCAGTGACCTCACTGGCCTATGCATATAAAAGATAAATATATACTGTATACCTTCAATCCCAACAGTGTTTCTCCTCTGACACAGAGGGATGTAGCATATCAAACTGAAAGGCTAATGTATATTTCCTTAGCACGCCACTGACTAAATCAATTTGCTTCATTCAGTAGAAGCGCTTTTACGCGGGGGGGGGGGGGGGGGGGGGGGGGGGGGGGGGGGGGGGGGGGGGGGGGGGGGGGGGGGGGGGGGGGGGGGGG
>CM075016.1:21635154-21648493 GCA_037576675.1 Pangasius sanitwongsei | reverse complement strand
TATATATATATATATATATATATACAATCACAGATAAGAGTTTAGATGCTTTGTAGGCTTCAAATGAGCCAATTTATAACAATAGCTGTCAGTTATTGACTATACAGTATTCTCAGCTCTGATTGGTCAGGAGGTGATTTATTTTCTGTAACAGCACCTCAGACAGTAGTGCTCCTGTACATTACGAATACATTGTCCTATCTCGAGTAGCAGCTGCACAATAACATAATCACTGATACAATTATGTCTGTAAGGAGATGTTTATTTAACATTCATGGAAGGAGTCTCCAGTGTCAGCACTTTGTAGCAGTCAGAGGCAAAACTGTAACTAAGTTTTCCACCATGTCAGAACGTTTACAGTGGGGAGTTTACACTTTGTGTTTTTTCAGTAGAACTTGAAAAGAACTCGTTTCAAGGATGTTCCACAACACACAATGTAACTATAAATGGATAAAAATTACGTTCATTAATAAGGGAAAAATTCTAATCGCTGTGGTACAAGAGAAACAAAAACAATTCAGTGCTTTACAGGGAAACACATGGTGTGGTAACAGTAACTCCAAACGCCAAACTACGAACCCTATGAATCAGTAAAGATGCTTTTAATACTCTAAGCATATTTAATTATTTAGTACGAAACAGGAAAAGAGGAATATTTTCCACAATGTGTACGAATGGTGCTTTTCACCATGTGCAATAATGTCTGTCAAGGTATGTTATGTGTGTGTGTGTGTGTTGTGTTGTGTTGTGTTGTGTGCAGACATGCCCAAATCTCTGATTATTCCGCAAAAGCAGGTGTGCTTGGGCCCCTCTTAACCGATTCAGTTGAAGCCTTCCTTACATGTGATGGGCCAACTGTAAACAGTCCCGTCGGGCTGGGCTTGGCTGAGCAAAATGAAAAGCAGCGATTGATTCCCCCTCCTGTATTGTAATCTCTTTAGTCTTCACCCACATGGCCCTGGAGCCAGGCAAATTGAATAGAGAGAAAAATAAATACGGCCTTTATTGCTCTGGAAATGAGAGGAGGGCAGAGAGGGGTGGGGGTTATAGAAGAAAAAACAGGGAGTCATTTAGGTGGCCATGTTAGCCTGCGTTGAAAGATGAATGGATAATGCATGGGGTAGTGAGGAGACTTAGCTTTTGTGAACTGATCACTCATGTCATTGCATTGGCTAAACATTTTACCTCAAAGCCAGCAGGACTGCAGTGATCCCTAGATGGCAGGTAGGATCAAGCTACGCTTAGAGCACAATTTAATCACAAGTCTCTGGATCGCCCACTACTCTGCTTGGGTAAGCCAAATAATGCACAGCGGACCAATAAGATTTATTACGTTTCTATTTTATAGGGCATCTGATTCAGCATATAGGGGCTGGCACAGGTACGCTCGTGGTTTCACTGAGAAATGACCTCGCTGCTGTTTGCCACAGAAACACACTTAGTGCAGATCCTGCCAATAGCAACACCAAAAATCCAAACCATGGCTTGAGCTCTACCATTTATCATCTTTAACTTTTATAAACATTTTTTTACAGTTCCGCTAAAATGCATTTCCATTCCTTCTTAGGGAGGACAAAGATGCATCAAGGTTTCAACTTGTTCTATTTGTATAGCGCACTTAACAACAAGAAAGTGACAAGCATTGCATTCATGCGTTGTTTTGAGTTCAAAACTGTGCTGAGCAGAAAAGCATCTCAAAACGCGCAACGTGTCGAACCTTGAGATACAACAGCAGAAGAATACATCGGGTTCCACTCCCTTCAGCCAAGAACAAATCCGAGGCTACAAGATTGAAGAAGGAAAAAAAAAAAAACATTGCCCGGTCATTTTCACAGCATTAACTGAAGCTCTGCATAAATAAATGCACTGCTCAGCTGCTACGTGATTGGCGGATTGGATAATTGCATGAATGAGCAGGTATACAGGTGTTCCTATTAAAGTGGCTACTGCGTGTACATGTTAATTTCCTTTAGTTTTCCTCAAGATAATTTTTTCTATATTCAGAACAAAAAATCTAGTTTCTGAACATTTGCATATACTATATTCCTGTGGAAATGTGTATATTACAGAGGAATTGCTAATCGCTGCAGTTACATTTGATTTTACAGTAGGAAATGGTGTTTTCTTGCGCAAATATAAAAACAAAGAAATGTTTTTTCGTCATTTCCTCGTCTAAATCTGTTGTTTCATTGAGTATGCATATTTAATTAGACGAAGCTTCGTTTTCATAAACGAACTTTTCTTTAAGTTTCAATACAAAAATTATGCGGAAATGTATCAGCAATCACGTGATGAAACTAGATCGTGAATTCTTTTTTCTTTTGTTTTTGTCTCTTTTTTTTTGATTACCTGATTCACCTGTAGCGTCTTGCCATAAAACTGATTAACAATGCCTCAAATCAACATTCGACTTGTCAGAAATTCATCTGAATCATGGCAGATTCTGTCTAAAGGGATGTAACAAGCTCGAAACAGTGGTCAAAACCAAACCACCTCCTGTGAACTCACTCAACTAACCATGGACTTTGGCTTGGGGAAACTAAACACTGATTTCTGACGTTATTTGCTAAAGGAAAACATGAGCTAAAGTGGCTGAGTCACTGCCATGAGTGACTGTACAGAAAATATCCTACCCTCAACCTTCATCATCTACCATCTACTTTAACATTACACGCAGCTCCATCCTGCGCAGTGCTAGTTAACACAGCGGCAGCTGCTAAAGCGTCTAAGCTAATGCATGCATTCGTGATGCTAGCATGCATCTACTCTCATTCAATACAAGCAATCAATACTGAAATGTGTGATATTGATGGAGGTTATCATCTGCCTCAACTCTTAATGCACTAATGGAATGGAAATGAGAATGCAATCAATTCTTTGAGCCTTAACTTACGCTCTGAACTAGTTTAAACCCTGGGCTACTTTTACAGCTCGAAATCATCAATCACGCATGAGGCGAAAGAGTGCAGTGTTAGGCAGGACACGTTACGCTTGGAGGACCTGCTCTGAACAGGGTTTGAAGGTCATAAAATTGTTGTTTACAATGATTTTAAAGAAATAACTGAGAAATGTTTGCTTTTTCCATTGTAAACAGAAGCAGCTATTCTATTGCAGCTGATATTAGCATTGGACTTCAAGCACATTAGCAGGATAACTGCACTGGCTGCGAGTTGAGCTTAAACTGCCGAGAAATGTAAAGTTACAGCATCACTGAAACACACGGGAAATCCATTAGAGGTCCTGCAAGAAAGAAATCGTCAGTGCCATTTAGGACTTGCGCCACTTTAGCACAAGAAATGAAATAAGAGAGAATAACATCAGCTAACTAGCTAGCTGCATGGAGTGTAGCGCTGGCGCCTTACAATCCCGAGCTCGGGTTTCCTCTGAGTTCTCCGGTTTCCTTCCTTCTCCCAAAAACATGCCAGTAGGTGGACTGGCGATGCTAATTTGCCTCTGGGTGTGAATGAGTGTGTGAATGTGTGTGTGCGCATGGTGCCGTGTGATGGTCTGGTGTCCCATCGAGGCTGTATTCCCACCTTGTGCTTAGCATTCCCAGAATAGTCTTATGGAACAGACTCGGGATAAGATAAAGCAATTACTGAAGATGAATGAATGCAATGCTAAACAACTCCTTCCTGTTTGTGTAATTAATTGCAATACTGTGTATTCCAGTACAGAGGAGCTTGGGCTATTTCCACGGGTTTTTACTACTTCCATCATGACCTAAATTATGTAAAACAGAACAAAAAAAACCCAACATGGACAGCTTTGTGTACACACACTAAATGAACCCGATGATAACTTTCCTGTGTGTACTCTATCCTGTTTGTGTTATGCTGAGTCACTCAACCTTGACACAGATCCTCCCTATCTCGGGGCTGCTCAGATAGAGCCAACCGGAGGGCAAACTGAGGCAGGGAGCGGAGCGAGGCATGTATAATTCACTGCCTCCATGAACCCAAGCTGGTAGCACGCCACATGAAGAGGAAGATAAGGCCAGTGCGCTATCTCACCAACACTATCTAAGCCCAGAGAAATTGGCCTTCACATTTACCTCCCGCTAGTTTCTTTTGTATCATTACGTCGGGCTACGAGTCTGGCTCGGTTCAGCCGGGGATAGTTGGGTCTGATTCAAGACAAGGGATTTGAAAAACTGAAACAAATTTGCAACAATTCAGTAGTCTGAGCACCCGGGGCAAGATTTCATGTTCAGGCTACTCATTTTTTATTCATAGCTAGCCGGAGGATACGAAAGTCCAAAAACCTGAAAGAAAAAAAAAAAGCCTACCCTTCTAAACTTCTTCAACACAAACATTTTTATAAGGTTTGTATATAATTTTTATAACTATAACTCATCCCACATTCACACTAACAAGCAACTTTCATTTTCTGTGTGCACAGCAAGCAACAGCATGACAAGCAACATTTGAATTGTGGGTTTTTTTTTTCTTATTCTATGCAGATTAGTTATGATGTGGTAAAACGACAAATCCAAATGATTGGCTCGATGACAAGAGACAAGAGACAAGTGACTAGAAACAATGTGCGTCACAGTGGTGTAACATACGTCACCAGTGTAACTATAGCATACGCTACTTATTCTAAATCAGGAACATGCAGTTTTGTGGAAACGCTGATGAAACTGAGCAGTGCAAAGCAGCCATATAGCTCTCCTGCTAGCACAACACACAGTCACCTCATGACTACACACACAAAAAGAAAAGGAAGATGCTAGCCAGACTCAGATAATATCTTTTACATGCAATAAGGACAGAAAGCCAAATTTTATAGCCAAAATATTCGTCAGTCATTTGCTGTTTGTGCTACGTTAGAAAATCTGTTAGAAGATGATACTTTGTGTGTGTGTGTGTCTGTACAGTGACCTTGCATGTCAGAAAGGAGCTCGGAATTACATCATTTTCTACCTCCGTGTGTTCATGTTACAATCTGGGAAAAAAAACAAAAAAACATGGAAGCCTTCATGTTTGTCCTTTGTAAGCAACAAGCTAGCCAGCTAACTGTTATGAGTGATGTATATTTTCCTCCTCAAAAACGTGAACTGTAGAGTCAGTGTTGTAGATTTAACAAGCGAATATGGCTGTATGTTGACTGATCTAAAGCATATACTTGTATATACAGTATAACTCATTTAAAAGGAAGAAGTGCTACTGTGTTTACTGTTCATACTGTGAGCGGCCATGTTGATTTAATGTCACTTGCTGAACTCAAAGTTGAGGAGACCATCCCGAGATCCCGAGTAGAAATTCGGAGTTGAGGGGGTGTTTTCTTTGTCTTTTTTTCTTAGTCAGAGGTCATAAATTACGAGTTATGACCTTTAGTTGAATGCAGCATTACTTGCCTGGTGTGGGAGTTCATAAATGTACACTTGGATTGTTTCAGAAATAGTTGGGAATTTCCGTTTTTTAAACTTTTAAAAAAGCTATTTTTGTTCTTGACACATCCAACACCAATCCTGCAATCTCACCTGTCTTCCTGTTCTCTATATCTGAGCTCTTCCTTCTATAATCTCTCCAAGACCTGAGCCTCGGTTCCTATCAAGGTTTCTTCCTCATTTCTTCCTCCTTTTCCTTGCAAACGCCCTTGGTTTGCACTTTAGAGATTTTTGTTCAGATTTCCGAGCATGAAAATTGCTAAAATTAAAGTTTCCATGGTTGGGGCGAAGCGAGTATCTGATGTAAGAATATTCCTGAACATGACTGACTGACATCACCTGCTTCGAAGTCAATCATTCAAAGTAAACATGTGCGTTAAAAGCCTATTTAAATAAAACAAATCTTACCAAGTGTGTATGAGTGTAATGTGTGTGTATTTTGCGTGCATACCCACAGCCCACTCCTCAACTCTTGCCAGGTGTTTGTACAGGTGTTTATAGTCAGTGAGGGTCTGAACACTGTGGTATTAACGTTGTCGGTGGGGGCAGGGCACCACGTCCTATTATACGTATTCTCTCTCAGGTGGAGGCTTCAGTGGCCTTACATTCCTCCCCTATACACGTATCCAAACACAGCAAACAGCAGCTACAGATCTCACACACACACACACATACGGGTGGCGACAGATTAAAGAGAGATGGCTGAGCTTTCTAATTTAGAAACCTAAACAATAATTTTAAACGTACATTTCTATGCTATAGGACGCCTTATTCAGCACATATAAGGTTCTAGTCGCAGTGAGAAATGGGTTTGTTGTTGGTTGTCGCAGAAACACACCACAATAAATGTGCACATGTACACACGTACTGGACTTTTATTGCGCTTTGACACCTACGCATCCATTTGCAGAGTCCGAATCAGAGCATAATTGATACTTTGGGTCGATTCACTTTCTGCAGGTGAGTCGATTCACTTTCTGCACTTTCTCGCTACAATCGAACCGCGCTAGAGTTCACTTGGAAGCGGATCCCAGAGAAAATCAGACCTCCTTGCATCGTTTTGTCATATTTTAAACTCTGACAACTCTCAACATTGCCTAAGACTAAATTATTGCCTTCATTTGTGTCATTCACTGCCATTACTTCAAACTCGCTGTTTAATAGAGAGCCCTAGGAAATACTAGACAAGCAGCTTTTTTACATTTTCTGCAAAGAACGTCATTCATTCGGTTATCTTTAATTGCGACTTTATCCTGGTCAGAGTCATGGCGGATCCCTGGAACACTGGGAACAAGGCGAGAATACACCCTGGATGGGACGCCAGTCCATGGCAGGACACCACAAATATTCACACACTCATTCGCACCTAAGGGCAAGTTAGAGTCACTAATTCACCCAGTGGCTTGTTTCTGGGAAGTGGGAGGAAGCCAGAGAACCCAGAAGAACCACACACGGTCATGAGGAGAACATGCAAACCGGAGACCTGGTGAAGTAAAGTAAGTTGTAAAAACCAAATTCTAATATTCTGCCAATCGCACTCACCATCGATGCAACTCACAGCACTGAGTGATGGGGGATGGATAAAGGTACTCGAACACGGTATGGATAATTATGAATTTGTTGTAATAACCATATCATACTGAACCAAACTATCCAGTGGAAAAGACCTATTAGAGCTGTGTTTGCCAAAAATAACAGTCAGAATTCAAACAACGGTTTAGTTTTTTTTCATAGAGGACACAGTGGCTTAATGAGAGGGCTATTAATAGTGCAAAGTTTTCATAAACAATGCATTAGTTAATAAATAATGACTGTAATAATAACTGACAGCTACAGATCCAGTTCGTCTTCTCTCACTCAGTGCCTGGGCTTCTGTAACGAGGCATTGGCGTCTCCGTGTAGGAAATGTCACTGGTTTGCTTGACTGAGTGCCAGCCAAGCAAAGCTAAAGCAGTTGAAAATGGCTCGCTCTCGTCCTGCTCGTCTTGCCTTTTCTCTCTGAATAAGCCTATCGTGGCTCTGGGAGCTGCATTTGACATTTTCGTCCAGTGCAGAAAGGATGGCACCTGGGGGCATTGCTGAGCTTGGCCATAAATTTTACCAACAATAGCTACCTTTAAATGTCACTCAAATCCACAGCTGCGTTTACCGCCACTGAGCGTGTGCCAACGGAGCGACTCCGTCATCTCCTGAAATGACCGTGATAAAACCGCATTAACCACCCGTGCATTCTTGTGAAGCATTTTTGCGGTGTGACGTTAGAGATTATCCACTATGAGAGATTTTTTCCTTTCGCCAAAGGAACGTTGGTTCGGTTGGTGCTGCTTAGCCTCTGAAAAAACAGTGGGTTGGTTTAATGAGACGGAAAGAGCATGGCCCTGCTGGGGACTTCACTCCCTCTCAGACTCAACAAACAATAAGAGCTGAGAGATAAGAGTCAGAGAGGAGCACACACTGACCTCACACTTTAACCATCATTATCCACCTTCCTCTCTTCCTCTCTCTCGCACTGTGTCTTTGTGTTCAACCAGCTCTCATGTTCTTTCATGTCCTCTTGGATAGCATGGTTTAGCCTTTTATTCAGACTGCTAAACAGTCCTGACACACACACACACACTCACACACATCCATAGTTAGACTCCAGTGTGGCTGCTCCACCCCACTCCAGTGTGGAGCGCTCGTCATTATCACAAGCCTGTCCTCTCTAAAAACGAGCCACAATTACAGCAGCGATGCTCAGCAGCCTGGCCAACATTCAGACGCACAACAATCCGCTGGAGTGAGGCTTGAGTGTGGCCCTTCCGCCGTGACCTCAGCACAAACCCACACTTTAATTGTGGCTTGCTCTCAATTACGCTAAGCTTGTTCATTTAATCACTAATGTCAAACGCTTGGCGTGTTTTTTCAGTGATCTTGCTGCTGCTCACAAACACGAAATTCAGACTTGTTGAACAAAGAGACTCGAACTACCTTCACACTAGCGCTTGTAGTTTGGCTCTTGTGGGCGTGGCCTGTACAGCATTCAGATGAGAAACTGCAGTAGCTATATGGTGCTTCTTAAGCTAAGTAGTTCACACAGATGAAATAATGCACTAATCAGTGTAAAAATTGTTGTTTTCTTGTTTGATTCATAGTGACATACACTCACCAGAGGAACAAACGATCTCTACTTCTTGCTTCTTCTAAGCTTTATTTTTCTTCTATACACATTTAGTAAGAGGTCATACATATAAGACAGTATAAGATGAAACCACACACATCAGATAGTAGAACCAAGTCCAAGAAGGAGCTTTTACTATAGAAACGATTAGAACGATCACATTAATATAAACATGTGATTTACAGCTGCAATACTGTCAGAGCTGCTTTTATAGAAAATGAATCACAATCTGACCAATCAGAATCTAGAATTCAACAGCACTGAGGTATTAAAGTCTGAGTCATAATGCTCATCTTCCCTGCTACTGATGTGCTGTTTGCTCACACCCACCCACACACACACACACACACACACTTTCTCCTCCACAAAAACCCAGTAGGGTGGATTCGGGTTTCTCCTCAGTGAGCTGAACTAAAGCCTCAGGCACCAGCGAAGCGGCGTGTCGCTCTGAGATCATCTCACCGGGGTATACAAGTCTCCCGGTGTCCTTCAGCTCATCTTCACCGAGCGTCACCTTACAACCGGAGATGGATACATGATGGATACACGGTCGAAATCAGAGGCGAAAACACCACAGGACGAAATCATACCAGGATATTGTGCTATATAAGGACTATCATTTCAATAACATTTTAAAGCTGCTTCACTCCAAAAAAAAGACATCTTAGCAACTGAAAATATCTTCAATATGGAAAAAAGTATCTAATACTTCCAATTATGAGGTTATTATAAATCAAAAGGCTAGCTTGAACCTAGCAAAATGTATAAAAATCATACATTTGGTTTGTCATTATAGCAAATACTACATAAACCTATATTCAAGAGATTTTCACTTGCTAAGCTGTCTTTCTGGTTAGCTGACTGGTCTCTAATTGGTCGCTAATCGCTTTAAGTCACTGTTAGCTGTTAACTTCTTGAGTGGCCTCATTAATGAATCAACACAAAATGACGATGAGAAAAAAATTAGCAGCTCATGTTGATGTTCAAACTTATAAGTCTAGTGATGATACGGATAAGTCAGACAAGTGGATTGTGATCTTTATCATGAAATCAGTATCACAGTGTCATATCGCTCACTCTTTATCATGCTACAAACCCGTTTCACACTAGTCGCCATCCAACCCCCCCACCCCCCCCCCCCCAGACACCAGCTTTTCACCCTGAATCTCTAATTCGTCCTCTCTTCCCCGTCTCCCACCCCCACTGATTTTCCACTTCTCCATCCAGCGGCATTAATCACTCCGGTCCTGAACACAGTGACGGGCCGCGACCATTCAGGCCCGGAGCGGCTTTGTTCCGAACGCTACACTGCTCTCAATGCATCTCCATGGCCTTTTTGTTTCCTGGAGAGGAGCTCTCAGAAGAGTCTGCTCCTCCCTCTCTCTCTCTCTCTCTCTCTCTCTCTCAGTGCCCAGAGATTAGCCCTCAAAATGCCCTGGCACAGGGGTGACTGAGGGGGAAGAGAGGGAGAGAGACAGAGAGAGAGAGATGGGGCAATGATTCGGCGAGGTGATTCATGCACTCACTCATGCCTTCAGAGAACCTAGCAACCAGTGGATGGGAGGAATTACAGACAGAGAAAGAGAGAGAGACAGACAGAGAGACAGGAGAGAGAGAGAAAGAGGGTGTGCCCAAGCTGAAAACTAATGAAATGTAAAAGAAAAAAAAAAAAATCACATGAAAAATAAAAACGCATGCACTGCATTCATTCCTTCATTCATCTTCAGTATCCTGGTCAAAGTTGCACTGGATCCGGAGATGATCCCGGGAACAGTGGGCATGAGCCAGGATACAGCCTGGACGGGACACTAGTCCATCACACACACACGCACTTATTTATACCTAAGAGCAATTTAGAGTCAGGAAGCCACCTGCTAGCATGTTTTGAGAGTTAGGAGGAAACCGGAGAACCCGGAGGAAACCCACACAGACACAGAGACACAATGAGGAACTCCACACACATGGGATCGGCTCAGGATGGAACCGGGGACCCTGGAACTGTGAGGTGACGACGCTAACCTGCAGTATGGATGTGCCGCCCCACGTGCACTACTTAACATGTGAAAATGAAGGAAGTCTAAACCCCACAAAGTTCACACGTGAAGTTTTCCATACTGGTAATGACGTATAAATAAGAGCATTAATATGAAGAGAGAATATGATGTTGCGAGACGGAGAAGAAAGATTCACATCCATCATTAAAGCTCACGGTCAATTAATGCACTGCTGCATGAGCACATGAGTGAATATTATATATTATGTATTATATATTTTATTACACTAGCTTCGTATTCTTGAAACAAACTCATAAAGGTTATGGAAAACAAACAAAAAAAAAAAGATACAAATAGAGTCTTAACCTGGCAGCTTGCTTCATCTGTACATGCATTAAAGTTAATAAGTGCATAACAATTCTCGTTAATGATGCGTATGTGAGCTACACAAGACACACCAGAGTGTCTGATAATTGCATAATTAAGCTAAAAACATTTTGTGCTCGGTAAAGATAGAATTATTATATTTTCCCATATGGACCTGCTGCTCAGGTTTGAGGTCAGGTGTGACAACAAGAAACAATGTCATCTTTTATTTATTAGTTGTGTGTTTTCTCCTTATGCTTGGACTGAAATAAATATACGGGTTACATCGTATTCCTGTATAAACTGTATACAAGATGCATTTCCTGTCAATTCAGTGCCAGTTTTCTCATCACAGAATATCGCTGAATAAAATGGGAATCTAAGTGGATGAAACCGGAGAGCAGTGGGATGAGAAACGAGCCAATTCAAACAGCAGCAGGACGCGCTCGAGACGCTCAACACGTTGGGAAGGAGTTCATTGTTTCCATCTGAGAGCAACACCCTTTTTTTTTCTGCCATTACAGAGAGATTTGGACATGTTCACACACCAGTGTGCTCATTTTTGGACACGTTCAATATATCACATAAATCAACTTTTATTACTCTAGATCTGTTTTTTTTTCTTTTCTTGGGTTTGATAGGAGAAATGTACAGTCTGGTGATTTAGCAGGTGTGTGTGTGTGTGTGTGGATTTGAGATGTGTACTCTCCATGTGTTCTGTCATTTCCACCATTTTTAAGAAATCTCGTGTGTAACTGAACTTATTTTAAGGATAGGAAGCAAAATCTGAACACGCTCAGACAAAAACAAGGCACCTTTCAGTGCACAAAGATGTACTTTTCACTCGGAACATGCAGAGTAGTGCACGTGTTGTAGCTTTATTATTCATTTAAGGGAAATAATTAAACATTTAAGGACCACGTTGTACTTCTGAGGGTACATGAGGGACAAAACTGCACTTGACAACATCCTAAAAAATGAAATCTAGAACAGTTTCCAGTCCAGCTAAGATCTTTATCAGCCCATACAAACAGAGCTTTAAGAAAAGAAAAAATAGCAAAGAAAACTTTCCAGATAAATGCGTAAAGACTGCGCTCCAGCACCAAGTCCAACATCACACCAAGTTTATTCGCACCTGCAGCCTTTAATGAGCAATTAACCCATACAGGGGTGGGTTTTATGTCCACAGTGCGGAATTACGACGCAGAACAAACACTCATCTTGTGTAAGATTCATTCATAAGGTTTAGGGAAAGAGGGAATAGGAACTTACCCCCAGCCTGAGAGTGAAATAATCCGCAGAGGAAGAGCCACGCTAGCGGACCCATTCTGGCATAGTACACATCCAAGCCCGACTTTAATTCTCTCTTCTGTGTGTGTGTGTGTGTGTGTGTGTGTGTGTGTGTCCAGAACACTCTTTCTGTCCTTCACTTAGGGACTGAGGAAAGCCGGGGGAGACGGACACGCATGCACCGGGCTCATACTGCCTTTTCCGGGCACGGAGAACGCGAAGCCGGGGACGCACGCGCTGCACGCGGGTACTCCGTGAAACTCCGCGCGTGTCTCTCTCTCTCTGTGTGTGTGTGTGTGTGTGCGCGTTAAGTCGCAACGTTACGCACGCGCATACACACTTGGACTCAGACACATACGCATGAACAGCTAAGGATTTTCAAGAGATTTCCAAGAAAACCGCGCGCATTCGTCTAAAGTGGAATGATGCTCCAAGATCCCGATCCGGAAACTCAGAAGAAATAAATAATCTTTATTTTGTCTTCGGTCCTTTTCCGGTTCTATGAGTGACCCGAGAACAGTGTGTGAACTACAAGGTAGAGTCTGTAAGCTAGAAGAAAGTGATGCTGTCCGTTTCCGGGATTTGGCAAATCAGCTGAGCGCCTTCACCGCAAAAAAAAAGAAAGAAAAAAAAAGAGAGAAAGAAAAAAAAAAGAAATAAAAGAAAAAAAAATCCCAAACTCCAAATCTGTAATGGCATTCAAAAGCCAAAAAGAACCATCTCGTCCATGTGCCAGATGAGTCCAAGCCAAAGTCCAGCAGCAGTGGTGTAATGTACTGTAATGTGTGTGTAATGTATAAGAGCTCTGAGAGAGAGAGAGAGAGGGAGAGGGGGAGACAGAGAGAGAGAGAGAGAGAGAGGGAGAGAGAGAGTACACTGCTCTCTGAGCGCACTTCAGCACTCAACTGGCGTGCAAGCGCGAGCCGAGAGAAGGGAGGAGGAGGAGGTGAAGGAGTGTGGAGAGCGTGGAGAGGACTGGTGGAGGATGGAGGGAGGATGGAGGAGAGGGAGATGAAGGAGCACTCGCGGGGGGGGGGGGGGGGGGGGGGGGGTTGTGGGGGGTGGGCAACCCGGGGGGGGTTGTTGGGGCGGAAATTTTTGGCCCCGCGGGGGGCGGCACAGGGGGTGTGTGGCCCA
>CM075016.1:21621005-21633505 GCA_037576675.1 Pangasius sanitwongsei | reverse complement strand
TGCATTCTTTATATCGTGAATGACAAGAAGTCATAGAGTAAACTGAGAAGCTGATGTAAAGCTGATGGATGGGAAGAGCAGAGAGAGAGAGAGAGAGAGAGAGAGAGAGAGATCACGTTTCTCTACTGCCTGCAGTGAGACATTAGCGCCCCCCAATGGTTCAGCTGAGAAAGAAGTTTTACAAGCAGGGGCTCACTTGTGCTCAGAGAGGTGTCTCTAGAAGACGCCTGGAAGGAGAGACACATGGAAGAGAAAAGAAAAAGTGTTTTACTGTACACTATTAGGGTTATGTAGGGGTTATAAGCTTCCTAAAGGGCTTCTAACAGTCATAGGGTTCTACATAGAACCTTTACGGGTTCCTCAAGCGGGATAAAACGAGGTACCTTTAGGATTGTAAATTTTACTTTTCCCCCTTAAGACTGTTTAATATTTTTCTGCTGTTTTATGTAATACAATAATAATAATAATAATAATAATAATAATAATAATACAAAAAGAAAAATTTACACTTTTAGGAAAAAAAATGTGGAAACGATTCTATAGCTGCTATATCATAAAAATAAGCAGATTAGTAGCATGTTGTTATTTAAAAAAGAAAGATAATACTTTTCTTTATAATAATCATTGATATGGTGAAGTTTTTTTCTGTAAAGAAACATTTACTTAACCTTTATGGAAGGAGTGTCCAGTGTCAGCGCTTTGCAACAGTCAGTATGCTTTCTGACACTTTGTGTTTCGCAGTTTCTCAGCAACATAACAAGCTACATTGTTTTTGGGCTCATCAACTTCAAAAGAGAGAAAAACGACAGACCGGAGAAGGAACGGCTGTTTATAGCTGCTATAAAGTAAGAGAACAGGAACGGACTTGTTTTGTGGATGTTGCACAACATTAAACGCAACTGTAAATGGATAAAATGTACAACGTGCCATCCTTTAATGAACAGTAAAAGGTAGCGGTTGGTAAGCTGCTGTGGTGTAAAAGGAATAAAACACTTCAGGAGGTGTTGTTCTTTATAGAACCCTACAACCCTGAGACGGGTCCAAGTAAGAATCCCTTTCAGAAACTGTCCAAAGAACCGCTTTTTGTAGATAAAAAAAAGCAGACATCAGTCCTTAAACTTCAAGCAACAAGTGACTCATTTGTACAGATGAAAGTACAAAAGCTAACAAGTGTAGGCTAATCTTCAGTCCCATTTTTTTCCCTCATCATAAATGTTTAACTTTTTTACGTAACAGCTGCTTATTTCATGTGACGCAAAAAAAAAGCCACGAGCAAATTAGAGCGAGCTGCTCCGAGCCGGGCGTTTGAACCTACCCTGAAACACGAGTGAACCAAAGGCGGAGAAGCTGATTAAAGAAGAGCTGAAAAATCATCAAATAAGTCATGCTTGCTCAGAAGTCATCGCTGAGCCTGTACAGGCATCGCTGAGCACCGTGTCGGGCTCGACTTCCCCCCCAACCCAGCTCTCTTCTGGAATATCCCTCGTTCAAGTGATGTCTCAACATCAAAGATGAATAAATGCACTGAAAACAGCTCTTAGAACAGTAATTAAAAGCAAATACCTAAATACCTATAGCTCTCTCTCTCTCCCTCTCTCTCTCTCACACACACACACACACACACATACGTACACCAGGCATAACATATTGCTATTATCTGTATCTATATGTGTATCTGTTTAGTGCTCCAAATATCCGTAACTACTGTATATTCAGATTTATGCTGAAATCTATTGCAGAACTCGGAAAGTTCCAAGTCGATTTTCCGATCTAAACACATTCCAGTGCTTCAACTCAGAAAAATATGGATGCCCCAGAGCAAGATCCCCTTTTGCTCACGGCTAGCCTTGAAATTCAGTAAGCATACCCTATATGGTCAAAAGTATGTGGACATATGACCATCACACTCATGTGATTCTTCCCCAAACTGTTGCCACAAAGTTGGAAGAACACAATTGTATAGAGTGTCTCTGTATGCTGTAGCATTACAGTGTCCCTTCACTGGAACTAAGAGGCTCAAACCTGTTGCAGCATGACAATGCCCCTGTGCACAAAGCGAGCTCCATGAAGACATGATTTGAGAAGGTTGGAGTGGAAGAACTCGCGTGTCCTGCACAGAGCCCTGACCTCAACCCCACTGAACACCTTTGGGATGAACTGGAACACCGACTGAACCCCAGACCTCCTCGACATCCCAACATCAGCGCCTGATCTCACTAATGCTCTTGTAGCTGAATGATCACAAATCCCCACAGCCACGCTCCAACATCTAGTGGAAAGCTTCCCAGAAGAGTGGAGCTTATTATAACAGTAAAGGGGGAATAAATCTGGAATGGGATGTTCAAGAAACACATATGGCAGTGATGGTCAGGGTGCACAAACTTTTGGCCGTATAGTGTATTAAAAAGATCTACATTAATTATTTCTGAGATGAGAGGTGACAAGTTATCAAGTATAAAATGATGCAAAAGGCAATCTGTTTACTGTTGACTGCGTGTGCGAGCCGCCGTATTGTTTTGATGTCAGGCGTGTTTATATCAGAGAACTCGGCCTAAGTGGACATTAACCCCCAAATTCCCGACTGGGAATTTCATGTTGAATGACCGTTCCATTGCGCTTTTCCATTTCAGAGGTCATTCCTTCCTTATTTTATAACCCACTCTCTTCTTCCTACTTTTTCCTTTGTTCCTCGCTCCTTCCTTCCTACTTTCTTATGTCCTCACTCTTTCCTTCCTTCGTCCTTCCTTCTTTCCTTCCTTCATCCTTCGTCCTTCCTCCTTCCTTCGTCCCTTCCTTCCTTCCTTCCTTCCTTCGTCCTTCCTTCCTTCCTTTCTTTCCTTCCTTCCTTCCTTCCTTCGTCCTTCCTTCCTTCCTTCCTTCCTTCCTTCCTTCCTTCTGTCCTTCCTTCCTTCTTTCCTTCATCCTTCCTTCCTTCCTTCCATCCTTCCTTCCTTCCTTCCTTCCTCACTCCTTCTTTCTTTCTTTCTTTCTTTCTTTCTTCCTTCTTCACTTTTGCATTTGTTTCTTTGTTAGTTTGGCTTCCTGCTGAACCTTGTGATTTGCTGCTGCAATACTTTCTGCAGTCACCGGGTGAAAAAAAAATACGATTTGTCTTGATATTCAGATGTATGTCTGAGGAATGCACATTTATTAAATGATTTATTCTTTTGTTGTCTGCTGCAGTAGCGAGCAGTGGGGGCAGGAGGGAGAGCTGTAAATTTCAGAGCCGGGACTCGATTTGCCGTCTGCCTGCTTAAAACAAACAGCAAAAATCTCTGCCTCCATTTCCACCCCTCCCTCCAGTTCATATGAGCACGGTGACATTTAAATTCCATCCATGTTTGATATTTACATGGTCAATTTCAGAGCAAGTTGAGACAACAGATAATATACTGTATAAAAATACTATATATTACATATATATATACACTATATATGTCTAAATATACTGTCGATCACTTTTATTACAGCAGAGAATTGCAGAGAAATCAAATATAAAATAAATGTAAATTAATAAAAGTAAATATTGAAGGTCTAATGACTGCTGAACTACAGAGTTATTCGAATTTCTTATCATTGATGCCTTCCTCACAACGTCCAGCTTTCCTCACTACTTCCTTTCTTCCCTCCTTCCTTCCTTCTTCCAGCTGTCCATCCACCCTTCCTTCCTTCATTACCC
The DNA here is from genome assembly GCA_037576675.1 of Pangasius sanitwongsei. Lineage (NCBI taxonomy): Eukaryota > Metazoa > Chordata > Actinopteri > Siluriformes > Pangasiidae > Pangasius > Pangasius sanitwongsei. The sequence continues at coordinate 21,629,826 of CM075016.1, read as the reverse complement.
CTTCTTCCTCTCTCCCTTCCTCCCTCCATTCATTCCTTCCTTCCTACTCACTCCTTCCTTTCCTTTCCTTCCTCCCTCCCTCCATCCATCCATCCATCTGTCCATCCTTCCATCCATCCATCTGTCCATCCTTCCTTCCATGCATCCGGCCAGCCATCCATTTGCCCATCTTTTCTTCCTCACCCTTTCTTTCCTTCATCACTCCTTCCTTCCTACTCAAGTCTTCCTTCTTCCTCCTTCCTTCCTCACTCCATCATTCCTTCCTTTCATCATTCCTTCCTCATTCCTTCTGTCCTCACTCCATCCATCCATCCATCCTGTCCACTCTTGCACTCCTGAGTTGATCTGTAGAGAAAAGGAAGTTTAAACAGTATTTATGTCTCAGTGTAGTGCACAAGTCTGGGATAAACAGCATTGTGTACGGAAAAAGCCCCAGGTGACGTCCTATTGAGAACAAAATTCTACATGTCCACAAACACACTGTTTCTTTAGCACACATGATAAATGCTGTAGACCACCAACACCAATCCCCCCCCCCCCCCCCACACACACACCAGCCAGTGCTATCACCCCATCATCTCTGCCCTCCTGCTTTATTCCTCCACTCTAAATCCAGCCACCATATCTCTGTATCTTCCTCCAGAGCCGTGTCCCTGATGGCTGTGAAATATCGACGGGAAGCAGATTTATTTTAATTAAAAAAGGAGGAATGTTTACCCAAGGCTGAGGAAGACACTTCAAAATGAGAATCGAGAGCACAAGGGGGGGGGGGATTCAGAGACACGTCTCGAGCAAGCATCTCTTTTTTCTAAAAAAAAATAGGAGCGATAAAGGTGCAGAACAGCAGAAGATCATGAAGGGAAGGATATAAGCATCCTTTAAATGTTTGGGAGACTGGCCTCGGGAGGGACACCTGCTATAAACCAGACACTGTGTCTAACCAAACGCGGCGAGGACGATGGTGTGACTCGCACCAGCGCATGCTGAATAAGGATCAGATTTATGGTAAATCGCTGTAAAGTGGAGTGTTAACTCTTGAAACTGCTAGGAGCTTGAGGCCAACTTACATTCCTCACTCCTGTAACGACATTCCTCTCCTCTTAGTTTCAGCGCAGTTGATAAGTCAGGAGTTAAACACTGTCATGCTGGTATAAGAAAAAAATCAGTGATGTGGAAAAACTGCAACGTGTAAACTCCTCTGTCCTGAAGATGTCGGAAAACTTCAAGTTACAGCTTTTCCTCTGACTGTTACAAAGCTCTGACACTGGAGACTCCTTCCATAAATGTTACATAAACATCTCCTTACAGCCAAAAATCACCATATCAATGACTGCACACGTTTTTTAATCCGTTTATGTGGAGCGTCCACCGAACAAGTCCCTGTGAATGAGCTGTTACTATAGCAACCATAACATATGAGAAGGTGTGCATTAATATAAGCCTATGATAAGCCTCATTCTGAATAATATTCCAGGATTTTAAGGGGTTAATGTATTTGCACCCTGATTTATTCAATAGAAAGTTTAGCAGAATGTTTGCTGGCATCTAGCAAAGCTGGTGAACAGTCTTTTTAAGATTAGCTAGCTTACTAGTAATGTTAGCTAGCTTGACTAGTGTTTTTCCTCCTCACAAAATAATAGGTAATCTAATGATAACTAGCTTTCTAGTGACCTTTTTCCCCCATAAAATAATAATTAGACAAATGTTAGTCAAAACACCTAGCCAAAACATAGAAAACATCTACTATCTACCAAAACACAGGTCTTCTCTGCCAGGTCTAAAAATCTGGATATTTCAGTAAGGTTGGCTAGTGGTTTTTCTAAATAAATAAATAAATAAATAAATAAATAAGTAAATAAATACTAGGCTAGCTAGACTACTAGCTAGCTTATTTGTGACCTTGGCTAGGGTTTTTTTCCCCACAGAATAATAAATAGCCCAATGTTAGCTTGTTTGTCTAGTGGTTTGTCACAAAATAATAATTAGGCTAATGTTAGCTAGCTTGGCAGTGGCCATGACTAGTGTTTTCTCACAAATTAATAGCTAGCCTAACAATTTTAAGTTTGCTAGTAACCTAGTAACCTTGGCTAGTGTTTTTTCCCCCACAAAATCATAAGCAACTTAATGTTACCAATGTTAGCGTGTTTGTCTAGCGGTTTGTCACAAAATAATAATTAGGCTAATGTTAGCTAGCTTGATAGTGGCCACAACTAGTGTTTTCTCACAAATTAATAGCTAGCTTAAAATTCCCAAGCTTGCTAGTAACCTTGGCTAGTGTTTTGTCACAAAATAATAGTTTAGCTCTAGCTTGCTAGCATTCTTAGTTAGTGTTTTTTTTTTTAGTGTTTTTGGCAAGTAGTGTTTCACAAAAGATGTCTAATGATTTAAAGGATATATAGTGCAATACAATAACATAATAATAGCTTGCTAGTGCTTAGCCTAATATTATCTAGCTTACTGGTGATTTAGCTAGGTACTGAAGTCAAATCAATACTAGATCTTTTTTTGGTGAAGGGTGCAAATAGCTACCATGTGCCCAAAAAATGAAAGGAAAGAGGAAAGAAAGAAAAATTGTCTTCTCAAAGCATTTCCCTGAAATTAGTTTTCATGCAAGTGAATCAAATCACGTCCACAACAAGGGCAAACACACACATCAATTGAACCTCAGTAAAGCAAAACACACACCCACACGTTCAATTATTCCTGCTTTTGCCACCTCTCCACCCCCCCATATACCCTCCACCCCCGCCAAAGTGCACCCACCGTTCTTTAGTTCCACCTAAACAAATCACACCCCGATGACTGTCAGCTCATTTCAGCAATTATCTGCGCATAACCACATCAAACCCAATCATCTCTCAGACTCCGCGCCGAGGGTTTGTCTGCTGACCATCTGCTCGGGGAGCCGGGGTTCAGCCGGCGGAACCTCAGCACTACAAGGTTCAAATGGTTCTGCCTTGATGGACTTGACTCGTGGTTGTCTTTCTGACACTGACAGACAGCCACTCAAGAAACAAAACCTTAAACGCTTTTGTTTGTGCAAGCGACATCTGGCATTTATGTTCAATTTTACTTAATGTGCTCACTAATGCAGTTCCTCAAAGGATGGTCAGAGCTTTTAGCTTTCTTAAGAGTTTCTACCTGGAACATTTTTCTGAAAAAGAAACCAAAGTTTGTTTGTTTGTTTGTTTCTTTCTTTCTTGCCTCATAGCTAGCATCAAGATGTAGGTGACTTCAGAGCCAGTACATAGTCTCTTATATAGAACTTTTCCTAAAAATCTTAATGGCTTTAAAAGACTTTACAACCTAATCTCATGAGATATCCATACATTACCAATGATAACCCCAGCCCTAACTATACACTCTAATAAAAGGGTTCCTCAAGGGTTCTACCTTTCTAAACATGTTCTACCTGGTCTTTTCTGTGTTATTTAGAAAGTTTTGGAAGTTCTAGTGGCTCCTCCAAAGGGAATTATCAAAGAACCCTTTTGAGTTTTGGATTTTACTTGTTTTTCTATAAGGGTACACCTTAGAGAAAATCTTAGTAAATTGGTTCCTTGGTTCCTACAGTGGTCCTACCCAGCCTTTTCTGAAAAGAAAACCCCATGTTTAGAATTTGAGAACTTCTAGTGGTTCCTCCAAAGGAACAGATCGAAGAACTCTATAGACTTCAGGATTTGATTTTTTTTTTTTATTTATTTTTTTTTATAAGTGTACACTTTTAGAAAATCGGTTCCTCAAGGGTTCTTTGGATGGTTAATGGTTATAGCTTTCTGAAGGGGCTTAGAAGCTTAGAACCTTTAAATGTTCCTTTGAAGGGATAAACCAAAGAACACTGCAGTTCTAAATGTAACTTTTTTTTTCTAAGAGAGCATTATGTTACAAAAAATATTCTTAAGTGGTTCTTTAGATGGCTAAAGGTTTTATCTAATAACAGCATTCTTTCTGAAAACAACCTTTTATGGAGTTTCCTTAAAGAGACAAACCAATGAATCCTTAGCAGTGCTGGATGACACTTTTTCTGAGAATGTATATTAATGCTAAAGAGCTTTGCTTGCTCTAGAACAGTAAACTTTAAATGTTTTATTGTTCCTTTCTGAAAGGTTCACCCTCCGTTGTATGGCTCTAGAACTTTTAGGGGTTGTCCCAGGCTACATCTACATGAATCCAGATAAGTTTGAAAACGCATCTTTTTCTCTATGTTTTGGCCTTCTGTCCACATTGAGACGGCATTTTTTTTAATCCAGCGAAAATGGAACTTTTTTTGAAAAAGCTCTCCCAAGTGGATAACCTTGAAAATGACATTTTTGCTTTGTAGTGTGGACTGAGAAAATGGAGATATTCAAAGATACTGATGTATTTTTAGTCATGTAACACAGTCATGTGACCCATTCAACTCAAAGCAAATAACATAATCATCTTTGATTACCCACAGCAACATCTCCACCTCTTCGTCTGTCTATTTAAAAACTCGGTGCTTTTCCTCAACATTGCCACATCAATTCGAAGAGACAGAAATTAAATAAACACCTGACGGAAATGACGCAGGCCAAAGCTTCTTACATTTTTATGCATGTGCTGTATAGGGATGTAAGTGTTTCCAGATGTTTCAGTGTGGATGAGCAATTTTTGGAAAACATTTGAAAATGCCAGTGAAGACGGAGAGTGTTTTAAAAGGAAAATGCAGTTTTCAGATCTATCGCTATCAATGTGGACGTAGCCCCAGAGGATTCTAGATGAAACCTTTTTTCACAAGAATTCACTATGTTAAAAAAGTGGATGGTCAGGTATATAAGCTTTCTTAAGAATTTGTACCTGTAGCATTTTCTGGAAAAAGAAATTCTCTGTTGGGGACCTTGTTTGTTTGTTGTTTTTTTTTGCTTAATTTTTGGTCCCTATCTAGCATCTGGATGAGGGTAAAATAATAGTAGGTAGGGTCAGAAACAGAACTTCTGTAAAAAAGGACAAACTAAAGAATCCTTAAGGGTCCTATATGGAACCTTTTTGTAAGAATATATACTATGACTTTTGAAATGTCAACCTGATCTCATGAGGTATCTGTACAAATAATAAAAAAGGTACAAATGCTAACCCCACCCCTAGCCTACAGTCTTATAAAATGTTTCCTCAAGGGTCCTGCTTTACTAAAGACCCTTCTGAAAGAGAACCATCTGTAAGGTTGTAGAACATTCAGATCTTCTCCCATAGAGAAAAACTGAAGAACCCTTTAGGATTCTACATTTTAACAGAGTGCCCACTCTTTGAAAAAGGGGTTCCTCTAGGGATCTTCGAGTGGTTAGTGGTTATAGCTTTCTTAAGGGAGAAATTGTGCAGTTCCAGAACTTTTAAAGAACCCTTTAATATTATAGATTTAATTTGTTTTCTGAGTGTGCACTCTTAGAAAAGCGTTCCTCAAAGGTTCTTTGGAGGGACAAATCAAAGAAAACTACAGTTTTAGACTTAAAGAGTAAGCTATTTAAAAAAAAGACAAGTTCCTAAAAAAAAAAAGGTTCTTTGGATGGGTAAGTTTTTATTTATTTATTTATTTTTATAAAGCAGTCCTACCTGGAACCTTCTCCAGCAAGGAAGGCCACTATTATATGGTTCTGCATAGAGCCTTTACCTCGGAGGGATAAACCAAATGAGACAACAGTAATATACAGCTTTAGCCCTTTTTCTCAAGAGTACAAGGTTTTAGAAAAAAAAAATTCTTCAGTGGTTATTTGGATGGTTATCAGTTTTATCTTCTACCTGGAACCTTTTCTGAGAAATGGTTCTACATAGGGGTCTACATAGAACCTTCAATGATTACCCCAGAGGGTCAAACCGAGGCTCTTATTGATTCTAGATGTAACTTTTGACAAAACAATGCTAATTGAACTGTACTGTTGATTAAATCCCTAGAAACCAGAACTAAAAAAAAAAAAAAAACTTCTCAGAGCCTGAAACTTTTCTGGAGATGTTTACGCACTCTGATTGATTTTGATCATCAGTCATTAAAGCACCGCTTATAAATTCTCAACACGTCATGTGTTATGACACCACAAGCGTCACTATCATTAGCGGCCTGTGAGCTTCAGAGAGGAAAGATGGAGCAGTACATTAGCAGAACCCGCCGTCTTTTTTTCCTCCATGTGTGCTGAGTGACACTCTAGCCTCTGATTAGCGTGTGCTGTTATTACGGCTGATAATGACGGAGCCGACTCTAGTGTTTATTCATGCAAATCAGCCTCTCCGCTGCTAATGCAGTTGTTTGTAATTAGCAGGGAGGCGGCTGCCAATCAAAAGACACCTCGAGGTTGGAGCTGCTGAAATGAAAGCAGGTTTGGTCTGAAAGTCAGACAATTCAGGACGATATGTTGTAAAATTTAGTTTTAAGGATTGAGTGCAAAAAAAAAAAAATGCATTCCTCTTGGTTTTTAATGGAAAAAAACAAAACAAATGTACTTCTATTTTACAACAGAACTATAAAACAGAATCCCGTGTTCATCACTGGTGTTAGATTTTCAATGTGGTCTAACTATTACAGCCACTAAGTCAAGCTCAAAAGTTTGCACGCCCATTGACACGAGCTAATTTATTTACATGTGCCATTAAGATGTTTAATGACATCACACTGCCAATGAATGCTCAATTTGTTTAATCCTATTTAAGGAATAAATAAGGATAGTTTAAATTGGCTTGACGTTAATTCATTAATTCATGTCAATTAATAATCTGCTTTAACAAGATATGGAATTTTCATAGAGAAGGAGAAAAAAATCTGAATGTTTAGGGAAAAGTAAACCATTATTTTCTATCAGATGTTATTAATTAATTCTTAACACATTATTATTATTATTATTATTATTATTACTATTATTATTATTATTTATAAAAGGAAGAAACAGACAATGATTGAGAAAAAAATGCTAGAGAAATATATTAGATATTTAAAGCAGGAAAAAAAGAACTCAAGCAAGAGCATTTTTTATTGATTTTGCTTTTTTATTCACTAACCTGACACATTTAAAACTATAATTATAGCCTGTGCTAAAAAAAAAAAAAAGTATAACACCACATCTATTTTAAATTTTTCACATTTTTTCAAACAGGCAAGTAGATGTAGGGCCCTGAAGGTTAATTTGTCTTTAAATATTAACTCTGTAAATTCATTGTGACCATGCCTCATACGAAATAACCACCACGTCACCTCAGAGGCTCAGCAGATGTAGCTCTGTTTTTTTTTTCCCTTTAATTTAATAACCAGTCACTAGATTACACCCCTCCCTCACCCTCTCTCAACCACCCACACACCCACACACCCTAAAACTGACTTCAATACCCAATCCCATATTCCTCTTAATTCTCTTTACCTTACCAAACCATTATTCATTCCTCAAAACCCCCGTTATCGACAGAGAAAGAACGGCACAGCGAGATGGAAATAAAGACGATATGAATGCGGGCTAAACTGGGGGTTTAATTTGTCGCAGAGAGCGAGTGCTGAGATATGTAATCGTGTGGTGGGTCAGCGAGGTTCTGAGCGCTCCATTAGTCATGGTCATGTAGTAGAGGCAAACAGGAAGCAGTTTGCTGGACATCCTTCACACGCTCACGTCCGCTCTGTAGCTCGGGGCGCCCACGTTATGGTTAGTCTGCTGGCGGGGTGCGGGGTGATTAATGTGATGTCAGAGGTAGGAGTAACACCCCCTTCAGCAGCTCCAGCATCAATAATGACACCTGGGGATGGCGGACCGGGGCTACCTGCGGATCTGGATCTTTATTCCAGGCATGATCTTCTCCCAGGACACCTCCGTCAGCATTCCTGTCAGCTTAGCGAGGATCAGGATTTTATTAATGGCTCCACACTGTCACCAATTGGGTACTAAGCAACGTTTTGTAATACAAACGCTCGCACACACACACACCCCACAAATATGCCCGGGTAGTCATGTGAGAAGATATACAGCAGTGCTGTTGAATTCTCAATTCTGATTTGTTAATTAATTAATTTTCTATAACAGCAGTTCTGACAGCTGCAAATCTCAGGTTTATATTAATGTGCTTGTTCTAATACATTAGAATTTCTAGTAGGCATGCATATATTCTATTTTTTTCAGATCGAGTATTAGGATGTATTCGCTTGGTACTCATCAATACCGACACCGATACTGATGCAGAAGTGAGCAACGTGCTTTTTATTAATCAATCTTTATACTTCCTTCATGAAAAGACTTAGGCTACCATACTCATCCTTTATAACGTGAGAGAATTGATATTAAATGACGTGCATTAGCTAGCTACATTAGTTCCGGGATGGAGAAGAGTGGGTTCTGTTTCACCTCGGAAAAGAGCTTCGGCACAGCTGGGACTAAAGTACGATTTTGTCTTCTTTTGCATCGGAATCACTATCACATGGTATCAGAAAGACACACGATACCAGTATCACTATCGATGCATCCCCAGTTACTATAGTAATAACTTACACAGGCACTTACATGGTGGATCCTTTACATTAACAAAGTCTAAAAAAAAGTCTTATCATCAAACAAAAGAGTGTTTTTAAATGTCAATATGGTTACGTTTTATGTCAGGAAGTTTCTTTAACAGTTATGTAAGGAGTCTCCAGTGGTAGCACTTTGTAACAGTCAGTAGGTTTTCCACCAAGGGAGAGGCTGCTGAAAAATGATTTTAAGGAACTGGTACATCAAAGGGGAACGAGTACATCAGAGGGGAACGAGTACATCAGTGGGGCAGCTCAGGTTAGACGTTTGGGGGACAAAGTTAGGGAGGCCAGATTAAGATGGTTTGGACATGTTCAGAGGAGGGAGAGTGAGTA
>CM075016.1:21593126-21620905 GCA_037576675.1 Pangasius sanitwongsei | reverse complement strand
GAGAGTGATGATTCGCTGTGGCGACCCCTGAAGGGAAAAGCCGAAAGAAGAAGAAGAAGAAGAAGAAGAAGAAGAAGCTGAAAAATGATTTTAAAAAAATATAAGCACAGAATTTAAGAGGTACTCAAAGGCTACACAGCATACAATGCATCTGAAGATACATTATTTAATCGAAGCATCTGCTGTCAGAAGGCTTGGCCAAGGAAGGCTATGATGGTTTCCCAATTTGTTAAACAACACTGCACACCAAACACTGATAGATCAGGTTTTATCTCTTGTGATAAACTGGCACAGGACCTCGGCCAATCAACAGTCCAGTGGGCGTGAACTGGGTTGTACAATGCGGGATTGGAAGAAGTGAAGGAAGTGCTCTGCAGATTCATCATAGTCAAGGACACATGTATAGAAGAGCTTGGTGTGAAAACACCACTAAAATGATTTGTAGGTTTGATTTCTATCAGGGAGTAGTACAGAATCATTTCACAGAGATACAGAACAAAAAGAACCTCCCAACATATTGCCTGCATCAAATACTGTATTTATTCTAATATTGTTACAGTTTTTCTGCTCGAAGTCATTCTACTACACTTCAAATGCTTCTGTGTTGAAACCAAAACGTGTTGTAAATCGATTCTGACATATGATATAAGCTACAAAACATATTTTCAACCTCTCTCACTGTTTCCCATTAGAGTAGATAGCATTGCCACCCAAAATGCCCCAGGGCCTGTCGGTTACCATGCATTCTCCATGGCAACTAAATAACAACCAGCGAGCGAGAGCCCAGGCACAGAAGCCAGGTTGTGAGGTTTGGAGGTAATGGGGAGGTTCTATGGATTTCCCCAATTACTGTTTATGGAAGGGAAATCCCAAGCCTAGGAAGTAATGAGAAGCTTGCTTGCATAGCAGCCATGCCTGAGCACAGGAACATAGGCAGGAACCACCCCAGGCAGCGATAAAAATCATTACAAACATGTTCGTCATTGAAATAATAATATAATAATAATAATAATAATATCATCACTGTATATAGCACTGCATATGACAAAATGGGCACTTAAAGGAGTAAAGCATTCACCTTGCTTCACTACCTTTAAATCACTTTGAGTAATCGAGGCTTTATGTAGCAGATACTAAATAATACTTTATGCTTGTTTATACCACAGTGCTGTTGAATTCTTGATTCTGATTGGTCAGAAGGTGTTGAGTAACAGTAATGCAGCTGAAAATCACAAGTTCATATTAATGCACTCATTCTAAAATGTTATCATTTCTACAGTAAAACCTTACACAGGGTTTGTTGATATATTGTTTGTTTGACAATTATGGAAGGAGTCTCCAGTGCAATCACTTTGTAACTGTTAGATATAAAGCTGTAACTTGAATAATGAGTAAAAATAGAGGCTGGTGAGGGAATGGCTGTTTGTAGCTGCTGTAATCTAGGGTTTAACAGGAAGTACAACATTACCTGTAATTATAAATGGATTAAATTAATTACTTATTGTGCTTTAGTAAGTACAAAAATTTGTAATAGTTGGCTGCAGTATAAGAGGAATAAAACAGATCATGATGCTCTGTTATAGGAAAATGATCATCTTTGTGGTGGTAATGCTGCTTCATCACTCCACCTGATTTTTGATAATATTCCTATAACAGCACAACATGGAGTGTTTTATTCCTCACTTATCATAGAAGTAGTCTCATGTGAAAGGATTAAGATTTCGTATTCCCAGAATGTGGACACAGTGGAGGGGATCATATTAAGTGAATTTCCACTGATCTTCCTGGATCTTTGAGGAACTAGAAATATAAAGTTTTTAAAATGCCATGGAAGAGCAATCAGTGGCATTCAGCATGGCAAGTTCCACGTAGTTTCTAGACCTGCTCTGCAGCAGGGACTAACAAGGTTCCTGTAAACCCAACAGAAGAAAAAATGGCTTACCAAAGGATTGCTTGGATGGTTAAGCAGTCTAGCATTCTAGAGGGCTCCTGCTTTGAACCTTTTTCCTGAAAGGCAAGTCCTCTCTTGTAGGGATCTATTGGACTTTAAAGGCAGGGGGTGTTCAATCTTATCTGCAAAGGGCTGGTGCTTGGTTGAATCAAAAAACCTGCAGCCACAGTGAATCTTTGGGCATAAGATGGGATAGAATAGCCCTGATAAAAGGCTTATTTAAGGCCCAGGAACTAAAAACAGGCCTCCTGATTTCCTGGGCCTTGATTAGGTTCTGAGGTGGAAACATGCCTAGCAGCTTTGCTTCACTCATATCCACTGTAGAAAGTGGTGGGAGAAACTGATAGGAAAATGGCTGAAGGGGCCAGACTAGACTTGAATCTGAGACTGAGATTCTTCTTCCCATTACCCCAGCATTAGAGAGTTCCTGACTTTCATCTACCTAATCCCTCTCTTCTTCTCCTATTACCATCCCAATCCACCAACATTCTTAATCTTCAAGCTCTTCTTCAGTCATCTCTGCCTCTAATTGCTCACTATCAGAAGAGAAGCTCAGCTATGGACTAAGGATCTTGGTATGAATGTTTTATTAGCGAGATGTTTGACGTCCTGGAAGTTCAGTACTCTCTAAACAAACCTTGAAGGTAATCAGCCCTGGTTTGTGTGGTCCTGCAAAAGCACCTCTTTTGTTCCTGACATGATTCCTAAAGCAGAAACCCACCTAGTGGTTCTGCTCCACTCATTCCTCTTCAAAAGATGAGAAAAACATGGGGAAACCTCTTTGATAAAATGTCTGAATGGTTCAGCTTGAACTCAAAACCCTGACTGAGAGTGGTATTGGATACACCAGAAAACTGTCTAATCTCTCTTTTTCTCATTACCCCACAAACACATTACTACTCTTCATCTTCTCCAGAAGTTCTTCTCCATTAGTTCTCTCTTGCTCAGGATGAACCCCCCCTCCCTCCCTCCCTCCCTCCCTCCCTCCCAGTGGGTGAGCTGTCCTGGAAACTAAGCACTCTTTAGGATGAAAATCACCTGATAATTCTGTCCACGTTAGAACAGCGCACCGTGGTTGCCAAGCTAAGCCTGAAGGTAAACACTCCTGCACTGAAGGGAAAAAAAGTATGGCCATGCTGTCTAACCATCTTGACTGTGGCTCAGGAGGGGAGTTCATTGTTTGGATGTTCTCCCATTTTTAGCCACTTCTGATCCAAAAATAATAGTCCTCCCTCACGCCATTAAAGCCTCCCATGGAGGCAATAGGAGTGGAAGCCACTACGGAGGCAAGCTGTTTCCCACCTGTGATTCTGGGGGTGGGGTTGGGTTGGGGGGATTGTGTCGGTGAGAATGTAGAGAACGAGTGGCTTTATTACCGCCGCTCACTATAATGACAGAGGGAAAAGGGGCTAAGCCTGCTGGGTAATTGTCCCATAATTCACAGCTGAGTGCATGGGGAATTCCCACAGGTGAGCTCCAGCGTCTGGATGGAAGAGTCAGGTATGCCAAGCCACAGTGGGAATCTAACCCGTGCTGGAAAACCAAAAAGTGAAACGACAGACACAACTTTATTTTTTTTCCCCATTCACATTCCAGACATAAACAAGTAAAAATAGATATGAATTTGATTGACACATTCTTTCCATCTGAAAGCAGTGGTATAAACTGTGTGATCTTCATGCCAAGATTACAACGCCTCTAGGTTTCAATTCATACAGGAAGAAAAAAAAAACAACCTTCCTCTGTCGCTCTCTTCCCCTAATGAGATTCCTGCCTCTTTGATGAAAGAGTGCTCTCCTCCGGCAGACGGAGGAAGCGAGTTGCGGCTCGTTACGGGAGCAGATCTTCAGCTCTTCACCCAGGAGAAAACGTCTTCATCGGCTGAGTGTGTAAACAGCACTGCACCTGCCATCCCCATACAGCCCGGCCTGGTCCCAATAACACAACACGTAATTAATCAAACCTGTACAACAAACAACGCAGACTCATCCCGCTGAGGAGTGATGATGTTTTATAATAAGAAAGAAAATATATACATAGGGAAGGCTGAGAAAGACGAATACTGAGCTGCACCAACAAAAATGTATCTCTAACATAGATTACAGAGTAAATAAAAGTTTTATTGATTGATTGATTGAGCAGGACTATACCTTGTGTAGCAATGACCAGAATTCAGAAAAATACAATATACATTATTTATTATTTTTTAACTATTGTTGTTATTATTTATTATTAATTAAGCTGGACCAAACCTTGTTGTAAAACATTTAAATTTTAAATTTAAATTTAAACCATAGTTTTACCCAAATTTTATTTTATAATAAGCATTCATGTTTTTAATTGATTTTAAATTCAGAAAATTATTATTATTATTATTATTATTATTATTATTATTATTATTATTATTATTATTATTATTAATTTAGCTGGAGCAAACCTTGTTAATAATCCCAGCTGCCTTTAAACATTCATTTTTATCTTAATTTTTATTTATAAATAAACTTTCTTTTTAGATTAACTGCAGACTGCACCTTTATCCTTAGGGAAAAAAATGGTAATTATTAATTATTTTATAATTATTATTTATTATTATTTGTTTATTACTTGAGCAGGACCAAACCGTGCTTAAACATAATAACAGCTGTCGTTAAATGATCATTTTATACTATTTTTATTTTACAGTCAAATTTAATTGTAGGTTGCGCTATTACTTTAAAAGAAAGATAGGGATTAATTACAGTGAGAGTGGTGCTGGTTCGATTTCATTCAATTTAGTACAATTTTAAAAGTAAAATTAGTTTAAAAAATAAAAAAACTGTACAAACAAAAAGCCCACCTTAACCCGAACCCTTGGTATGTTTTGATACAGCTTGAGTTGTCTGATTTGTTCTGAATGACGTAACTCAGACGTACATTTTTCATCTTAAGTGGTTTACATTTCCAGCACGGTATCATACTGTATACTGCACAGAACATAGGAAACAAGATATTAAATATTCAATAAAAGTTTCAGTTTTTATTCAGAATGGAAGAAAAATATTGTTAATTAGAAATAATCCAAAGTAAAGGCTTTAATCAGAGGCTTGAATTTTAATTGCTGGTTTGTTCAGTGTCCAACACAAACCACAGATTTAACATAAGATTTCAATCAACAAATCCTTGATTAGCTTCAAATTCTGAATTTAATCCTCATAATTTGTGCAGCCCACCCTAAGAGCTGACCAAAGTCAGACAGACGGGAAAAAGATGGCGAGCAAAATACATCAAAAAGCTGAATAAATGAAGTGAGAGATTAGGTCGAGAGACTGGAATGTTTTTTTTTTTCAAACAATTTTTTTTTAAAACCATCTTATCAGGTCAGACTGAGCGTGCTATCCCAGTGCCTCAGGCACAGTTACATCCATCATTAAATGCCTTTTAAGCATGTAAGTCTGCTTTAAATAACCCTCTCTCAGTAATTACACGCCAGTTTCCTGTCCTCCCTACTGGAGGCCAAACAGAGGAGCCAGAACAACCTAAACAAACACTCAGACCGTCTGTGTGCTCAGATAGAGGACCAGCAAGAGAGAGAGAGAGAGAGAAGATAAACGAGGGAAGAGAGCAAAAAGTAGAGCATGGACTGGGGAGAGGAAATAAAAAAAAATGAGTCAAATAAAAGAAACAGGGCAAAACAGAAAGAGAATATGGCTGTATTAGTAACACAAACTTCACATGTAATTTATTTCATATGTTTCATTTATATTCATGTTTTAATTCCACATATATTGACCGAGCTGTTATTCTCAAAAAAAGTTTTTGTTTTTTTTTACACATTTTCATTTATTTTTACATGCAAATAATATTTGTGTTTTTTTTTCTTTCACAATTTTCAGTTATTTTCATGTGAATTTTTTTTTACGTGTAGCTCATGTGTTGTTAGCTTTCCCTCGTGACTTTTCATTTTTTCATTTATTTCCAAATGTAAATTTTATGATGATTTTTTTACTACCTGATATCCATTTATCAGCAGCAGACTGCGCTATATAACATTTGATCGCTTCTCTCCTCTCATCTCCCCCATTCCATCAGTCAGTTCTCCAGCTCCCACTGAATCATACTGTATCTCATCAGCCGTGTTTGTGTTTGCTTTGTCTCCATCAAAATAAAAAAATCTCGCTTCCACGTTCTATGATTTCATCTGTCAACATTGTGGTGTGTTGCCTCCACATCTGTTAGAATATTAAAATGATCTGTCACAGTGCTACGCTCTGGAGATAACTCAACTGCATTCCTGAACTTTCCTTCTCCATTTTTCCATCGCAATATCTCACATATTTCACACAATTCATTCTTGCTAACTCATGCGTGCGAAATAGTATGAAAGTACACCATCTAATGTGTCAAGCAAGCCATCCAGAATGTTCTCAGTGTCTCCATTCGGTAATGTTTTTACAGCACTGATGGAAAAAAAATGGCTGTTTTTTTTCAAGGACAGTAAAAAAAACAAACAAAAAAAATTCTCCTCCTGAATAAAAGATGAGAATAAAGAGAAAATTGTTGCTGGTTAACCTGACTGAACCTCAAAATCGCTCACCATTCATGCCCAAACACCCCACGACCTTCCAGTCGTGCCTCAGACTAGCATTCCAAACACACTGTGTCCAAAACCCATAAGAACAAAAATCAAATTCAATAATAATCTCTTTAATAATATTACAGAAGCTTTAGTTAACTTCGAATAACTTACAGGCTTAAATTTTTTTGCTCTTTTTTTGGATTTTACCCAAAATATTGTCTCCCATTTTGGTCACTACCAATTCCCACCCATGATGGCTACTAACCAGGGAGAGTGAAGGCTAACCCATGCTTCCTCCAAGACACATGAAGCCACTAGATCTTTTCCAGTGTCCCAGAACAGTTAAACACATAGAGGAAAGAGCTATCTACACTCTTATGCATACATGAGTTCACAGACTCCCACGATTGGTTGTGTGATTGACAGGAGAGAGTGTAATGCCATCCTTCCTACCCAGCCAGTTTTGCTCTCTTGGCCACAAATAGCTGAGATATTGGTGGGATTTGAATTCGCTATCTCCTGATGATAGGGAGAGGTTCAACTCCCAGTCATAATATTCTTCCTAAAATCTCTGTTTCTCAGGTCTGAAGAAAAACTTTACTTGCTTTTGGTTCTTTAGATTGTAGTCTTGTTTCAGGAAGCAGACATTTCACATTTAACTTCTTTTCATTCAAAACTATGGGGGAGGGGGGTGAAAACTTTTGCATCAGCTGTATCTCTCATCTCCTGCTCTTAAACTCTACTAGACTGGAATATTTTGTCCAAACTCTATGCACTTGTGTGCTGCTTGAATGAAGAGCAGAGCTGCATATTTTAATAGCAGATGCAGCTTGAGTCTGAGGATAACGGGAGCCCAGTTGACGCTGAAGCTGAAAGTGAGCGGGACATTCTCTCTGCTCGCGAGAACCAAGGTCACAACAAATGCTCTCGACATGTTTACAAAAATATGCACTCGATTTGCAAGGAGGATAATGGTGCCGTTAAATAGCGCTGTAGATAACATTTGAGGTGTCACAGAATAGCAGAGTTCTTGTAATATAGAGTATGTTAGGTGACTATTTGTGAAGATGGTATGAACGCATATTCAGAGGAAACAAGTTCATCTTAGAACCCATTAAGTTTCTAGGGAACTCAGTAAAAAAAAACAGCCTGAGCCAACAAGCCAGGTTTAACTGCGAACCATCCAGAGCATGAAAGATTGGTCAGACTGGTATTAGATGGTTATGCTGGTTCTAGATAGTTGTGGAAGTCTAGATGGTTAGCTTGGTTCTAGCTAGTCATCCTAATTCTAGCTGGTCAGGTTCAACAGCATAGATGGACTGGATATAGATGTTCAGACTGGTTCTAACTGGTCATGCTGGTTCTATCTAGTCAGGATGGTTCTAGCTAGTCAGGCTAATTACAGACGGTCAGGCTGGTTCTAGCTAGTCAGGCTAATTATAGACAGTCAGGCTGGTTCCAGCTAGTCAACCGAATTATAAATGGTCAGGCTGGTTCTAGCTGGTAGATTCAACATCCTAGATTTTCAAGGCTGGTTCTTGATGGTCAGTCTGATGCTAGGTTTTCAGGTTTACTAGCCTAGTTGGGAAGGGTGATTCTGTGATGAGGCTCAACAGCCTAGATGGTCAGGTTGGTTACAGACGGTCAGGCTGGTTATAGATGTTCAGGCTGGTTATAAGTGTTCAGGTTTGTTCTGTACATTCAGGCTGGTTCTGTGTGGTCGGGCTGGTTATAGATGATCAGGCTGGTTATAGATGTTCAAGCTGGTTCTGTATGGTCAGGCTGGTTCTGTATGGTCAGGCTGATTCTGTACGATCAGGCTGGTTATACATGGTCAGGCTGGCTCTGTTTGGTCAGACTGGTAATAGATGTTCAGGCTGGTTCTGTACGGTCAGGCTGGTTATAGATGTCCAGGCTGGTTCTGTACGGTCAGGCTGGTTCTGTATGGTCAGGCTGGTTCTGTACAGTCAGGCTGGTTATAGAAGGTCAGGCTGGTTATAGTTGGTCAGGCTGGTGCTGTACGGTCAGGCTGGTTCTGTATGGTCAGGCTGGTTATAAATGGTCAGGCTTTTTCTGTATGGTCAGGCTGGTTATAGATGGTCAGGCTGGTTATAGATGGTCAGGCTGGTTCTGTATGGTCAGGCTGGTTATAGATGGTCAGGCTGGTCCAGTTTGGTCAGACTGTTTATAGATGTTCTGTACATGTTCTGTACAGTCAGGCTGGTTCTGTACGTTCAGGCTGGTTCTGTACGGTCAGGCTGGTTATAGATGTTCAGGCTGGTTCTGTACGGTCAGGCTGGTTATAGATGTTCAGGCTGGTTCTGTACGGTCAGGCTGGTTCTGTACGGTCAGGCTGGTTATAGATGGTCAGGCTGGTTATAGATGGTCAGGCTGGTTATAGATGTTCAGGCTGGTTCTGTATGGTCAGGCTGGTTATAGATGTTCAGGCTGGTTCTGTACGGTCAGGCTGGTTATAGATGTTCAGGCTGGTTCTGTACATTCAGGCTGGTTCATTTAATGATTATGGATTTTCCCTGTTTGATTTTGCCTGCCTGTGTAAACCACATGCTGAGTTTATGCACTGACTGTGTGGCTGCATGTTTGTGTTCCAACCAAGCAGGAGCCACAGCGGAAATAATACTATGTTATAAAAATATACTCTGACTGTTTGCCTGTTCCTGGTTTGGGTATTGCCTTGTCCTTCTGGTTTGTTTGCATTGGTTCCTTTTAATAAAGCTGAGCTGCAGCGCTTTGTCTGCCTGTCATAAGGTTTTGGCACGCTCAGTGAGACAGTCAGAGTGAGTTTAATGAGTGTTAAATCTGAGTGAGATATGAGAGTGTTTTGCTCATTTACACTCTGTTGTTCTTCAGCACGCTCTCGTCATGCACTCCGGGTTTGGACGAAGCCCAAGATAGTGAACGATTACGGCCCAGTTCTTCATCCACTTTCTCTAATCCTCCTCTTTACTGAGGCCAGGGATGGGCGCTAATCACGACCGGGGGCTATGATACTCAGCTTGAGTATGTTAGAGTGTCTGGTATTCGTCCTTCACAGAATTATTTTCGAATAGAATCACACTCGCACACAAACACACCCCCTCACATAGATGGCGAAGGCAATAAACACAAAACTCAGTAATGAACTGGAGGTCATGAGAAGCGTCAGAGGACACATTTGGTGTGTGTGTGTGTCCCTGAGGTTGGTCTCATTGGCCAGAAACACACACACACACTTCAGTTTTATGACCAAGGAGTAGATGAACTCCAGTTATGTCCAAGTAAATGGCCTCATAGTGACCATAACGGAAAACTTGCACACATTTCACGTGATGGTATGAAAAATTCAACACCTGAAAAAAATAAAATAAAAACACATGCCTTACATGTCAAAGGTTAACATGAGAAAATAATGAATCGTGTATAAAATAACATGCAAATAAATGACCCATGAACAAAATTACGTGTGAAAAATAAGAATACATGCACTATGTGAAAAAATAAATGTCAATAAATGAATAATGTATAAAAATAATATGAATAATAAAAAAAATTAACGTGAAAATGAATGAATTATGGAAAATTTCAAACATTATTTGATTCAAAACATTAACATGTGAAAATAGATTTATCTTGAAAAAATACATGTTCAAACAAATGAATTATGAAAAAAAAATCACATGTGGAAAAGAAATTGTATAAAAATGACAAGTGAAATTAAATTTTTAAAAAGTGTGGGAAAAAATCACGTGAAAAGTAAAAAAATACATACACTGCATGTGAAAAATTAACATGAAAATAAATACAAACATTCACATTTGAAAAACAAATCACATTATATTATATAAAATAAATGAAAATAAATGAAAAGTAAAAAAAAGAAAAATATGAAAAATATACAGATCTGAAAATAACTGAATTGTAAAAAAAAATTCATGTGAAAAATAAAGATGTGCACTACATTTGAAAAAGTAATGAAAAATAAAAAAATGTGAAAATAAATGTGAAAATAAAAAAATTGCATGTGAAAAACAAAATCACGTAAAAAAAAATTACATGTGAAAAATAAAAACAGCTATGAAAATTAATGAAAAATAAAATAAAACACAAAAAAAAGAAAAATGTGCAGACATGAAAACAACTGAATCATGCAAAAAAAAAAAAATCAAGTAAAAAATAAACACTCACGCACTACATGTGACTTATAGTGAAAGAAATGAAAGAATTGAAAAATTTGTGAATAAAAGTGAAAAATAGAAACACACGCACACTACATGTGAAAAATGTCTGAAATGTAACCGTGTGTGACTTTTCTGTACGAGTCTTCAGAGTGGATGGGAATCAGTTGAGACGAAACCCGCACTCCTTACCATGCTCCGACTCGGAATCTCCAGACAGAACAAATCTCATTCATCTCTAAAAGACCTGGCGTGAATGGAGGACAGTTCAGAGTCCCCGAAACACTGAGAACCACTTTCCTTTCCCCTTTTTCCTCAAAGCTACAGCAACAAATCTACTTAACTGCGATCGTGTATTGATCCTAAAGCCATGTACGCTGGGGGGCCCGGGGTCAGGTGGGGGTGTGTAGGGGGTAGGGCGGGCTTTTAAAAGCTGGACAATAAACAAAATGGCCGCCACCACATTAATAAGCAGAAGAGAGTTGTGGCGGTACGATTACAGCCCTTCAGCGCTGACATGTGAGCGCTGAAACAATACACACAAGCAGAGGAAGGAGGAGTGAGGCGCTCATTAGAGAGCCAGCACCAATCTGCTCCATTAACGCATGCTGAAGAAGCACTTTCCTCCGGTTCTCTGAGGAGCCATTACAGTGCATATGTGTGTGTGTGTGTATGTGTATGTATGTGTGTCTAAGTGAATGCTTATGTGTGTTTTTCGGCAGCACCGTAAAACATCCTGGGCAATATGGAATTTCAATTCGGCTGTGTTTTAAAAAAAAAAAAAAAAAATGAAATAGCTGCATTTACAAGACTTTATGCCAGTTGAGACGTTTATTTCAGAGCATTAAACAAAAAAACGAGACCGCACAGAGAGCCGTCCACAAATCCGAGTTAATGGTGTTTGTAAATACAGTCACTAGAGCGTCATTTGTGTGATGTATTGTAAATGGAACAGTGTGAAAATGGGCCGAGATAAAGAGTTACGATACATTGACAGATGTTCACAGAGTGAGCAGTGTGTCACAACCAGCACACACAGATATGTAGAAAGCAGAGTAGAGTGTGTAGGGAGTAGAGATGTAACTGAGGACAAAGGCATTATTTATAATTCTTTATTCTAGATGTATCTTTATAAGAAATAGATACAGATAGAGATAGAGATGGAGATACAGATTCAGGTAGAGATACAGATACAGAAACAGAAACAGATACAGATATAGATAAAGATACAGATAGAGATACAGATACATATATAAATACAGATAGAGATACAGATAGAGATAGAGATAGAGATACAGAAACAGATATAGATAAAGATACAGATAGAGATACAGACACATATATAAATACAGATAGAGATACAGATAGAGATACAGATACAGATAGAGATACAGATACAGATACAGAAACAGATACAGATATAGATAAAGATACAGATACAGATAGAGATAGAGACACAGATAATGATACAGATAGAGATACAGAAACATATATAAATACAGATAAAGATAGAGATACAGATACATATATAAATACAGATAGAGATAAAGATAGAGATACAGATACATATATAAATACAGATAGAGATACAGATACAGATAGAGATACAGATAGAGATATAGCTAGAGATACAGATTTGGAGTGATGTGGCGGAGGTTGAGGAACTGTCAGAGCCAGAATTCACACTGACAGTGCAGACGTTTCTACATCTAACAGTAGGGTTAATATGCCAATAAAGAAAAAAAAAAAATCATAAGTTTAGGCCACGCCCATTTTATGTTTAAATCCGTTTACAGATACAAGTACTTGGAGCGCTATACAGATCCAGATCCAGATGCACTGCTTTACAGTCCTAACAGGAACTAACCAAACCACACGGAATTTAAAAAAGTCTGAAAACTTAAGACAGTTTCAGCTGAATTATTTAATAACGATCAAATATTAACCCAACTAGAGCACGCAGAACATTTGCTGTTTCTCCCACACTGAATAACATCCTCCCCTCTGCTTTAATAAAACTTCCTACTCAGAATAAACAACTTCCGAATTATTCCGAATCCACAACCCAAGACTTGCCCTTGCCTGGTCTCGTCAGTTGCACTGCATAATTTCTGCCAATATTTCATTCCCACTCAAAAATAAACTTGTACAAAACTTATAAACTCGTACAAATTGACACCACGGAGGAGAACTCCTCTCCAGTTCATCGCCTTCGCCGCTCTCAGAATCGATCTGCTGCTATATTTTGGCGAATGGAGCTCTGGCTTTGGTGTCGCGGCACCTTAATTGGTCCCACTGCTGCTTCAGAGACGGTGCCGAAACAATGAACAATAGCGGAGTTGGTCTAAGATGGTCAGATAAGAGGAGATATGGATCAGGAGTCAGTGTGATGAAGAGCGAGAGCGGAAAAGGATCGCACAATAAGGGAGAGTCTTGAGCAATATTTACATCATTATTTAGGGTTGTTTAGTAATTCTCAACATTTGTAGAGGAAAAAAATGGCAGGCAAATACATATAGCATAGACGGGCGCAAAAGTTTACACATCTTCTTGGTACATAGTTTTTTTTTTTAATCTATAATTTTTAAAAAAAAGTTTTTTTTTTATGTACAATTATTTCGTCATCTCTATTTTGTCTGTGCAGACTTTTGCACTCGACTGTGCAATGACTTATTCAGCTATTTAGAATTACGGTCAATTTGTATCTCCTTCCCACATTTCTGATAATGAAAAATTGTAAAATTCTGGAAAAAAAAACAATCAAACAAACAAATAAAAAAGTAAATAAGAGCATATATACAATTTAAATATGTAAGCACATTTTCATTCATAATACAAGGTTAAATGGATAAAAAGTACATGATGTGGTTCTTCAATAAATAAAAATGGCAATTGCTGTGGTTTAAGAGGAATAAAACACTTGGGGATGTATTTTTATAGGAAAATAATCAAGTGCAGGATAGTAACAGTAACTCTGTTTCATCACACGACTGTGTGGCTGATTTTTTTTTCCTGTAACAGCATGACACGGAGTGTTTCATTCTTTACTTGACATTGTACATTGGACTGTCCAAGTAAAATGTCAACACTGTCTTAAAGACAGTTGACACCTGTCGGAATAAGCCTTTATAAACGTTTAAGTACGTTTATATGAGATGCCTATGCCCTAAAGCACTACAGTGCAAATAATGAGGGCATTACAGAAGTTTTCCCATCTGTGGATGATTTTCCGAGTGTGAAGCTTGCTGTCGTTTGTGCCGTATTTAGTGTGAAATCGGTGTAGGTGTGCAGTCAGAGCTTCTTTTTCTGAATTTATATCATTAATGCTTTTAAAAAAGCCAAACAAAACGCACAGTAATACTCGTTATCCAACCTTCTTTCGGCTTTCAGCAGCACAGCAAGAAACAGAACTGAAACACAAACTGAAGACTGATCAAAGCCACGGCTGAGACTGCGGATATGGGGAAGACGTTCAACACGTTTAAGTGTACGCATTTGCACAAACATTAACACGTGCATTCATAAACACAAAATAAAGTACACACACACAGCATCCAAGTTCAAGTGAAGACATGCTGGCAAATTCCAGCTTGGCTACACAAACATCTCAGAAACGTGAAAAAGAAGCGCACAGACTCGCTATTAAACAATTTATACTCTAGTATAACCCTGACCTTCTGCAGAATTCACCACGGCCTCATACTTTTCCATTTTCCAGGTTATCATGATGGCAGTCAGCTCTCTGTTCCGTTCAGCGGGGGGACAGTGTGGGCATGTGGAGCTCCGGAGCTATCCGTTTCTTTTTTACTGCACGGCTCTGCCGGCCTTGAGACTTTACAGTGCACCATTAACATGGCAGATATAAAAGGCGTAAAGGTCATTTTCACTCTAAAGCCTGTGCCTCGACGCTTCTATTGCCTGCTGAGGGCAAATAAAACGCGGCTCGTAATGGCATGGACGTGTCTGAGCTTCACAGCCGGCTGAATGTATAGCCCTGTGCATTCATGGAATTGCGTTTAAGATTTAATCGGATGTTCCACTTAAAGACGGGATTAGATCTTTCAGTAGTTATCCAGATAAACTCATTAAACACAGCCAAAAATCCATGTACAGATTCTCTACTATCAAATATTACAGTAGATGAAATTATATTTTTGAGCAGCTAATAAAATAATAAATTGATTACAAATTGATTTAATTTGGAAAACAGTTTATAGCTGCTATAATGCAAGTGAGAACAGGAAATAACTTTTATTTCCAACATTAAATATAACTATAAATGGAACTACATTTTGACACTACCAAGTATTACGCTAAACCAAATTACATTTTTGATCATTAAATAAATAAAGAAAGAAACAACAACACCAGCAACAAAAAACAACAACAATAATAATACTAATACTATTACTACTACTACTACTACTACTAATAATAGTTTATAGCTGCTATAAATTTTATAAGTGTCAAGAATGTACCTATAAATGGATAAAACTGTTCTTTAATAAGCAAAAGAATATCTTAGTGTTGGTAAATTGTAGTGGTGTAAGAGGAATAAAACACTTGGGGATGTGCTGTTATTGGAAAATAATGAACTTCAGGGTGGTAACAGTAACTGCTCTTCATCACCAGCTTATCATTGGCAGTTTTCCCATAAAAGCACATCCCCAAGCTAGTGGAAAGTCACCTGACAGGCTGTTGATGGATCACAGATTTCTTTTTTTCTTTTGACTGTCTGTACAGTGTGGACATTGGACTGTCCATAATACAGTCTCACGACATTCAAATGACGTCCACACAGCCAAAAATAAATCTGCTACAATTCATCTCAACACTATCAAATATTACACTGGAGTAAATTAGATTTTTGACCAACACACCACAGCCGATTCGCTTTCTCTGCTCCTGTCCGATCTCGCAGGAAACCCAATATAACGACCGGTAACCGAATCCAGTAAATGAAACATTGCAGTAATAATCTCTCCACAGCCACCAAGCCCAAATCGGCCCATCAGAAAAGGGCACAAAATAAATGAAAACCATTTTAACATGATGTCCATGAGGTCCGTTCTGCCCTTTAATGATTTCTCGAGTGAACGTTTTTCTTCTAAAAACATCCAGGGTGACCAAAAAAAGAGGCCCGTTTTAATAAGGTCCCTTGTTCTGAAAATACTTATTGATTTTTGCTGTAAGTGCTGGCGTGGGGCATTGCTCTTGCTCCTGCCGCTCGGTGGAGGTATATTGAGCCATTTAGAAGCTGAGGCCGTCTTCTGGGGCCTGCGTTTGCTGTGGCCTTTTCCTTTACCCCAATCTGTTTCCATCAGCTTTGACTTTCCCACTACAGCAGCTGATTCTCTTACTCTTTCACAAGCCGTGTACAAAAAAATGGCATTTCAGGCTCAGAATGAAGATGCACATCTGCGGTGTGCAGAAAACCTGGAATGTGTGTGTACACCGCTGGCACAGTGACCTTGTTACTGTACTCAAGTCAGGTTTCTAAATTCTTTCATTTAATACTTTAAATTTTTTTACTTACTATGTTTCACAAGAAAAATCTACTTCCTACTAGGGGTGTGACGATCGGACGATTTGGATCGATGCATCAATTTCAAAGGCAAGCGATTGAAGTTAACAGCGGCGACAAACATACATGGATTGTTATCCATTATAACTGATTATAAAACAATTATTATCAAAAAAAGACAAACAACTGGTTTGTAAAAAAAAAGATTCATATTTTTAAACCGATGTGCAAACAATTTCACAGGCTAAACTCTTAAACGTAGTCCTTCTCTACATAGCATCATTCGCAATGTAACGGTAGGCCTACCCCAGATTCTGAACATATTGATCGGAGGATACTAAAATGAATCGTTTCTGTCATACCAAATATCAAATCATAGCCGTATGAATAAAAAAATGTATCATATCATATATATTGTATCATATCATAGCAGATTCAGTGGTATTGTCAAATATCAAATCATTGCCTTATCAAACAAAGTCATATCGCATCATATCATATCAGATTCATTGGTATCGTCAAAGATCAACTTGATACTTTGTGAATCAAATAAAATTTCTTGCATCATATAGTATCTAAGCGGATTCAGTCAAATATCAAATTGTGGCCTGATGAATTGAAATCTTATCGTTTCATATTGTATGGAAGCAGATTCAGTGGTATCATCAAATAGCGAATTGTTGCCTTAGGAATCTAAATTGTACAGTATCGCAGAAGATTCAGTGTTATCAAATATCTCATCATTACTTTATGAATAAAAATTGTATCACATTGTTTCATATCATAGCAGATTTATTGGTATCGTCGAAACATCGAATCGTTACCGTATGAATCTTATCAGAGAACATTCGCTGGTATCATGAAATATCGAATCATTATCATTAGAATTGAAATCGAAATCATATCGTATCGCATCACATCGTATCACATCGTGTCATATTGTAGCAGATTCAGTGTTATCAATCAAAATTGGAATCATATTATATCGCATTGTATCACAGCAGATTCAGTGGTATCATCAAATATCAAATTGCTGCCTTAAGAATCTAAATCGTGTCGTATTGCATGAACGGCTGAGCTTTCGCCCCTACTTTGTACTAACAACATTTTCAAACATCACATTTCTCTATAATTCTATATTTGTAGTTATTCAGAGTCAAACACACGTAGTGAGGAAAATATTCTTCGTCTTCAGGGCGCATTTTCTATTCCTGATTATTACGAGCTTAAAGGCGAGCACTTGTGTGTAAAGGCAGTGGTTGAGTCTCAGAGACTTGAATGAAGCAGAGAAAATCAACTTTAGCATGTGCGGAACCTGACTCTTAATACGAGGAACTTTCCCAGCATAAATATCCACATAGCTTGAATTTGAATACGGCCTTGGAGAACTTTTTAGCATCAGACCGCTTCGAGGAGTCGACCTCAACTCCTAACAACTTTAAACTCTACCAGACATGACAGCGAGAATGGATCTGAGTGAGACGCATCGCTGTAATCTAGCTGTCACTACTGTACATGCACTTTGCATTTATTCCAGCAGATTGTATTGTTTTCAGCTAGCGAGTAGCTATCAGCCAGTTTGTGCATGCTCAGTTATGCTAGCTAGCATTTAAGAGATTAGAAGCAAAGCTGTTGCTAGCTAGCATTAGCTAATTGTTTTCCTTAGTTCCTTAGTGAAAGAGGCATTAATTTATCATCAGTAACTAAAATCAGTGTGTGAATCTTTCTTGTACTTTTACATTCACATATGCAGTAATTTAAGCGTTTGTAACTTTTTGACTTTAACTCGAGCGAAGAAATTAAATCAATATTTCAACTTTTATCAGAGTATTTTTTTTAATTTAGATTGCGAAATTGCAGTTTTACTTTTGAGTACAGAATTCCAGCACTAAACCTTCTGCTAAAATTTCCATAATATACTACAAAAGGGAAACAAAAGCAAAGGAATGAACATGGATACTGTATGCGTGATCTACAGGAGATGTTAGTTCTTACAGAATCGCCTCAGAATCGCTCTCATCACACAGTATCTTTTCATTAGCATAGTGTCACAACATGAAGACAGAGCTAAAACACATCATATTTATAGAAACAGGGTTCAATAGATGCAATTTGCAGCCATTTCCTCACCCTGTATTCTCAGTTTCATAACTGTGACTTTAATTCTGGTTAATCCTTTTAAAGCTGTGAGAGAAAGTGGAGCAGCAGTAGAGCATTACGCTTTATATTCATGAGCTGTAGCGGCAGATTGGTATGAATTAAACCTTCAGATATTTCCAACATTCATTTCTTAAAGTGCTACATGCAATAAAATAAATTCTCATTTAAGGTTTAATTATAAACTATTTCTAAGCAATTAATACACAATTCATCCACACAGTGGAGTAACTGTTACCACATTAAAGTTAATTATTTGCCTGCTGAAGTGTTTTAAAGAGCAACATAATGCACTTTTGTGTTTTTTTTATCCATTTATGCCTACCTTTAATGTTGTCATTATAAATTAAAATGCTTTTACATATTAAAATTGTACATATGCT
Source organism: Pangasius sanitwongsei (assembly GCA_037576675.1). Lineage (NCBI taxonomy): Eukaryota > Metazoa > Chordata > Actinopteri > Siluriformes > Pangasiidae > Pangasius > Pangasius sanitwongsei. Next base: position 21,602,160 of record CM075016.1, on the reverse strand, counting down.
CTTATTTATTTGTTTACATTGCCAAAGATTATGATTTTATATTTATTAAAGAATGACACACAACAATTTTTATCCACTTATAGTTATAGTTAATGTTGTGGAATGTCTGAGAAACAAGTTAGTTCCTGCTCAGAGTTATGTTATAGCAGGTATAAGCAGCCATTCCCTCACCAGCCTCATATTTTTTTTTTCTTTCTGATGTTAATATTACAGAAAACAAAACAAGCACAGCTTGCGTTGTTGCCGAGAAACCACAAGGCGTAAACTCGTCTAACAAAGCGCTGACACTGGAGACTCCTTACACACACAACTACGTACATTAAAAAAAACTGTTTTTGTGGCACGTCCACCATATGGGAAGAAGCTGTTTCTATAGAAACAATAATGTGTTAAAACTTCTGACCAATCAGAATCGAGAAATGAACAGCACCATGGTATGTTAAGCTCACTGTTATTTATCGGTATTAATAAATACATTTTATATACAGATGTATTCATTTTTAAGGACAAGGTTAATGTTTGTTAAACTATCATTTTATATCATGTATACAATTATATAAATTGTCATTTAATGACATTTTTATCTTTAATTGATTGTTAAAGCACATCTTAGACCTTCACGCAAAGCATTAATGTTAAAAAAAAAAAAAAAAAAAAAAAAAGCAAAAAAGCGCAGTGACAAAATAAACTGGGGCTTAGTTCGCTGATTTAAATAAAACAATGTTTATAAAATATAAAATTATATAAAATAAGTGTGTTAAAAAATAATAAAAAACAGACAGACTTACTGAATGCATGAATGAACAAGCAAATAAATAAATGAACCGGAGTCCAAGTGCTGAGGTCGATATTGACAAAATTGCGATGTCGCCATGTTTATGAACTAGCTAGCAACGGTGAGAGCTAATTGCTCCTACAGGCGATCGATCGATGGCTCACGTTCTCTATAACACTCCTTCCACGTTGTGGAGGAGATAACGGCATTAACGAGGAGCAGCTCACACACCTGACTGAGATGAAGACTAATCACAGTGCGGGACAGCTGTAATTACAGCAGAGTGTGTTCTGTGCTCTGATAGCCTTTTCTCTGCTGTAGCCGTGATACGAGCGCTCTCTGTGATAAGCGGGTTAGCGTGCACTAATGTGTAATGGAAGCTGTGATTATTGCACACAGCTGAACTGCTTTTCATACATGACAGCGTGCACTCAAAGCACTGCTGCACTACTGAATCACGTCATGCCACTGGTTTGGTCTCTACCTAACCTGATCGATATTTAGAAAAAAGGTTTCATATGATGAAGAATCAACGCTGATAAAGCAGAGACTGAAAACATTTCTGCTCACACAGTCAGAAGCCAACTGATTTCTGATTCCCACAAATGTATCATCCTTTTTAAATGAAATAATACCGGATATGATACCGGATATGACACTTGAATAAATAACCCTACCGAGTCCTGATTCAAATAATAAAGGGATAAAATTAGCATAAGGAGAATTGGAGTTGTCTCAAGGTCACGTAAAATTCTCCCTTTTCTACCTGCTTCTTCTCCTTTGTTAAAGCTTGAGGATTTATTTAAAATAAATAAAACGTCAAATTAATTAATTCACTAAGCAAAATCTAAAATGGGTCTGATTTGTTTAGACGTGTTATTTATTTATTTGTTTGTTTGTTTGTTTGTTTGAATAATAAATATAAGGTAATTCACTAATTCATTCAGAAAATACCCTTGACTAAGCTGAGCATAGAAATGAGTGATATTATATTATATTATATTATATTATATTATATTATATTATATTATATTATATTATATTATATAGTTGTTGTTGTTGTTGCTATTATTATTATTATTATTACTATTATTATTATTATTGTGTGACAAGACCTTTGATAAAGGGGGTTGTGAGTGGATTTATTTAAAAATTAACTAACTAACTAACTAACTAACTAACTAACTAACTAACTAACTAAATAAATAAATAAATAAATAGATTTAGAAAATATTAACTGATCTGATTTGTTTAGACATAAGTCCTATTCATTCATTCATTCATTCATTCAATTATCTATCTATCTATCTATCTATCTATCTATCTATCTATCTATCTATCTATTAAAATAAAAAAATAATTATTCACTCAGGAAATACTCTGATCAATGTGAGCTTAGAATGAAGGGCTTATTATTATTATTATTATTATTATTAAATGTTATTATTTATTTGTTTGTTTGTTTGTCTGTTTGTTGAATTCTTCATTTATTTATTATCTTGTGAGTTTTTTGGAAGATTTCACATTTTATTCATTTTGATTTTTTCGAATCTAAGCCTGATTTTATCTCAGATTTCTGATTTTAACTTCCACATTATAATGAAATCTTTTTTGGATTGCATTAGTTATGATGGATTTCCTGTCTGTGCTGCTTTGTCTGCTTTGCTGTCAATATGCAGGACCTTTCTGGACATGGCACTCTAGTTTAAGAAGACAAAAGAAAAAAAATAAAGTGAGTAATCGAGTGATTTCCTCAGTTGTATGAACCTGACTGACTTCTAAACGGCAGAATAACGAACTCCTACAGGAAGTGAGTCAGAGCTGCTTCACTGATTCTGTACAGAAGAACCAGGGGAAAGACCATAAACCCTGACAGCAGATCATACAATACCCCGCAACCAGCTATCAGAATGTCACCAAACAGCGGCCTGACCTCCCAGCTACTGAACACACACACACAGAGACACATAGACACACACACACACAAGCACGCACACACACAGAGACACTTACACACACACACAAAGAGAAAAGGGACAGACTTGACCTCTTTATTAAATAAGACTAGACCTGGTATCTGTCTTTTTCCACCCACAGGACAGAGCACTGGATGCTGCACTGCATGTGTGTGTGTGTGTGTGTGTGTCCCAATACCGAGTACATGCTCACAATAATTGATATCAGCACGATAGACAAGTGAAAATATTCTATGTAAATCGCAGAAAACATGGATTAAACCATTCTGCAGAATAACCTCCCATTATTCTTTTAAGAATAAAACTCTTTAACTGGATGCTTTACATGCTGTATGAACTGCATGCACAGCTCATTTATCCTACAGCGCTGTTCAATTCTGGACCCTGATTGGTCAGAAGATTGTTGATCCTGTTTCCTACAACAGCAGCTCGGACAGAAGTTCAGCTACAAACCGCAGGTTAACATCAGTGCACTCGTTCCAATCGCTTCTATAGCAACCGTAACAACTTGCACAGAGACTTTAACGAGGAAAGTCGTTCATCTGGCGAAGTTTTCTCTAGCATTTATGGTGTCAGCACTTTGTAACAGTCAGATGTAAAGCTGAAGATCTTCAGGGCAGAGGCGTTTTACGCTTTGTGGCCTCTCAATAACATGACAAGCAGTGTTTATTTTTTTCGTCTTATTAACTTCAAGACAGAGAAAAAAGACAGACTAGTGAGGGAACGAATGTTTATACCCGCTTTAACGTAAGTGAGGACAAGAACTAACTTGTTTCATGGATGTTTGACATTATATGTAAGTATAATAGGATAAAAAGTAACAATGTCTGTTCCTTAAAATAACACAAAATTGTAATTGTTGGTGAATTGCTGAGGTATAAGAGGAATAAAACACCCCTCAGCTTCATGGTGGCAATGGTAACTCTGTTGCTGATTATTTTCCTGTAATGACATGACACAGAGTATTTTATGCTTTACATATTGCATATAAGGTGTAGTGTGTATTATACATGTAGTGTGTATTATAGAGAACATACTTGTTCAATATGTATATTTTTTTTTTTGGTATAAATTACATTTTTAAAGCTTTCATATTGTTAGTAACTAGTTGCATTAGCAAGTCAAGACTTTAAAGTTTCCGTCACTTCTTTTGTCATATTTGTGTGATTCACAAACTGGCCTGGCTCCGTGTGGGGCCAGAGATTGGGAGATTTTTGGGGGAAAAAAAACAAAGATCGCAAGATCAGATCTGCTGCAGGGTACCATGGAAACCAGTTTCAAAAATATTATGACATTTTCCCATGAACTTGCTTGTTAGTGGTGTAAATGTAAGGTTTTAGGCTATGTAGAAAAGCCAACACACACAGTAAAAAAAAAAAAATAAATAAAAAAAAACAGCTCCTGGAGCTGGGCCTGTTCATGAAGCTTTATGAAGAAGCTAATCAGAACCCAAAGTGTAATGCTGGCAACCTCTAAGGGCTAAAGACATAACCAGTGTAAACATCTGGACGCACTTTTGCGTTATAAACAGTGCACATCTGTGTGTTTGACTGAGCTTGGAGTACGACTGCGCGACTCTGGTAGCACCTGAAGCCGCCCAGCAGCATTAATTGATTTATCATTCATATTTAATGCAGTTTAATTGGCTAAACAGAAGGGCCGCAATTCACCGGTGCTCAATTATTCATCAGGCTTTCACTCGCTTACCAAAGCTCCAGCAGCGCTGTTTCTCTGGAACGCTCACTATCATTAACTCGAACACTTTATTCCGAGCGAAGTCGTTAAGATTCTTATACGGAAGCCAAACGCGAAAACAATCTGAGTCGGCAAAGAAGCTTAATTACGGCATATTCGACTCATAACACCCATAACGTCAGAAATGTTGAATGGGAAGTATGGAACGAGAAGAGAGACTTCCACCATGTCCCATCTTTCACAGTTAATCTCTAGAGACACCGGAAGGAAGGGAATGAGCGCTCGGCCCAGATTCCATGCCTGGAGACAGAAACCGGGGCCGTCGCCAGCACTACATTCATTAGGACTGTTCAATTTGCCCTTAATGGCTTTCTCCATCCCGGTCTCTCGGTTATATCTGCAGCTCCAGCAGCCCACATTCCCCTCCTCACCATCCCAGAGGTCCCAGTGACTGTAATTAATCCATCCATCTCCTATAGAGCAACACTCGACTCAACGATGGCCGAACAAACCTCAAAAAAAAAAAAAAGAAAAAAAAAGAGGAATGAACTTTGGATTATTATTTGCACCTGGAAATAAAATGAAACATCACATGACACTTACTATCTGTTGATATCAGAATTTCTCCAACTGTGAGACTGCGAGATGGAGAGAAAATCACATTTCCATCTCGGTCGGTTGTCGAATCAAATTTATTCTGTTTTGTCGCTGTGCTACATGCTACATGCTACATGAAGCGCTCGGTTCTCCCTCAACTTCTGTTAGCATTAATAAAATTCAGATGGTTGGGGAAAAAAAAAAAAAGTCTATTTTGTGATTTTTCCCATGTTGAATTCCTGAAAACGGTCGAAGCGTCTTCGGAAAAGGTCGACGTGACGTTTATTATGATATCCACTCAGAAAGAAATCCATTAAAAAGGATATGTTGGTCTGTAATTGATTCATATTGAATGATTCTGGAGATACAGAAACAAAGACACAACAGTGTTTCTATAAACAGTGGTGCATGAACACACACACACACACACACACACACACACGGAACTCTTGCAGTGACCTGGCCTCCAAATCCCCCTCTCCACGCTGTATCCAGAGATCAATAAGTAATTTTTTGCAGCTGATTAGTTTGCACTGGGAAGGTAGAAGCTGCCCTTTTTCCCCCCTTTTATCCTGAGGGTATAATTATGCCCTAAAACGCACACCCTGGTGTAATGACAGCAATCGGCTAGCGCTATGATGCTACGCTAGTTTTAGGCACCAGATTAATGATAAGGCAAATCTGGAAAAGGACCAGATATCGAAAAAAGCACACTGAATAGGACAAAAACTAAACAAAACATATGTTTAGGATCTTAAAATGGAGAGGCTGTACATTTTAAAATGCCATCTTGTGTGTCAGAGCAACCTGCAAGCTTAGAAGCATTTTTCAAGTACCGTGCATAAGTATTCACCCCCTTGTGACAGCAGTGGCACTGGGGGGGGCGAATGCTTTTTCATTTCATTCATAAATCATCAGCGATAAAACGCCAACATTTTTAGAAGGTTTAATTAAGAATTTGAAATATATTTTGACGTTTTTAAGCTGTAGTTAGCAGCCATCATGTAAAAGTAAAATGGTGTTAAATTAAAAAAAAAAGAAAATGCTTGCAATATGTAAAGTTATTCATTGATATTTTAGCTCTAAAATATCTTTAAAAAAAAAAACTTGGACAATTTATATTTAGAATTTGCATATTTTCAACAAATTTTAACTCGATTAGACAGTTGTGTACATAAAAGTTCATAAAAGTTATGCAATCAATATTCCTGCAATCCCCACATCAATATTATGGACTATTTTGTGTAGCTTCATGACATATAATCCCAAGTAAGCCCATTACAGTTCCAGGTTGTAACACTACAAAATGCGGATTAGAAATGTTCAAGGGCGTGAATACTTATGCACTGTAAATGAAACAAAAGAGAAGAAGAAAAGTCACTGAAGATAGGTCTGAATTCTGGATTCAGAAGCGATCAGTTACGTCCACATCGCAATGAAAGGCAACCTCCTTCGTTCCCTCGCCCCTCTCCTGGAGAAAATGGAAGAAGCGTAGGCACAAAACGAGACAGAGAGGGCGAGGGCGCGAAGCCGGAGGAGGACAGGAGTCATTTAGGACTTGTTAGGCTTCTGGCTCGTGTGCTGCTAAACCCTGTCTTCTGCCCTCTGCAAGACAAATGGCCCCGGAGCAGTTATGAGGGCAGGAGGCATTAAGTAAATATATGGTCCTCTTTAAAACGACACTCCTGTTGCTACGGCAACCGGCATGTACAGACCCGCAGCGCTGACGGAATTCGGGAAGCATGCTGGTCAGGCCAGACAAACCACGAGTCCCAGACAGATTTGAAAAATACATGATGCTCCGATCCGCCCCTAGAGGCTTACATTAGAGATGCAGACTGTGTTCCACTGACTGACATGATAGATGCAGAGATACACACACACACACACACACACACACACGAAAAGGTAATCATAACGTGGCTGCATTTTAAAAAACGAACTTTTAACTGTGATTTGCACGCATGCATATTTGCATTCAAAAGTTTTTTGAACATGACACACAATTTGTTTCATTTTGTCACCTACTTTCACAACTATACATCACAATACACTGAAACTCACAAATATTAAACAAGATGAGTTACAAAGCGCTGACACTGGAGACTCCTTCCATAACTGTTAAATAAACATCTCCTCACTATATCAGTCCCTGTGAGTGAGCTGTTACTATGGAAACGATAACGCATGAATATAAACCTGTGATTTGCAGCTGCGCTACTGTCAGAGCTGCTGTTAGAGGAAATGAATCAACACCTTCTGACCAATCAGATTTGATAAATCAACAGAGCTGTGGTATACATTATATTAATAATATATAATTTATAACATATAATATTATTAATCAGATACACTTAAAGTCCAGTCAGTAACTGAGCCTCGGGCTAAAAACACGCTAAAGCAAAGCAGTCAGGATTTTTAATGATCAGGAATTATTCAACTTTTTTTCCAGAACGTTTTTCTGATTCCTTACACACTAATGAACAAGAGGAATGCACACAAAGCTCTGAATGACAAAAGAAACCAGGAGTGTTTTATAACTCTACCCCACTGCCGTGCCTCATCCATCACACACACACACACACACGTAATCATTTCTGCTGAACGTTTCTCAGATGAATCTCACGTGGACTCGTACGCCGTGTTTCAATACAAGCGAAATTAAAAAATCGGTACTTTTCAAGGTTTTCTCTGATCGCAGTGAAACCTGTTTTCGTTTAGCTCAGGCCAAGGTTTTAATCTCGATAATAAAGACACGAGGACATTGATGTGAACATGTTTCATCCAACTGATCACATGCAATTAAAGCTCAGCGACCTTGCATAATAAATCTCACTTCTCGTTCTGAGATTTCACTCCAATGTCACAGCCTTCAGGACGGCTTCTTTTATTCTCACGTCCCTCGCTACACTGTGTGAGTTTTCATCAAAGCTTCACATCACAACATGACTCCGAGAAGGACGACAAACTCGAAGCCGCTCGCTGCTGCTTGCACAGTTTTCAGAGCAAATCTTCCAAACTTTTTACTCCCCTTTTTCTGGATAATGGTGTGAAGCGTAGTGATGGCAGACAAAAACGAACAAAAAGAACATTAAAATAATAAATGAATAAATATCATAATGCAAAATATATTAAAATAATAATTGTATTAAAAAATAAATAAATATTTCACACTTGCTTAATCCTATTGAAACAACAAACAAACTTTTTCCCTGGATACTGGCGTGAAGGGTTGTGATGCTAAACAAACAAAACAAACAAACAAAACAAAAATTATAAAAAAGTTGAAATATTTCACACTTGCTTAGGACCTGTTCATACAACAAACAATTTTTTTTTTTTCAGATAATGTTGTGAAGGGTTGTGATGCTAAACAAAATAAAATAAAATGCTAAAAGAATGAAAATATATTGCACTTGCTTAAGACCTGTTCACACAACAAACAAATTCTATTTAACAAATTTAAACAAATGTCACAGAATTGAGAGATTTAAAAAAAAACTTTTTTTGGAAAGTTCTTGTTCCTTAAGACCGCTCTTTAGACAATATCTAACATTCCTTCGTACAGCATTTACATACCAAAATGCCAAATAAATCAATTATTGACCATGAAACTGATTAGAGTCAGTTTGTCATGAAACATTATTTCATTCACAAGGCACATCATTCTTCAGATGTGTGCTGTGGATGATGATGATGATGATGATGATGATGCAACATAGCAACACAGCAACTCAGCCAGGACACAGGCAAATGGAGAAGGAGAAAAGTATACTGATTTCCTACCACATGATTCCTGTGTGTGTGTGTTAGAGAGGCGGCCATCTTCTATCAGGAGTAGTAGTAGTGCTCCCTCTACTGGAAACTCCATCACATTGCGTCCTGTGTTTCATTTGTAATTCAATAAGGATATTACACACACACACACACACACACATTTATGTATATATATATATATATATATATATATATATATATATATATATATATA
>CM075016.1:21581143-21593026 GCA_037576675.1 Pangasius sanitwongsei | reverse complement strand
TATATATATATATATATATATATATATCAGTGTATTCATAAGACTTTTATGCACTTGGTCAGAAATGCTTGTGAGAATGACTCGACACAAATTGGATTTTAGCTGTTTGCCTGCAGTCTATCAAATGAGGGGGCGGGGTCATAAACAGGAAGTAGTTATAGATGATAGCACATGTTAATAATTGCCTGTTCAAAAAAAAAAATCACATTAATGTTGGAACTAATCTTATACTCAGTATCGGGTCAATACCAGCTTTAAAAAAATGGTGGATCAGATATCAGATCCTTTGTGTTTACATATAAAGAGACTAGTTTTTTCATTTGTTAGGATTGATATATATATATATATATATACACTTTTTACCTGAGAAAGAGTTTAACTTTTAAAGAAAACCATATCGGATAAGTATCGATATCGGCCGATATTCAAGGTTTTGTTACCGTCTGGTACTCAAGGTTTCAGTATCAGTATCAGAAATGAAAAGCGGTATCGTGCCATCTCTAAATAGCACGCACTGAATGAGAAGAGGATGTTTTGAGAAGAGGCAGTTTTTTAAACACGATGATACAGAATCACAATAACACCATTAGTAATGTAGTTAAAATGTAGAGATGTTTAGAGGAACTAATTACATCTCACTAATCGTCTTAAAACATCTTAACCAACAGACCCAATACACACATGTGATGGATTAACACATTCTTTAGGCCAGCTGTTGTTAAAGTGGGTTCTGTGAAGAGTAGCCAGCGGATCTGTGATTTTTTTTAACCCACCATTATCAAAATGAGAATATTTATGATTGAGTTTTTAATATCTATAATTCCATTTGACTGATCTATTTGAATATGGGTTTACTCCAAATCCCAATAACTCAAAAACATGATATCAATTTGGAATATTCTTGCAAACATTTAAAAAACGAGCTTTATATTTAAACATTAATAAAAGTTCGACTGTGTCCACTGAGAAACTTTGCGTTCAGAAATACGTTCAGAAATTTTCCTACTTTTCCAAACGTCTTCAACCTTCTGTCCTCAAAGTGCTTTTCAGAAATTTTGACTCCTGTTCGCATTAATACACCAATCATGTCCATGTGTATTCATGAATATAATATTTTAATAGAATAGTCGGAAGAGGATATAGTCATTAAATCATTAACAAACTAAAGGCGTGGTGTGATGAAGCGAAGTTACTCTTCCCACCCTGAAGTTGACTATTTCCAAACTTTGCCAATTTGCCAACACTAACAATATTTTATTAGATAAAGAAGACACGTGACAATTTTTTTTAAATCTATTTCAAATCTATTTTAAATCTATTTCTAGTCTGACATCCACTGACTCTGGAGACTCCTTCCATAAAGAAAACTTACACCATATCAAGTTTTTACTGAGTATTCGCTACACAAGTCAGAAACAATAATACACATTAATTTAAACCTGCTGTTATAGAAAATTAGCAACACCAACACTGAGAATTCAACACCATTAATGGTATAAATAATATTATTTCCATCTTCTCTCGTCTGTGATTGAGGAAGAACTATAACGCAGGTTTGAAAAGGACTATGACCTGAACCTAAGTAAATCAAATAACAGTTACGTTCACGGCATTATTTTCCTCTCGCCTGAGTGTGAAAGCTGTGTGTGTGTGTGCGTGTGTGTGTGTGTGTGTGCAGTGTAATCTCCAGCAGGGGTCATTGGGGTTAACAGCACATCACATGTCATATCTACTTACAGCAGAGTTCACCGTTTCCCTTTTGTACTTCTCTGAACTTTTCATTAGTGTCTGCATGCAGCACACGATTCCAATCAGTCCGCACGAGAGGATCAGCATCCTTAATTAGAGCAGCAAATTAGAGGCTGACTCACACTCACGTGCACACGCGCACACACACACAGCAAATACATCATCGCAACATGTGGCACAATTCACATCTATCTGACCTCACACATCAGCCTCAAAGCCTCTCTTCCTTCTGTGCCAACCCAAAGAATAACTGTTTTCATAAAGTACAGTTTGTCAATTAAAACAAACAAACAAACAAAAAACATGCACTTCGATATTCTAGAAAATCTGAATTCATTTAGTGACCAAAAAGGTGCAGCAGAGCTTTATAGAAGCAGCTGAATTCCACCAGTCTTGTAGCCACTTCCTGTAGGATGTGTAACATGTAAAAGTGAGAAGAAAAAAAAAAAAAATGCTAAGCCTGTGAACATGGCCCTGAAAAAGTGCCCACCCTTTAATAAGGCACATTTCTCAGTCTCGTTAAAGAGAAAATGAAACGAGTGTCTGGGGTCCGCTCATCAGAGAGCGCCCGTGTCCCTGAGGATGAATCGCATAGACACTTCACGTGTCACCACCCCTTTCATTCCATCACTCACCATCCCCTCCTCCGCCGCCGGGAAGCCCAGCGTGACAAACCGGATTTCCCGATCCCTAAGCCACAATTCTCAGGACCAATTAGAGAGCTTAATTAGCTGGAGGAGTGCCAAGCGGTTCCAAAGACAGTGAACACAAAGTTCAGTACAGATTTGAGGTTGGTGGAAGACTTTGTTTCATTCTATCAGGGAGAAGATGGCCGTTTGTGTCAGCGAGCTCACAATATTTCAACTGTCTGAATCAAATCCTGGTGTTTTCACAATAACGGGGCAGATTTGGCTAGATTTAACCTAGATGTGTATCAGTTTAGTGCTCCTAATATTCGGATCCGTATTCCGATTTAAACGCGAAGTGTGTGTGGCCTAAAGTGAGCATTTTTTTTTTTTTTTTTTTAAAAGACATGCGTGCAGGACTTTATTATTATTATTATTATTATTATTATTATTTTTAATTCAGATTACGCAGTCATAATTTTTGCTTTTACCTGGCCATGGAATTTTCTAACCAATTTAGTTTGCTCCATTTCCCAAAATATAAACAAACTACCAGACTGATTTAAAACACAGCGGCCCTGACCAGGCAGTTACTAAGGATGAATGAAGAAATGCATCTTTCACATTCACGTTAATAAACATGGTCTTTGGTTGTCCTGCAAGTTTCATATCTGACGGCTCACTCACATCTGCTTGAAAGGGGAAAAAAAACCAACTCTTTTTGTCGTGTCTCAAGGGATCCCAGTCCCAATGCACACCTCTAGACACACCACTAACAGATAAGTATGTTACTCCATTCTTTCTGTTTTTAGTCAATTTAGTCTTGACCAGTTCTGACCCACCAACCAGCTCTCCTTTCTATATTATAATGTATCCCTTACATATTACAATATCTACCAACCGGGGAGGGTGAAGGCTTAGAAAAGATGCACTGACATGGCGCTCTCGATTTCTATCACTTTCTATTAATGTATGTTCGACTTAGTTAACATAAGGCATGTATATTGTTAACTTGATTTACACATATATGGTTAACTAGGTCAGTTAGCTCGATTAATTAGGTGTAGCAATGCAAAACTTTGCCCAAATGTTTACAAGAAAAAAGACTATTTTGACCAAAAAATAACAAGATCAAATAGGCCTACAGTGATGCATCAAATCTACCACTTTACAAATAACGTTAATGCCAATGACGATGATAATTAGTGATTGAACACTCTGTGTGTTTGCTTTGCTCTCCTCAGATGTGTTCAAACATCAGCAGTAGATCAACAATGAAAATCCCAGCGATGTGGAAACATTTCATCATCATCCACCATTCTCCTTCTCCGGCGTGGTCAAGGCTGTGTTCCCAAAAGATACTGAACATATACTGTAACTGAACCCCTCATTGTTAGTGGCATTGCAACATGCCACTGCTCATAATAATCATGGACTCCAGGAAAAAAAAAAATCTTTAGTGTGAGTTGTTCTAAAGCAGGATTACAGGGTTTCCTCCATATCACATTACATCAGCTGTGCTTTTGTAACAGACCCGGCCTGCTGCCGAGCGAGTCCAGACTTTGGGCTAGATTACAGGATTTGTCGTGAACACGCCGTGTGAGCTCATGTAGGCAGGGCGAGTGCAGAGACTCACTGAGGATAAGCGATCTCATAATTACAGAGCGGAGTGCGAGCTTTGAGAGACGGCTGTAATCCCACAATGCACTGGGCTCTAAGTAGTGACCACACACACCACGTCTGCCCTGGAGCTCTCTTTACACGGGTTACACCACTCCTAACCACCTGATTTTCAGCACACAGATGGACCTGGTTTGTGTGAGGTATTTCATGAAAGATGCTGTTAAATAATTATAAAAATAATCAATGAGAGGGTGGTGTGGTGCCCAGAAGTTGGCAATTTTCCTATAAGTGCACATGCTGAAGTGTTTTATTCCTCTTATATCACAGCAATTCACCAATAATTTCTTTTTTTTTTTATTAATGAAAGAACATCACATTGTACTTTTTATTCATTATAATTACGTTTATAGTCATGTTGTGGAATGTCCATGAAACCAAAGTTGCTGTTCTTACTTGTGTTACAGCAGCTATAAACAGTTCCCTCACCAGCCTCTCTTCTTTTTTTTTTCTTTCTCTTGAAATTAATAAGACAAAAAAAATGCACCTTTTCATGTTACCAAGAGACTTGAAAGCATAAACTCCTGAAGACTTTCAGAGAAATGCTGACACTGGATACTCCTTCCCTAAATGTTAATCTTACAGAAAACTTCGAAACATCAATGGCTGCATGTTTTTTTTTTTTTTTTTATTATTAAAAGTTATGCCACTTTTCGACCAGTTATGCAACATTTCATTGCAGGAGGAATGACAAACTCACTTGATCTGACTCGAGAAAAACGAGATATGGAGGGAAAAGAAAAACTCTCCCTGTAAAACATCTCCGTCCATCCTTTGCTAAGGTTTATATTTCAACTCATCCAGTCTATGTGGTCCACACACACACACACACACACACTCTTACACCCAGGTCTTATCTGAAAGGAAACACATTTGCTCACTGCTTCAGTAGAGCAGGCGTGCTGATGCTGGATTTCTCTTGGCTTTAGCTCGGACTTACACCTGACTGCAACCTCCGAGTTTAAAAAAAAAAAAAAAAAGCCCAGCCACAATAGTGAACTGTAGTTCTCCATAAATTTCTCTCTCTCTCTCTCTCCCCCACATACACACATACACACACATACACACAAATTGTATTTACTCAGGCCTGGGTCAGGAGTTATTAAACTTTAATCCGGCTAAGAAGAGCACATTCTTGTGATGAATTTTAGATGATCCCTATATAACCCTGGCCTTCTCCCCCCCAAAAAACACCCAATGTGCCAGGTTTTTAATAAACTCTATTATCTTCTCCAACCACCCAGTCGCAGTGAGCCGAGATGGAATTTCATATAACGAGAAAGAAAAAAAAGGAATGTAGGCTCCAGAGATGACGAGGGAGAGCGTAATCCTGAGGTGAACAGTTGGATAGGTGTTAGATTCGACCGGCTGTAGAGTTGACTCTAGAAAGAATTGGTATTGTACTCTTTATTCTCTCAACATGCAGTATATCCTGATTGTTCCGGTGAATATCATGCATTTATGTGCTTTATCAGCTTTATCAGAACAGCACAGCCCTCTAGTTCCCACTCGACCTCAAAAAGCATTCACAGGCATTATTATCAAGTACAATACAATAAAATAAAATATTCGCAGCTAGCTCTGGTGAATCCTGGATTGGTCAGATTGTGTTGATTAATGTTCTATAACAGCAGCTCTGACAGTAGTGCAGCTCCAAATCACAGGTTTGTATCAATGCGCTCGTTCTAATACGTTATCATTTCTATACTTACAACGTACGCAGGGATGTGTGTGTCGGATGCTCAGTTTAACTTATTTGGCTGATGCTTTTTAGACAAAGCAATTTACAACTGAGACAGGCTCCAACTAAAGATTAAGCATCTTAAGCATCTGATAAGTAGCCCAGAGGCTTAACCACAAGTCTAATATGACACACAGTTAATACATGTTTTGGTATTTAAAAATGAATATACGTAAATGTTGATTTGAGGAAATCTTCTGGAAGGAGACTTTTCTTTAACATTGATGGAAGGAGTCTCCAGTGTCAGTGGTTTGTAAGATTTCTGACATGGGAAAGTCTTTAGGACAGACGTTTTGTTGTATTTTTTTTGTCTCATTAAAAAGAGAGTAAAAAGAAAGGCCGGTGTTTATAGTTTATAGCTATTTGTTTATAGCTGCTTTAACTTGTTTCATGGACATTCTACAATAATAAATATAACTACAAACGTAAATAGTACGACATGGCATTTTTAAATAAATAAAAAGTCTCAATTAGTGGAAAATAGCTGTTATGGGAAATTAATCAACTTTGGGATGGTAGTAGTAACTCTGTTTCATCACACAATTAGAGCAGATGTTATCTGGGTGGTGGATTGTCTTTTGCCGTTTAGTTCTGAACACCTGAGTATCACTTCTGGGTGGAAAACGAATCCACCAACCATCTGGAACGCTGATTTATTTACACTTGGCTTGGCTAATGAGTGCCACAGTTGACTCTCCTGTCGCTGGCGGTGGAATCTAACACCAGGGCTGCCATGAGGAGAAGTCTGAGAAACTAATGTCATGTTCTAGCCATCTTACAAGACAAATGGATGCTTACTTTGCAGATATATTCCTGGATGCATAGTTTCCTTGGATCACCCAAGACATTTGAACAGTATCTGTATCTGTTAAGTGCTCCAATTATCTAGATTTATATCTGTATTTGTATTTAAAATCCTCAACCTCAGCTACATCACTTCAATTTACTGAATGACTGTTTTTAATCCCGCTCGAGCAGTTATTATTTTTGTTTGTAGCCTCCTGTAATATTTTCAGACAAATTCAGTATTTACTATAATATAAACAAACTTCATATTCATATAGCCTGCGCTTGATAGAAAGTAAAAACCTCTGGCTCTACGCAACTTTATTTGTTGTGTCCCACAGGATACCAGTTCCAACGCACAACCAGACGCCCTATGAACTCTACTGGTGAAAAACAAACAAACAAACAAACAAACAAACAAAAAAAACAACAACAAATGATAGGGGTTGTGATTGTGATGCAATGCTTCATAGTGCAAAATAGTGTCAATGTGCGTCATGGAAATGTGCGATGTACATCGTGGAAGTCAAAATTCTGTTAATTACTCATCTAATGCAATTGCACTGTTTGAGGTCCCAGTTTGCACAACCCACAGCAAGTGCAACCCAGGTGACGGATAGTTCCAGAACGACCAACATGCAGAACAGGTGATACGGTTACACAAACAAGTTATAAAAGCTCTTCAGTAGCTTTTTAAATGACATCTATCTACAGAACCCAAGAAACAGGTTGCGGAAACCGGGCATTTTAGCCGACTTTGGAGCTCTATTTCCACTTAAATGATGCCTCAGGTCCTGCTACAGAGCTCAGTATGTTTCAATCGATCATTTTCCCAGAGTCAGAGACTTTGTTTATTCAATCATATTTTTGAGAGAATTTATAAATTTATTTATTTATTTTTAAAATATGTTGAATCTGTAGTACATTTTGTTTACAATACTAAACCTCTGTTCATAGAATTTTTAAAAAATTTATTTAGTCTTAAGCAGACAAAAATGCACGTGGTTTTGCATCGTTTATGATTCATAACTAAAAAAGGAGTCTTTTCAGTCATCATTTTTCTTCATTCAAATTTTGCTGAATCAAATCATGAAGCCAGTATTGTGAATCAAATCATGAATGGTAATCCTCATATTCATATCTGTATTTGTATCAGTATAGAGCACATTATCGGTTCATTCTGAATAACGTATCCCTAAAAATATAAATAATCTACAGAATGTACTGTAGCACAGAATTTTGGGACCTTTTGAGTGCATTACTTATATATAACCAATACACAGAGAGCAGAAGAACGCTAGCTCAGTAGCCATGCTAGTGGCTGAAACTGTGCTTTCTCTAATCACTCAGCCTCTGTGCCAACCTGCTGCCAGTCCTGCCTTGGCAGCCGACACCACCCCTGTCTCCGCAGCCATATAAGTGTTTAACTGACCCTTCTCCATCTGTCGTGAATGCAGAGTCCATGCCAAACACGGCCCTGTACGCCAGCTGAGGCCTGCAGGCCAACGCCAACGTGCTTTGTTTGTTTCCCCCAACAGGCGACAAATATTTGTTGCTCTAAATGATAGCAAAAACAGTAGCGTTAGCTCTAGTGACCAACTCAGGGGTGATGTATGTAAATTTATTATTCTCTCTGTAGCTAGTTTTGCACTTTGATTACGAGGTAAAAAAGTTTTGCTCCCCGTGACAGCTTGAGTCATTTAATTCTAACCTCCAGCACAAGACAAATGCAGTGCACTGTATTCAGACAAAGACACACGTCTGCGCTCTATAGAGTGCCGCGACACCAAATCTGTTCTCAGCTCATTTCCATATATTAGCTGATAATGACATTCTGTTCAGAGTGAAAGTCCGCCCGGAGTAGGAGCACGTTGTATTGTAAGTAAGCTCCATGACGAATGATCATCATGCCCTCTAAAACGCAATTCACCATGAACGCTATCGCCTGCAGGTTCGAGAGAACAGACTTTCAGAAAATCTACTGCTGATTGTCCTTTGATGAGAATGCCAGTCGCGTTGAGTTACAGCCGATCATGCTAACCCTGGAGTGAGGAATACGGAAAGAGAGAGAGAGAGAGAGAGAGATACAAAGAAAGACAGAAAACATCTGAGATGTATGAAGAGAACTGAGAGAAAGAACAAGTTCCTTAAGAAAAATATCACAGGATAACTTGAGAAATATGTGACTGTGTGAAAAAAACTGTTATGCCTGAAATTGTCAACACCTATAACATTATGTGAACAACATTCGATCACATAAAATAAACCAAATAAACCAAAAAAATCACGTGTGAAAAATAGAAACACATGCAATACATTCAATTAATGTGTAAAATTAACGTGTAAACATAAATGAAAAAAAAAATCATGTGAAAAGTAAAAACAGGTGCACTACTTAAGTATTTACTATAATATAAACAAACTTCATATTCATATAGCTTGCACTTGATTGAAAGTAAAAACCTCTGGCTCTACGCAACTTTTTTGTTGTGTCCCACAGGATACCAGTTCCAATGCACAACCAGACGCCCTATGAACTCTACTGGTGAAAAACAAACAAACAAACAAACAAACAAAAAAAACCCCCAACAAATAATAGGGGTTGTGATTGTGATGCAATGCTTCATAGTGCAAAATAGTGTCAATGTGCGTCATGGAAATGTGCGATTTTGAATGGAATGGAAATTAAAATTCTGTTAATTACTCATCTAATGCAATTGCACTGTTTGAGGTCCCAGTTTGCACAACCCACAGCAAGTGCAACCCAGGTGACGGATAGTTCCAGAACGACCAACATGCAGAACAGGTGATACGGTTACACAAACAAGTTATAAAAGCTCTTCAGTAGCTTTTTAAATGACATCTATCTACAGAACCCAAGAAACAGGTTGCGGAAACCGGGCATTTTAGCCGACTTTGGAGCTCTATTTCCACTTAAATGATGCCTCAGGTCCTGCTACAGAGCTCAGTATGTTTCAATCGATCATTTTCCCAGAGCCAGAGACTTTGTTTATTCAATCATATTTTTGAGAGAATTTATAAATTTATTTATTTATTTTTAAAATATGTTGACTCTGTAGTACATTTTGTTTACAATAATAAACCTCTGTTCATATAATTTTAAAAAATTTATTTAGTTTTATAAATAAAAAACACATTCATGAAAATGAATGAAAGACATGTGCACCACGTGAGAACTTAACATGGGAAAAATAAATTAATTAAATAATACATGTGAAAAATGTGAAAATGTGAAAAATATAAAAACAAGCACCACATGTAAAAAGGACAAGTGTGCAGAAATATGTATATATGTAACACGTGAAGTACAACTGAGTAGAGAAAACGGCAACAAATGTGTGAATTTAGACATGATTTTTAATTTTTTTTGGGCAACTTTCAGGTCTTTTGTGTGGTTTTTGAGATGCAGTTATGCTGGAAAAGATGTAGACCCTGGTTATTGATATTACCTTGAACATGCTAGATGACTGTATGTTGTTGACTCTCAACTTCCTGTTTCGAGGTTAATCTGAAAATTCACCAGATAGTAGCCTATAGCATAAGTCAAGCGTGATAACCTCTTCACTTCATTTGGTTTGAGGCATCTTTATTAATGTTGTCCTGCAACACAACATCTATTTCACGAGCCGCTGCTGCTACAGTCACTGCATCTGACTACACCACACACTCCTGAAAATCAACATGTCTGATGGGTTTCCGGCTCTTCCTAAAAACTGGACAACCCCCATCACATCCCAGGTCTCCTCTCATTAGAGTCCTTGGGCCTGTGTTTAAATTGCAGGTCTCAGATGGTCTCCTCCCTCTTTCTCAGTGTAATGGCACCCAAGGTCATCATTATGAGGAGCACGGAGCCAACATCAAGGCAAGCTTTCATTAGAGGAACCAGCTGCTCTACTTTACTCTACTCCACTCCAGCCTGACCACATTCTTCATCCTCCTTCTCATCTTTCTTTCACATGTGGTATTCACACACTCCAGTTCAGCTAATCCTGGGAGATTATGGAATTTGGGAGGAGGGGTTGCTTACTGACAATTTTCAGACTAACTTTTTTTTCTTAAAATGCTGAAAAAGTTACCATGTTTTGCTTATTTTTTTCCCCACTACAGGTTTGATACACAGACTGACACACAACATCCTGGACAACCATGTGTGAACAATGTGTGATCATTTTTCTATGACATATTTTGAGTTTTACTTATTGGCAGCTCAGTTTTGTGGAGTAATGATCTATTGGGGAAAAAAAACAACAACAACTTATATTTAGAAAATACAATTGATATGTAAGGAATAAAAAACTCCATGTCATGCTGATATAGGAAAATAATCAACAATAGACAAAGTGGAGTTACCTTTAGCACACCAAAGTTTATTATTTTCCTATAACAGCATGTCCTATTGTGTTGTATTCCTCTCATACCACAACAAAAAGCCAACAATGTCATTTTAAAAAAATGTATTAAATAATAACATGCACCTTTTTTCCATTTATAGTTAGATTTATTGTTGTGGAACGTCCGCGAAACAAAACTAGCTCCTGTTCTCACTTATGTTATAGCAGCTATAACGTATCTCTTTTTAAGTTTTAAACAACTTGTTAAAAAGATGAGAACCTCTGTCCTGAATCCTTTCCCATTTTAGAAAAGCCTTTTTAGTCTTAGATTGTGTGGAGTGTTCACATACAAGTCCCTGTGAATGAGCTGCTACTATAGAAACGATAACGTACAAATGTTAATGCTGCACTACTGTCAGAACTGCTGTTATAGAAAATCAACACCTTCTGACCAATCCGAATCCAGAATTCGACAGTGCTAAGGTATAAATCCTTTTCAAAATGTTGTGAATAAAGGCACAAATAATTCCATAGATAAAACTGTTTAATGAGATCCTGAACAATATCTATATGTGTTATAGCAACTATCTTCTGTGGATAATACTGTATACGTAACTATCATCTGTGTATAATACTGTGTACGTAACTATCATCAGTGGATAATTCTGTATACGTAACTATCATCAGTGTATAATTCTGTATACGTAACTATCATCAGTGTATAATTCTGTATACGTAACTATCATCTGTGGATAATACTGTATACGTAACTATCATCAGTGGATAATACTGTATACGTAACTATCATCTGTGTATAATACTGTATACGTAACTATCATCTGTGTATAATTCTGTGTACGTAACTATCATCAGTGGATAATTCTGTATACGTAACTATCATCAGTGTATAATTCTGTATACGTAACTATCATCAGTGTATAATTCTGTA
>CM075016.1:21565700-21576924 GCA_037576675.1 Pangasius sanitwongsei | reverse complement strand
AATCCATTGTGGTGGTGTATAAAGGCAAAATCACAAAAACTCTGTCATTGTTCAAATACTTCTGGACCTAACTGTATGTATTTATTTGTAAAATTTCCAGAGCGTCCTTCTACTTTGCAGCACGTTCTACCAGAATTGTAGGTAAAATAATTTCTACATGGATTTTCCTGCCATCTTCCCATCTTCAAATTCCCGGCTATAGTGACTATCTAACATTAAATCTTCCTGCAGCCAGATATAAAGGAAGTGAAGACAGGATTTTCAGCCTTTTGGGAAAATGTTTATATTTAGGCTATACATTCTTGAAGAGAAAAATAAATTTAAATTTAAAATTACGTTTTCTCTCAGGAACAAATGAGTGTGATTTTGTTTGTATTTTTGATTACATTCAACGTAAAAAAAGTTAGTTTTTCCATGCCCTTTTAGATTTTTAATCTTCAATTACTATTACTATTATTATTATTATTATTATTATTATTATTAAATTATAGGATCTAAGCATAATACTGCCATCAGAAGATTCTCCAGACAGAAGTTTGAAAGCTGTTATAGGAACGCATCCTGTTCTTTTGCGCTCGCTCACTAGCGTACCTGGACATTGCTTTGCAGTGTAACAGGGTCCTGACCCGATACCTGAAACAGAAGGGCCAATGCAGCCTGAATGTTAGTAATTGGGAGAGATGAAAAGTCCCAAAGGAGCTGATGGAGAATGATCTACACACTTGCTCGGCTTCTCTCCACTAATGCCATCCAGCAGCGCCCTCCAGGTCCCCATACGGGTCATTATGAGGACCTGCGCTAGTTAAAACAATGCTGACCTCCTTCTGCTTCAATTCATCATGCTTCAGTGGTGGACGTGTCTTACACTACAACATACTTACTGTTTTTAGGAAGGTTTAAATAAAGGACCAGGTTGAGCTCACACTAAAACAAGGTTCTAACACTTTTTCAGGTTCATTTTTACACAGCAATTGAGTGGAAAGATGTTACATTTAAAAAATGCAAGACAAAGTTGAAATTCTAAAAGTAGTGATGCAGTAACACTAAAACAGAAGCACAGCTAGAACACAGCTAAAACACCAATAAAAGTAAAAGCCTAAATTTATTGAAGAAGAACAGGATTCAGAAATTAAGTTGATGTTAGCAGTTTCTTCGTCAACATTCTTCAAAATTCTTCAAAATTCTTCAAAAATGAAAAAAAAAAAAGACATTTCTTCAAAAATTTTCGCCCGGTGAATGTTTTTTTTTCGATCTTGGTATAAATATTCATTTCTAATAGTTTCAATACATGATTATTTTGTTTTAATTTTATTTTAACTGTCTTATTTCTTCATTTCTTTTTTCGTCATTTCATTCTTTGCCAGCTGTGCTCCGTTTAGCATGTTTTATTCCGTTTGAATAAAAATAATGAAAAATTGCATTTTCTGTGGTTAAAAACATTTTATGTGATCAGAAATGATCATACGTAAGAAATAAAACAATAAAATAAATCAGTAATCAAGCAGAGTTACTGTTACCACCCCAAAGTTCATTATTTTCCTATAACTGCACATCCTGCAGTGTTTTTATCCATTTAGAGTTACATTTAATGTTGCGGAACATCAGTGAAACAAGTTAATTCCTGTTATCATTTGCGCTACAGCAGCTATAAGCGGCCGTTCCCTCATTGACCTCTCTTTTTTCTCTCTTGAAGTTAATAACACAAAAAAAAGTTCAGCTTGTTACCGAGAAAGCAGCAACTCTTCTGACCTGAATGTCTGAAAACTTAAAGTTACAGCTTTACCTCTGACTATTACAAAGCTCTGACACTGGAGACTCCTTCCATAAATGTAAAATAAACATCTCTTTACAGAAAATTACAGTGGTGCAATATGTTATAAAACATGCCAAACATAGAACGCTACTATACAACTGGACACGCATGTGTTTATTATGATGTAGAGTACATTTGGTAAAGGTACGTCTTTATAGGAGTGAGGAAGGAAGCTCTGGAGCCATCGAGTTTAAGGGGTTAATTCAGGAACCAACAAATTGGTGTCATGAAACAACACGTTATTTTCATGCACACTAAAAAAAAACAAAACATGCAAGACATTTATCAAAAACACAGCATGAGAGATCACACAGAATCCCTGCATTCATTTACACTGGAGACGTGCATGAAATGCTTGTGTTTGCTTAACAGAGAGAAATGAAAAATTGCAGGACACGGGCCATCATTCACGTCAGCATTAGCATACTGAGTGTCTGAGGAAGGTAAAGTTTTCTCAGTCAAAGCGACGCTGATTTCACTTGAGCGCATCAAAAGCCGATTCAGCTAAAGCAGTGCGAACAGCCCTGTGTGTCATTGCACCAGTCAGATTTATTAGCATGCCAAGAACGACATCGTAATTGATGCTTTCAATTCGCAAAGAGTCACTAAGGAATTTACAAGCCGGGGAATACTAATAGGACGAGCGGCGTGGACGGGTACACGAGGTCGGTAATGTGTTACAAATTTAATAGCGATTTATCAGCATAAAAAAAAAAGAACGAAAGCTAAAGCTTTGAAGGTTTTCAGTAAGAAACAACAGTGATCAAAAGAGAACCTGAAGTGCCATCGTTGTTGCATGTTGATAAAAAATGACTTATTCAACACCAACAAAATTTAATTTATCAAATATTTAGTCATCTATAACATTTCGGCATTGATGATGATGTCAGTTTTAAACATACCCATATCAGAGAAATAACAAAGCAATACTCATACACAGGAAGGAAGCACGCACACATATACACACACACACACACACACACACACAAACACACACAAATCCAAATATAAAGCCTTTGGGGGTTTAATCAGTAATCCACATCTATCAGGTCATCAAAGCCCCCCTCTGTGCATCGCTTAGCCACATTACCCCAAACACAGCCAGCCCCAAATGTCATTATGCTCTCATTACTCGTCCAGGTTCTGGCCTGCATCTCAAATTGCTCATTTCACTCGACGAATCCAGCCAACATCCATCCCTGATATTCCAGCTCCTCTATCGGAGACACACAGACGAGCTAGAGTGACCGTTAGTATTGGCCAGCACGGGGAATCTGTACAGGATAAATCAAGCCAGCTGCTAAAAGAGCAGGGCCTGTGTTTACAGCGAGTACGTGTTTGTGCTAATCGCGTAATAAGAATTCAGCCGTAATCACGAAACACACATTTAAATCTAAAGATAATGACTTACCTTAATGTCCCAAGGCAGAGCGATGTGGGCAGAGAGAAAGAAAGAAAGAAAAAGAGAAGGGAAGAGAGGATTAGATACAGTTATACAGTACATGGATGATGAAAGTATCCTGTAGCAAAAGGTTATAACATATTAACAGGTTTATAATATGACCTTAATATATATAAGGCTCTATTTTGAATAGATTAAGAATGATATTATAATACTTAGGTCTGAAATATTTGAAATATTGACGGAATAAATAGAACACAATCAGACCAAAGAATAAATCTGGATATACAAATAAAGTTAATATTTTATATTTATAGTTGATTCAAATACATTTTATAGCAGTTATAGTGTATAAATAAATCAATGTCCTTATTTTTCACAACACGAATAAACCCCTGGATAACACACTTCTAGTGTACTGGTTATAATGCTACATAAAAGCTACATAAGCCCGTCCTGACCAGCCTTATTCCAACAGACATCATGTTTAATGTCTATTTGACATAACACCTACATTTGTTCTTTTGACATAAGGTTGTTGTAACACCTCCCTGGCTTAGAACGTCATAACAACTGCTCTGGAATGTCAAAGTCGCATAATAATGATGCGACTAATTTATAGTCAGAAACAAATATACGTTACTCCGTCATTACTGTGTCATGACGTTGTCATTGGGTTGCATAGAAATGCTATAAAGAGTCGAATGAAATGGACTTTACTTCATAGAGCAAACACACGATTTTGTCATTCCAGCGTCATAACCTTCATAAGTATGTACACAAAGGCATGTGTCATAACCTTCTAATGCACTGCATGTCATCCCTGAAAATGTCATAACACAACCTTATGTCAACAAATAAATTGTCTGTATCTCAGGTCTTACATATTAACCTGACATTAAAATTAGACTTTTTCTTATAAATGTCTATATACATGTATATTTGGCAAATATTCCACAACATTAAGAATAACTAAAAATGGATAAAAAGTACAGTGTTTCATTCTTTAAGAAATAAAATGACAAACTGCTGTGGTAGGAGAAGAATGAAACACTCTAGGGTGTGTGTGTTTATTGGAAAAATATCCAACCTCAGGGTGGTACAACTAACGACGCTTCATCACACCACTGCATCATTGATTATTTTCCCATAACAGCATGACACAGAGTGTTTTATTCCTTGTTTATTATATATAGCGTAGTGGAGATGTGGGTGTGGTTAAGTTATGCTTAACGTAACCTACAGAGCAAGCGATGCCCTTAAATAAGTGCTATTCAATACTGTTTACAGTTACACCTGCAAATATATGGTTTCTCTTATATGTTTTTTTTTTTTTTTTACAATATGTGCTTTTATAATAAATACTAACTGTCTTAGCATTATAGCAAACCCTTCATTCTGATTGGTCAGGCTTATTCATAAATATCGTCTTGTCAGCGTGGAACCCGTAACCACAACCAGAGAACAACAATGTATTGATTGTTCTCCACAATATCAGAGTCGTGTGCAAACTGAAAAACTCTGCATGCATCAAACTTTCATCTGTTTACAAATCCAAAATAAAAACCTGATAATAAAAGAGTAATAGAATGGCAGCGAGAGAGAGAAAGAGAGAGAGAGAGAGAGAGATGCATTCACATGAGATTCACTGTCCACCTTTCACATTTACAGCTGATCACATCTCCATTTTTATGGTGGCCAGCGTTCTGATAGAGAGCCTGACTGCTCTAATGAGATGCCACTTGATTTACAGGCTGGAGAGTTGATAGCAACAGTAGCGTGCCAAAAAGCTGTTCCCCAGCACTCAAGTGTCGATAGAGATCAATGCAGTCAATGCCATTATTAATAAAGTCCAGCTCTGGGAAAGACATGAGGGAGACACGTGATGTTAAGCCGGATAGATCCGGAGGGAAATGGATTTCATAAAGCACCCGAATGGCATCATTATACTGCCAACAATAGAGTCTCACTTACAGGAGCTGTGAGGACAAAGAAGAGCTATAAAGTACAAATCAAACACCTACACACACACACACACACACACACACACTACTGGCCGTCAATATCTCAGACACGCAAAAAAAAAATCAATATACTGTAAGTGTGAAATAGAGATACAATGCAACAACTTTGCTTATACTGCTGTATGTAAGGAATAAAATACTTCATGTTGTGTTGTTACAGGAAACTAATCAACAACAGAGTGGTGTGATGAAGCAGAGTTACTGTTACCAGCCCAGTGTTGATTAATTTCCAATAACAGCAGATCCTGAAGTGTATTGTTTCACACGCACACCACAATTTGCCTACAATTTTTCATTTATTAATAAACGATACATCGTACGTTTTATCCGTTTATAAAACAGGCAGCAACAAACTAAGAAGGGGAAAACAGGTGAGGCTCAAAACCAAGAAATAATACACAAGGAACAGAACCTAGAAGACAAGTTGGGCGAAGAAACGCATGATAAGACCTCGCAAAAACAGAAATCAACAGCAACAAGTATATTGACAAACTAATCAAGCATTAAGCATGGAACAGGTGAACACAATAAGGCAACAACCAATGACCGAACAGGGGCGGAGTCAGGGCTAAAACAGAAATAAAAACACATGCATGTCAGGCTGGCAACGTACACCAAGAAGGGGAATTTGTGACAATGTGACAGTGAGAAATATTGTGTCAAATATTTAATAAATTATATGTAGAATATAAACATAAAAAATGATAATTAAATAATAATAAGGTCAAACCTTATCATGTACCTACAATTGAAAATAAGGTTACAGTGTTAAAGAAGGAATAAAACACTTGGTCTGATGAAGTGGAGTTACTGGTACCAATCCAAGGGTGATTATTTTCCCATAACAGCATGCCCTGAAGTGTTTTATTCCTCTTAAACCACACAATTCACCAGCAATTACAGTTTTTTAATTTTTACTGAACAATGCATTTTAATTTTATCCGGTTATAGTTACATTTAATGTTGCGGAACGTCGGTGACACAAGTTCGTTCCTGTTCTCACTAATGTTGTTGCAGCTAAAAACAGTTGTTCCCTCACCAGCCTCTCTTTTTTCTCTTTCTTCAATTTAATAAGACAAAAAAAAAAAAAAAACGCAGCTTGTCATGTTACCAAGAAACGACAAATCACAAACTCTTCTCTCCTGGGATGTCTGAAAACTTACAGCTTTTCCTCTGACTTTTATGAAGCTCTGACACTGGAGACTCCTTCCATATATGTTAAAAGTCCTGCCATGTGACTGAGCTGTTACTATGGAAACGATAACCTATTAGAACGAGTGCATTAATATAAACCAGTGATTTGAATTACAGCTGGAGCTGCTGCAGAGCTGCTGGTATAGAAAAATTAATCAACACCTTCTACCAATCAGAATCCAGGACTCAGCAGTGATGCGGTATTATTATGCAATTATTATTCCATGATTCAAATGACAATTTCAACAAAAGGTTTTAAGCACATACACCAACAAGTGTGAAACCCGGAAAACCCCGACAGGAAGTGTGTCGTTTCCTTACCAGGGTCCCAGCTGTCCATCACACACGCATAATCACCCTGCACATATGCCCCCTATGGAGAAGCACTTAAGTGTGTGTGTGTGTGTGTGTGTGTGTTCACCAATAAAGCCTATTGTCAGTAAATCACATTGTAGTTTATTGACTATTTTGTGTCTTTTTTCATAAACCAGTCTAATCCATGCCCCTTACACCAGGGAATTCCTCTCCCGCTGTCCGGAAATGCAATTTCACCGCAAAATGCTAATATCGGCCATAGCTAGAGGGATTTATTTTCACGGTCCAAAACTAATTTAGCTCCACATATACTAAATATGTATGATGTAAATGATATATTGTTATGCTGTGAGTAATTTATGAGCCAAGCCTATAAAATGAATTTTGAAATAAAGCCGTTTGTTTAAACACCCCCAAACCCCTGCACTCTTTACGTGCTTGATGGAACAATACATTAGCATAAATATTGATGTGCTGACATTTAATATCTTAATATCTTAATATCACAAGTTTAAGACTCAATAAAGACGGCTGTGTTGGAAGTTAGCGGAAGCTAAAGCCGCAATTCTTGAGCGTTTTTAGAGCACTGCGTAGAGCCGAGTCTCTGTTACTCAGGTTATTGCTGATTTTTGTGCTTCTTCTTATTATTATTATTAACACTGAAAATTGTGTATAAAATAATTTTGAATTATTTAAAATTTATGTGAAAGGTTAGATTGTGCATGATCTGACAATACAAAAAAAACCTGAAAATGTTATTTTATTTTTAATTATTGTGAGGCAGCAATTCTGTGGCATTATGCCATCCTTTTATTTTATATCACCCATAAATATATTTTTATTTTATTATTTATTACTGTACTTAAAATGCATATTTTTTTAAATAACAAAATAAAAACAAACAATAAAACAAATAATAGCAAACATTCCTATTCCTCTTGAAACTATTATTATTATTATTATTATTATATTAGTGTTTGCAAAAGTTGCATATAATAGAGATATTTCCGCTAAATAAATTCTGTGGTGGTGTGTAAAAAGCGTGTGTGTGTGTGTGTGTGTGTGTGTACATGAAATAAAACGTTTAATGAAATGAAATTCCTCGGCTACGCTTCGTCGTCCACTGCTTTCATGCTAATTGAGAAAGTGACAAAATTTCAACTTGGATTAAAGTGACAAGCTCAAATTTCAGCCCGCCTGAAGTCACACTCTGAGCTGTGAGGACTTCAGAAGCTTTGGCTAATCCCACACTGAAGTGTCCAAACAAACGGCGTCTCACCCTCGACGGTGTGCCACTTGCATATGCTAATGCGCTAATGCCACTCTCCTCCATCATAACACCATCCTTTTACCTAATCGCATTCTGTGCCACTTCAGAAGGATGTTTGATGTGTGTCATGGAGGCTTTAAAGCTCACACACCAGCACACGGTTCAAACCAACAACTCCCACAATCCTGAAGATGATGATGATGATGATGTCCTGAGGCCCAGTGCCGTTAGTAAGCAAATAAATAGCTGTGTTTAAGCACAGCCACAGAGGTAGGTCCTGTTAGGGACACTCTTTTACTCTTGACACTCTTTCTCAACTAAATAATCCTACTGAAACATTTCAGTTGGACTTCTTTATTTCCACTGCATACAGTTTAATCTTAATGTACTTTCATATTACATTAAAAAATCATGAAATATTGCCATGTTTAGGCATTTCATCCCTAAAACGTGGTCGACATAGAGGTCATAACTCTTAATTTCCGACCTCTGACCAGGAAAAAACAAAGAAACACGCCCCCTCAACTCAGAATTCCTACTCGTAAACTCACGAGAGTCTCCTCAACTCTGAGTTCAGCAAGTGACATTAAATTATGAACAGTAAACACAGTAGCACTTCTTCCCTTTAAATGAGTTATACTGTATATACAAGTATATGCTTTAGATAGTCAACATACAGCCATATTCGCTTGTTAAATCTACAACACTGACTCTACAGTTCACTGTTTTAAGGAGGAAAATATGCATCACTCATCACAGTTAGCTGGCTAGCTTGGCTAGCTAACAAAAGATGAACATGGAGGCGTACATGTTCTTTTCTCACTTTGTAATCTGAATGCACAGCGGTTAAAAATCGCGTTTTTCCGAGCTCCAACTTCCCACTTCTGAGGTAAGACGAATGAGCGTTAACCTCTCCCGCTGTTCATGTTTGGAGAATTAGATGCCCCTTGTGGTTGAAGCTGGTATAACATGCTAAATGTTAGCTAATTACCTCTTGATTTTAAAAAAATGGTCTTATGAAAGATAAGAAGCAAAAGAAAAGAAGAAGAAGAAGAAGAAGAAGAAGAAGAATGTTGCCCTTGTGGTTGAAGAACACATGATCATGATTAGCCAATTGCAGATTTTAGCTTGGGTTTTTTTTTCTGTGTTGCCCTTTTATACAGATGTTTATACACACACACACACACACACACACATATATATATATATATATTAAATACATTAAACGATCTGCACTCATTACCTTATTCTGTTTTTCCGAGTCATCAAAATTCAGCGCACACACACTTTCTCTGACTCAGAGATAATTTCTTTCATTCATATTCAGCTTTGTATTTAAGGATGTGAGATAATATAGGATATAAAGGATGACCTCAATTCTGCACCAAAGACTTAATTAGACGTGACGGCGCGTCCCAGAGAGACGTGAATGAAGAAGAAATGGACATGTCTCCGTTTTTAATGAGCCCAGCTCCTGTGTGTTAATAATTCTTTAATTAACTTGTTGACTAAAGAGAGGAAAGGGCAATTACGAATTTCTTCAGCTCGGGAAAATGTCCATCTTTCTTTTATAGTCTCCCGCTCTCTCTCTCTCTCTCTCTCTCACACACACACACACACACACACACGGGAACACACACATATACATCTCATGTTATTTAAAACAGAAACAACTGGGCTGATTAAACAGCCATAGAACACATTGTGTGTGTGTGTGTGTGTGTGAGAAAGAGAGAGAGAGAGAGAGAGAAGCAGACGCTGCAGTTTCATTGAAACTCATAATAAAGGAGAAGATGAAGATGGTGTTGTGTGATGGTCTGGCTTACACACTAGAGACTGAAATTTTATTTCGCAAAGTTTCAGCTTGGCATTTACACACACATCATTTACACACACATCATTTACACACACGTCATTTATACAGTCTCTCTCTCTCTCTCTCTCTCTCTCTCTCAGTTCAGTTCAGCAGTGCTTTATTGGCATGAATGTTACAAATTACATTGTTGTCAAAGCAAATAGTGCAGGTAGATTAAATTAAAAGTACAAATAATACACATATATCTGCATTTAATCATTACAAACATAATCAACAACAAAAAAAAAAAAGCAACACAACCTGACGGTAAGTGTGTGAACATATCATTTGTTATTTTTAGTGCATATTCAGGGTGTGTGCAGGACACTTGGTGTCTCACTGGTCCTCAGGCTGTCACATTCTGACACATACACAGTGTGGCCTTCTCCTAAAACAATGCTGGATTTTTCTTCTTCTGTTAAATTGCAGAAAGTTGGTATTTTGTACATGATTTTTTTCAGTGAAGGTGTTTCTTTTGTGTTGATATTTTTCACAGTGGAGGAGGAAGTGCAGCTCTGTCACGGTCTCTGTTCTCTGGGCAGCCAGGTTCTCCCATGTTCCAGGTTCTCCTGTGTTCCAGGTTCTCCTGTGTCCCAGGTTCTCCCGTATTCCAGTTTCTCTTGTGTCCCAGGTTCTCCCGTATTCCAGTTTCTCCCGTATTCCAGTTTCTCTTGTGTCCCAGGTTCTCCCGTATTCCAGTTTCTCCTGTATTCCAGGTTCTCCCGTATTCCAGTTTCTCCTGTGTTCCAGGTTCTCCCATATTCCAGTTTCTCCTGTATTCCAGTTTCTCCTGTGTTCCAGGTTCTCCCATATTCCAGTTTCTCCTGTGTTCCAGGTTCTCCCATATTCCAGTTTCTCCTGTGTTCCAGGTTCTCCTGTGTTCCAGGTTCTCCTGTGTTCCAGGTTCTCCTGTGTCGGCCCTTCTCCACGGTGAGACTGTGCTCAGTCAGCCTGTACTTGGTCAGGATCCTTCTCTGCTTTATATCTCTGAAGGTGAAGAGATACTTGGACAATTCATACTCTGTTTAGGGCCCGATAGCAGTGTAATCTGGACTGGGTTTGGATCTGACTGTCCCACTGCTCCAGGTACACTCTTCTCATCTGCTCAGTAATTTGGTTGGCTCTGACTTTACTTAGATTTTGGTGAGCAGTACTGGTCTGAGACTGCTGTGTGTTAGGGGTTAGTGTGTAAAGGGTTAGTGTGTAAGGGGTTAGTGTTAGGGGGTTAGTGTGCTATGGGGTTAGTGTGTTAGGGGTTAGTGTGTTAGGGGTTTGTGTTAGGGGGTTAGTGTGCTATGGGGTTAGTGTGTTAGGGGTTAGTGTGTTAGGGGTTTGTGTTAGGGGGTTAGTG
>CM075016.1:21550811-21565600 GCA_037576675.1 Pangasius sanitwongsei | reverse complement strand
GTTCGGGGTTAGTGTGTTAGGGGTTAGTGTGCTATGGGGTTAGTGTGTTAGGGGTTAGTGTGTTCGGGGTTAGTGTGTTAGGGGTTAGTGTGCTATGGGGTTAGTGTGTTAGGGGTTAGTGTGTAAGGGGTTAGTGTGTAAGGGGTTAGTGTGTTCGGGGTTAGTGTTTTAGGGGTTAGTGTGTCAGGGGTTAGTGTGTTCGGGGTTAGTGTGTTAGGGGTTAGTGTGCTATGGGGTTAGTGTGTTAGGGGTTAGTGTGTAAGGGGTTAGTGTGTAAGGGGTTAGTGTGTTCGGGGTTAGTGTTTTAGGGGTTAGTGTGTCAGGGGTTAGTGTGTTCGGGGTTAGTGTGTTAGGGGTTAGTGTGCTATGGGGTTAGTGTGTTAGGGGTTAGTGTGTTCGGGGTTAGTGTGTTAGGGGTTAGTGTGCTATGGGGTTAGTGTGTTAGGGGTTAGTGTGTAAGGGGTTAGTGTGTAAGGGGTTAGTGTGTTCGGGGTTAGTGTTTTAGGGGTTAGTGTGTCAGGGGTTAGTGTGTTCGGGGTTAGTGTGTTAGGGGTTAGTGTGCTATGGGGTTAGTGTGTTAGGGGTTAGTGTGTTCGGGGTTAGTGTGCTATGGGGTTAGTGTGTAAGGGGTTAGTGTGTAAGGGGTTAGTGTGTTAGGGGTTAGTGTGTCAGGGGTTAGTGTGTGTGGGGTTAGTGTGTTAATGAGTCTCAGGACCAGCTGACAGAGGGGATTGGTTTTAGGGCTGAACTCTTGTGTTTTCAGTGCTTCATATTGTAGTGTGTTTTCGTTACTTGATTTAATTTCCAAAATTTTGTTTTAGATGTTTACCCCATCTAATGTAGTCGTGTGTACTGAGTGGACCCCAAACCTGCGTACAGCGCAATAAGTGCAACAACACTGTCAAAGATTTTACACCAAATTCTAATTGGAATGTCTATAGTAGATCAATTATCTACATTCTATAATTCTATTGTATAAAGAGCTCTTTGTGCTTTTTCTCTTAGTGCATTCGCTCCAAGATCAAAGCCTCCTGGGGCACTGATTTTCAGCCCTAGGTCATCGTAGTGTAACGAGTGCTCCAGGGCTGTGTTTCCTACAGTGAACTGATGTCTGTTTTCCTGAGATCTGGCCTTTTTCTGGAAGATGATAGCTTTGGTTTTGGCCAGGTTGACTGTCAGGGCCCGGTTCTGACAGTACTGCTCCAGCAGGTCCAGGAGCTGCTATAAGCCTTGCTCAGTAGGAGACAGCAGCACCAGGTCGTCTGCGTAAAGCAGAAATCTGACGCTCCGTATTGTTTAGGGTGAGTCCAGGGGCTGCAGATTGTTCCCGTAACATCGCTAACTCATTGATATAAATACTGAACAGAGCTGGACTCAAGCTGCAGCCCTGTCTCACCCCACGCCCTCTCCCACTCCCACTCTCTCTCTCTCTCTCTCTCTCTCTCTCTCTCTCTCTCTCTCTCTCTCTCTGTGAGCTCGTCTCTTCATGTCAGTACAGTGTGTACAGTGATGTGTGCTGCTCCAGGTGGGTTATACAGATAAAGTAAAGCTCTGCAGAATTACATTCATCTCCCTTCAGCTCGTCTCACTTCAGAGCAACAAATAAAAGAAGCTATGAGCAAAAACTCTGCCTCTCTGTCTTTCTCTCTATTTTTTTCTCTCTCCCACTGCCTCTCTGTCTTTCTGTCTATCTGTCTCTCTCTCTCTGCCTCTTTGTCTTTCTCTCTGTCTCTCTCTCTGCCTCTCTGTCTTTCTCTCTGCATCTCTCTCTTTAAAGTTTTTCTCTCTGTCTCTCTCTCTGACTCTCTGTCTTTAAAGTCTTTCTCTCTCTCTGCCTCTCTCTCTGCATCTCGGTCTTTCTCTCTGCCTCTCTGTCTTTAAAGTTTTTCCTCTCTGTCTCTCTCTCTGCCTCTCTGTCTTTAAAGTCTTTCTCTCTCTCTGCCTCTCTCTCTGCTTCTCTGTCTTTCTGTCTGTCTCTCTCTCTGTCTTTGTCTGTCTGTCTGCCTCTCTGCCTGTCGTCTGAGAAACCACAAAGCGTAAACTCCTCTGTCCTGGAGAGTTTTTTTTGGGATGGAAAACTTTACAAAGCACCGTGACTGTTACAAAACGTTCCTAACTAACGTCTCCTAACAAAAAAACAAACTTCTGCACATCGAAGATTATATGTTTTTCTTTGTTAAACATCATTTTTAAAAATGTGTTTAAAAAATTGAGAGAAAATTTAAAAAAAAATTACAATTTTTTTAATAAAAAAAAAAAATTGTAGATTATGTGGAGCATCCACTGTAAAAGTTCCTGTGTAAGAGCAGTGCTGTTACAAAGAAACAATGTACACCTTCTGACCAATCAGATTTGAGAATTCAACTGCGCTGTGGTATAAAGACAATCAATCAACACCAATCAGAATTCAACAGCAGAGCTTCCAAAGTTGAAAAATGTTCAGAAACATCCCAAAGTGACATCAAGATCTTTTTTTGACCTACTGAACACTTGGGTCGCAAGTTGAAGCCAAATGAAAAAATAAACATGGAGGACACTGAAATGAATGAATGAGTTATTGAGTGAATATGTGCCGAGATACGACAAAATATTTCACTGGCAACATGTCACCGTAACTAAAAATAGCAGCGTGTCAATGTCTGAGACGTTCACCGCTACGTGATGTGTTGTCACGCTTTAACCGAAATCGCACAACAGCTCAAATTCCCTTGATTTTTTTTTTTTACAGTGAAGAAAAACAACCTCCTCACCGCCAGAGTTACACCAATCTGCATTTCATCTGCATCACTGAGAATAATAATTAGAGAGCTCTTTAGCTAGCCAATACTAGCTAGGAGCGTTGTTATGGTTACAGTATGTGTTACGTGAGGTTTTTTTTTTTCAATTCAGCGCGAAAGGTGCTCAGGTCAGCACTATTTAAAGGAAAAAAATAAAAGGAAAAACACAGTGTAAAAGCAGTGTTGCGTTTGATATAGAAAAAGTAAAAGCTATGTAGATGGATGGTCCTGAGAGAAAACATCTCAACTCGAACGGCTGAAGAAACTCAAGGAGAAATGTCTTAACCTTGGAGAAATAATATCACCATTTAATTAGTAGAATTAAACATGCAATAATATGAGGATGAACGATTTCAGGATCTCGCCATGCAATTTCGAGGTCCCTAATCTTCATCCGAATTAATATTACATTCCTTTTCATTTCTCACATTTAATCACTTAATATTTAATAATTAATGCGGGAGGAATGCAGCACTACAGTATATCATGATAAAGTTGAAAATGGAACCTTTTTCCTTTCCAATAAATAATTAATCATGGAAAATAAATAAATAAAAGAAAGCGTATGGTGTTAACACGTGGTCTGGATTTCGTCGATTTTTCTGCTCAGAGGCGTTTCCCTGCTCTTTGTTCGGCGCGAGTAATGTATATTGATCAAGCGCTGTATGAGTTCAGGCAGCGATCACACATCATACCAGCTCTCCTGTTGTCTAAAGACAATTCCCCAGACTGCAACGCTTCAGGAAATAAGCTTCCTCTAAGCTGGAAATGCCAGAGGCAACATCTGATGTCACTAAATGTCCTTATCAAAGCTCATCTAACAGTCCAAGTTCAGCGCCTGTCCCTTGTCATCACTGACGTCTACTTTAATTAGATCAATATTGTATAGAAGCTGTCCTGCGCTGAAGCTACAAAAGCCACAGGCATGCATTTCCTCACAGTAACTTCCTCATAGTAACTTTCTTTTTCAGATTAGGATTTTCACCAAAAAAAAAAAGAGAAAAAGAAAATAAGTATAATAAGGCTAGTTCTTCACTAAAGAAGGATATTTTGGGGGAAAAAAAATCTCAACTGCATTTAATTTTCACAATCAATCAGTCAAACAATCAATCAATCAGCCAATCAATTAATAATAATTAACTGATAATTCCACTTAATTTAATATATATCTAGCTATTAACCTGTAACTTCTCCCATAGTTCATTTTTTTGAAAAAAAAAAAAAAAGTGGTCGAAACCGGTATAAAATGAAACTGGCATTTCAGCAGTTTGCTAACCTTTTCTTTTCCTTTCTTTTTTTTTTTTTTTTTTTTTAACCTTGACTTATGAAAAAAATGCTGCCACTTTTGGTCGAAGTTGGTCTAAATGTTATTTGCTAAATGTTATCCAATTTCCGCTGCAGGAGGAAAAATAGATAAAATTTCATGGCTAATACTGAGACTGGAATTTTTTCTGCATAAAAACAGACATTATTATTATTATTATTTATTATTATTATTGTTGTTGTTGTTTGATTCATATAATATATATATATTTTTTAAATATTTCTTTATTTATTACAAACCTTTTTCTCTCCTTCCTTTTGTGAGGTATTTAC
This sequence comes from Pangasius sanitwongsei, assembly GCA_037576675.1. NCBI lineage: Eukaryota > Metazoa > Chordata > Actinopteri > Siluriformes > Pangasiidae > Pangasius > Pangasius sanitwongsei. The sequence continues at coordinate 21,561,227 of CM075016.1, read as the reverse complement.
TAGCTCACAATGAGCACATTACATTAACTCTGACCACAAGATTTTTGTGTTTGTTTAATTAACCAAAAAAATGAACTAACTGGCTAATTATAGTAACTCAAATGAATTAATGAATTCGTTCATTCATTGATTCATTCGTTCATTCATTGATTCATTCGTTCATTCATTGATTCACTTTCTTTCCCCTACGTTATCCTTGGTGATCCAGGTGAAAACAGCTTGCAGAGGTATAGCTAGTTACCAGTTTCTGCCACAGGGGGCAGGTAATTTCATGAAAGAGATGAACTAAAATAGATAATCACTATATCACTTTTTTATACGTTACTCTTCTGGAACACCTCAGCAGTGAGAAGAAAAAAAAGCTCCTGGAATTGATGGTGTTCAACTATACAGTGTTTTTCCCCCACAGCAAGCACACAGTGCTGTAGTGTTGTGACGTCTGTAGCAGTATTGTGGTATGAACACACCCTCGCTCAGCCTGCCACTGTTCTATAAGAAGTGACTTCACCACTGACCCCCTCCTCCATCCCACACAAGCGCTCAAAGCCCCAGGCGCCACATCAGTCCTTCCCACACACGTCTCTATAAGCCTCCCCTCCAACACACACACACACACACACATAAAATGACTTTAAAGTACAGTAACCCAGGCACTGATTAGCGCTAATGCCTCTCAGCTGGCTCCTCGAGTGCAGCCTCCAGCCGCGTGCTACTGCGGCGTTTAATTCTTCTAAACATTCCATCAGCATGGAGCCTCCAAGAAACCGGATCAGGAACCACCGACTCTTTGCTTGGAACATTACAGTCACCTAAAACCTTAACAGCAGCTCAACTCTTGCAGTTAGAAGGAAAAACAATGTCAGCTGAAAGCTGGTGTATTTTTGCACAGTTAACTGCACCACTTTGTTGTTTTTTTCCCCCCCATGTTTTTCTTTAAAATATGTTAAAATGTATATTTTCAATTTCTGCAAAGAACATAACATTTCTTTTTTTATATAAAGCAGTTTACGTTTGATAAAGTTCAATAAAGAGTAAAAATTGTCCATCTCTTAGTGCTTAAAATGCTATGAATATTAGTATTTTATACACTCAACTTTCCATCCATCCATCCATCCATTTTCTGTACCTCTTATCCTCCACAGGGAGCCTGGAGCCTATCCCAGGGGCACAAGGTGGGGGACACCCTGGACGGGATGCCAATCACACACACTCTCACACACCCATTCACACACTATGGACCATTTAGAGATGCCAATCTGCCTACAACGCATGTCTTTGTACTGGAGGAGGAAACCGGAGTACTGGGAAGAAACCCCTGAAGCAGAACATGCAAACTCCACACACACACACACACACACAGGGCAGAGGCAGGAATCAAACCCCTAATCTTAGAGGTGCGACGCAAACGTGCTAACCACTACGACACTTGACTTCAAAAAGCCTGAGAGAAGTAAGGAATAAAACACGCCATGTTGTGCCGTTATAGCAAAATAAACAATAACGGAGGTGTGATCAAGAGGAGTTACTGTTACCACAATGAAGTTAATAATTTTCCTATTACATCACATTCCAAAGTGTTTTATTGCTCTTATACTACAGCAATATGATATATTAAAATTATGTTTAAATTTCTTTAAATATAGCTGCAAGCTGCGATCTGCGGGGTCCAAGCACACTTCAGAAATAGCGCCCCAAGTGCCCAGTTCTTGCAAAATTATATATCACAATAAACAGGCCGTAGATGACATGCTTATCAAATTTGTGATGGCAGCGCAATGCTAATCGTGTGAAATGCCTCCTGAAACCTGATTGGCTTACAGTGACCATGTTTCTTATGTAAACCAGTCATCATTAAAAATCTACTTACAGATTACTTACAGATCAGCACAACGATGCAGTACACCAAATGTCATCATAAGACAAGACTTACAGTTCGTTCTGGGACTTTCAACCATAGCTAGTCGTTTCCTCACCAGCCTCTTCTTTTTTTTCACTCTCTTAAGTAAAGTTACAGCTTTACCTCTGACTGTTACAAAGCACTGGCACTGGAGACTCCTTCCATAAATGTTAAATAAACATCTCTTTACAGAAATCTTCGCCATATCGACAATTACACTTATTTTTTTTTAAATCTGTTTATGTGGAGCGTCCTCCGTACAAGTCTCCGTGTAAGTTATTGCCTTAGATATGTACAATACCATTAGAACAAGCACAGCTGTCAGAGCTGCCATTATAGAGAACTATTCAACACTTTCTAAACAATCAGAATCAAGAATTCCACACTGAATTATTTGAAAATGAGTCCTGATTGTGAGAACTGCCATGGATTCCAGTGAAACAGGTTGAAAATGAGTAAACCAAAGCAACACGTAAAGATTAGCATGATCTTGGTCGGTGAAAAGCTTGGGATTGACCTCGCCTAAACGCTTGGCACAGACACAGAGCCTATAATTGAACATCTGTCCATAAATGCCACCCCGTTTGGCTCCGAGGATAACCCATGACCGTTGGGGGAAGTCGTCTGCAATTGTTTCTGCCCAGCCTTCATTAGCTTCATCAAATCATTTCTGCAATTACCGCGACCGTTCCCGTCCTGATGTGTTAGTAGAATAGTTAATCTTGCCCGAGCCCGGCGGTTTCGCCCGGTCACCTGCTGGCCAGTTGGACGGTGGCCTGAGCCGTGCCAAGCAGCAAGGCAAACGATAGACCCGTCTCCATCATGGCAGGGGCGGGAGGCTAATTGAGCAGCTGCAGGGGGACAGACGGGTCAGCCATGACGGAGGGACAGACACTAAAGTGACATTGGGCCTGCTTCAAAATAAAACGTCACTCCACATGTCCTTTCACAACGTCCAACAGGAACAGCATGATGCCACGGTCATTCTGACAAGCACAGCTGATTCAGAGGACACCATTTCTACTCCAGAGGAAAGATTTTATCAATTAGCTGCTTTAAACATAGCATACGAAACATTTGTTCAAACAAAGATGCTTTAATTCGATTAAACCCAAGGCACTATGGCCATAACTGAACATGAATGCTTCACAGGGCATCTGGTTGAGAATAATAGTGTGCATCGGGACTGAAACCTTGCAGGATTCTTCAAAAATGCCGCATACGTGGGAGGTTTTTACTCTTATGCAAATGAGTGGTCAGATATGAAGCTTGCTGGACAAAGAAAGACCACATTGATGAACATATACAGCATTCATTCATTCATTCATTCACTCATTCATCAGGGTCCTGGTTGCTTAAATTACTGTACTAGTATATTTCTCAGAAAAATATTCCGAGCAGGAACTAACAAAAATAATAACCGCATGAGCTGGATTAGTAAAAAAAAAAACAAACAAAAAAAACCCAGCCCCGCCCACATCTCAAGTTGAGACCAATTATGAACTGGAGTGATGTAGCTGAGGTTGAGGAACTGTCAGAGCCAGAACTCACACATCATGTTGGCACTGCTGACATCCAGTGTTTTCCAGTGTTTGTGGGTAAAAAAAAAAAAAAAAAAAAAAAAAAAAACTTTCTGGTTTAGGCCACGCCCGCTTCAGATTTAAAAAGCTGACTACGGATACATATATGACTATCTGGAGCACTAAACAGATAAACATCCAGATACAGTCATTGATTTACATCCCTAGAAGGCACCTGAGGCAAAAGATCAGCTAGCGAATTACCGATTATTTTTTAGGTGCAAAACGTTCATTTAGCTTTAGTAACCGCCTGCTCCTGGTCAGAGTCTTGAGAGAAATGGAGCCTATCCCAGGAGTGCTGGGTGTACCCTGGATGCGATGCCATGCCATGCACACACACCTAGGGGCAATTCAGTGGAGCTAATCCACCTACTGAGGTGTTTTTGTTTTTGAGATGGGAGGACTCAAGAGAACCTTGAGGAAGGAGAAAAGGAGGAGGATGATTATATATTTTTTTTCTCTTTCTGTTGCTCCCATTCAGGGTCACCACAGAGGATCACGCATCCACATATTTTGATTCTGGCACAAATTTTACACCGGATCCCCATTTTCCGGGCTTGGGATTGGCACCCTCCAGTGGCTGGGGTTCTTTCCCTGACCATGAATCAAACCCGGGCCATGGCGATGAGAGTGCCACATGCTAGCTACTAGTCCACCAGGGAACCTGGGATAATAATACTACAGTAATAGTAAGAAGAATAAGAATAATAATGAGAAGTAGTTACTATTTAAATGCAATATACTGTGAATATATTCCAGTTTCATTTTCCATTTTTATGTATGAATACATACATTTTTAGGATGTTTGTCAGCTTTGATACAGAGTACATACAAGGAAAAGAACATTTTTGCCCCACTACACACACACACACACACACACAGAAACACACACGCATGGCCACATCAGAAAGAAAAGAGGGAGCTTTTCCATTAGATGCTAAACAAACGCGGAGGCCCTGGAAATGAATCCTAAATGAGAAATAGAGTTTACAGCAGGGCCATCTGGCACGGCCGGGACCTCCTGAAATGAGGCGTAAATTGAGCGAGCGCTATAATTGAAAGCAATGTTCACGTTGGGGGGTGAAGGCGCGCTCTCTCACTTTCTTTCTCTCTGTTTGGTTTATACACCGCTTTCCAAATGGACCCAGTCTGGACTTAAGAAACGAGAGAAACAATTGATTCATCAATACGTCGTGATGAGAGAGTGTATTTAACCCTCGCCATGGCACGAAGCTCCATCTAGGAAACACACAAATACAAACAGCTCGGATAATTAGAGATGAATTTAGGCTGGGATCCAAATTCCAACCAGGAAGTAAATTAACACCGTATATCTTACTGATCTCAGGATGTGTTCTAGCTTTCTTAAAAAAACAAAAAAACACTCACTTCTCTGAGTAGATTTTTATTTTCAAGACCATGCAGTTTTATTCCAATTTCCTTCTCTCTAGGTGAATGCTATGCTCAGGCCACAACATCATTAACGTTAAAATAAAATAAAGAATAAATTAGTTTTCTGCAACAAAGCGGAAGATGATGATACACAACAACACTGTCATGGATTCCCCCTTCGTGTTGCGGTTCCCATGGCGATAAGTGCCATGTGCTTATGTTTGTGTTGGTTTCTGTTTGGTCCTGTCTCCGTCCCCTGCTTGTTTCCTGATGGTGTCCACATGTTGTTCATCAGTCTTTGATTAGTTTTCCTATTTATACCCCATACTCATTTTACTGACTGTATCGTGCATCACTAAGCCTTGTTTATTGTGTGTTTTCTGTGTCTGCTGGTTTTCACCCTGCTCTTGTTTTTCATTTACGATTATAACGTCTCCTCTTGTCATGTTAGCTATCTGTGTACAGCTATCTGTTAACCGTTTTTGAGATATTTAACGTTTATGGAAGGAGTCTCCAGTGTCAGCGCTTCGTGACAGTAAGAGGTAAAGCTGTAACTAAGTTTTCAGATATGTTCAGAACAAAGGATGCTTTGGTGATTTCTCAGTAACGCTTTGCAGTTTCTCTCTAACACTTTGAGGTTTCTTGGAAATGCTTTGCGGTTTTTTGGTAACACTTTACGTGTACTCTGTAACACTTTGCGATTTCTCAGTAACGCTTTACGGTACTCTGTAACACTTTGCGATTTCTCAGTAACGCTTTACGGTACTCTGTAACACTGCAGTTTCTCGGTAATGCTTTAGAGTTATTCTGACACTTTGCGATTTCTCAGTAATGCTTTGCGTTTTCTTGGTAACATTTTGCAGTTTCTTGGTAACTCTTTGCATCCTCTCGGTAATGCTTTGAAGCTTTTTGGTAATGCTTTGCAGTTACTCTGTGACGCTTTGCAGTGAAGTGAAGTGAAGTGAAGTGAAGTGACTTGTGGCCAAGTATGGTGACCCATACTCAGAATTTGTGCTCTGCATTTAACCCATCCAAGTGCACACACACAGTAGTGAACACACACACACCCGTGAACACACACCCGGAGCAGTGGGCAGCCTTTTTAGCTGCGGCGCCTGGGGAGCAGTTGGGGGATCAGTGCCTTGCTCAAGGGTCTCAGTCGTGCTATTGAGAGTGGAGGAGAGCGCTGGTCATTCACTCCCCTCACCTACAATCCCTGCTGGACCTGAGACTCGAACCCACAACCTTCGGGTTCACCTTCGGGTCACAAGTCAGACTCTCAAACCAGTTTCTCAGTAACACTTTGCAATTTCCCTGTAATACATTACAGTTTCTTAGTAACATTTTGTGGATTCTCAGTAACGCTTTGTGGTTACTCTGTAACACTGGTTTCTCGGTAACACTTTCTGGTTTCTTGGTAGTGCTTTGCAGTTTCTCAGTAATACTCTGTGGTTTCTTGGTAACAGTGTATGGTCTCTTGGTAACACTTTGTGGTTGCTCTATAACATTTTGTGGTTTCTCTATAATGCTTTGTGGTTTCTCGGTAATATTTTACGGTTTCTCGGTAACGCTTTGCAGTTTCTCTGTAACACTTTGCGGTTTCTCAGAAATGCTTTATGGTTTCTTGGTAATGATTTGCAGTGTCTCTATAACACTTCTTGGTTTTTGTCTTTTTCATTTTAAGAGTGAAGAATAGAGGTTGGTGAGGTAACAACTTCTTGTTATAGGAAAACAATTACCTTTGGGGTGGCAACGGTAACTCCACTTTATCCAAGCACTCGGTCGATGATTGTTTTCCTATAACAGCATGACATTAAGTGTTTTATTCCTTTCTTAAACAACATTTTCAAACAGGTCAGTAACAGACTGTGAGCCACCAACTCAAATATAATACACATGCTGGTAACAAATTAAAGGAAAAAAAAACAAGGTAAATTGTGGCAGTAAGTAAGGGGTCTGGTCACCATGAGCTGCCAGAACACTTTCATCGATTCTACAAGTCTCTGGAACTGCACTGGAGCGACAAACTCCGTTCTTTCAAAAGATTTTCCCTCAGTTGGTGTAGTGATGATGATGGAGGAGAGTGCTGTCTCTGCGTCACTCCAAGATCTCCCATATGTGTCCAATGTGGCTGAGCTCTGGTGAGTGTGAAGGTCATAGCATATGATTTACATCATTTTCAACCTCATCAGTGAACCCTCGTGCCCTGTGGAAGGGGGAACAGACCACGCCCATCAGGATACAAAGGTTTCATCACACTCATAACAGCACGTGTTCATGCATCACTCCATTTCGTCCTTTAATTTGTCTCCTGTATGTTGTTCTGTGATATTTAGACAGTGCTCAGGCACACACATACACACACACACACACACACACAGAAGTGGGGGGCAGTGGTATTGGTCCTGAGGGAAAGTATAGGTGAAAGCATAATATTAAAATTCTGAAACAGCTGGGACTCTCTGGGACCTCGTATTCCCATGGGGTCCGAGCTATGACATAATAACACACACGCGCACACACACACACAGACACACACACAGACACACACACACAACCTAAAGGCATCACGCACATCACACTATGATTCACTCAAAAAAATTGGAAAAAATAATTCTCTCTACAGTTTATCTAAATTCTGCAAATACACACAGTACTGTGCAAAAGTCTTGGCACCCCTCTTTTTTTTTTTTTTTTTACTACAAACTTTGTTATAGATTTTTATTTTATCACTCATCGAGTCAGTACAAAAACATTTTAGATTTCCAAATATTAGTTTTCCAGCACAAAATGAAATGTTACAGAAAAATGTCTGTAAAAAAAAAAGCAGCAGATTATGTAAGAGACACATTTCAGATAAAAAAACATAATGAAGAACCGCGGCTGTTTCTTCAAGACGCTCAGTAACACTTACAGCTCATTTCCTTATAAAACTGCACAATGTTTTAAAGCAAACGGTCGTCACACCACATATTGACTTTGTTTCATTCATTACTGTTTGCTGCTCCTTGTAGTATTTTTTTTTAAAATGTAGAAACATTTAATGTCATTATTTCTGAAGGCATCTTTTCTCTACAGCATTTCATTGCACGTGCCTAAGGCTTTTGTAAAGAACTGTATGTAGCATTCATTCCTTCATTACTGGTTTGTTTATTTAGTTTAAGGTTACCAGGATATTTAAGCACACACACCCTGGTTGTCTCTGCCAGGAGGTTAACCCCTTAAATTAATAGTTAGTTAATTAATTGTCCATTTAAAGTGGTTATTTACGTTATTTCATTAGAGAGGCAACTGCACATAGTTATATAATTTTAAAAGGTAACTCGATCCATATTTTATTTATCAATTTAACAATTATTCTGTATTTATTTACCTGTATTCTTCTTTTTCTCATGATTTAACTTTATATACTACAGCTATTATTATTATTATTATTATTATTATTATTATTATTATTAATTAGTAGTAGTAGTAGTAGTAGTATTGTTTATTTAATTTATTCATTCATTAATTTTTTATTCATTTATCATCAGACATAGGGTGACTTTAATTTTAGGATTTCTTCTTTCTTTCTTTCTTTCTTTTCACAATGTTTCAAAAAATAGGACAAGTATATAACAAATATAACAAAATGACAGTATAACTAAAATAGCAATAATTGCATTTTTTTTGTATGTAGTGTATGCAGCATGTAGCCATAAAAACACACAGACAAAATGACCCGGACATATAAAATATATAAAATAACACACTCTATTACTGTAATTATTAGGTTATTTTCTTATTAATGCTGGATGTCTGTGGCACTCTGTGGAATATTGGCTAGTTTTATCACCTGACTGATTATTTTTCCGGCCCTGGTGTGTATGCATGCGTGTAATATGTTCACATGAGTGTGTGTGTACATATTGTATATGTATGTGTGTGTGTGTGTGTGTGTGTGTGTGTAATTGGCAGGCTGCTTAATGACAGTTTACACAGTGAGGATAAATACAGGCATGTGGGAGCAGCGGGTTCTTGCGGAGGGCACGGACCACACTGAGCTCCACCACTAACATGATCAGGAAGAGGAGGAGGAAAAGGAAGAGGAAGAGAAGCAGGAGAAAGAGAAGGAGGAAAAGAAGGAGGAAGAGGAGGAGGAGGGGGTGGAAGAAGGAGGTAGAGGAGGAGGAGGAGGAGGAGAACAAAGATGAGGAAGAGGAGGAGCAGAAGGTGAAGGAAGAAGAGGAGAAGGAAGAGGAGGAGGAGAAGGAATATGAGGAATATGATGAGAAGCAGAAGGAGATGGAAGAGGAAGGAGATGAGGTGCAGGAGGAAGAGGAGAGGGGGAAGATGATGAGAAGCAGAAGGAGATGGAGGAAGAGAGAGATGAGGTGCAGGAGGAAGAGGAGAGGAGGAAGATGATGAGAAGCAGAAGGAGATAGAGGAGGGAGATGAGGTGAAGGAGGAAGAGGAAGAGGAGGAAGATGAGAAGCAGAAGGAGATGGAGGAGGAGGGAGATGAGGTGAAGGAGGAAGAGGAGGAAGAGGTGGAGTGTGTAGGAGAGTGAACTCTGAATCTGTCCATCCCATGTCCCTTTTTCTCTGCTTCTTTCACAGCTTTCATTTACTCATGCTCAGATCTGACCACATGTGAGTAAGAAACACGCCTCCATCCTGATAGTGAAAGCGTGACACGGCTAATGCTCTCTGCTAAACCACAGACTCGCACTAGCATCCGGTAATGTGAGCGTTCCTCAGTGACCCCGGGTTCTGACATCACCGCACTGGACTGACAAACTCCAAATGTTTTAGTGGTGTCTCGAGTGTAGATGAAGCAGAATCAGTTTGTGATTTTTATTCCTTTTTGCATTGTCTTTCTGTTTGTATACATGTATCTGTATATATATAATACACACACAAACACACACACACACACACACATATATATATATAGCTGCACTACTCTCAGACCTGCTGTCATTTAAAAAAAAAAAAACATCTTCTGACCAATCAGAATCAAAAATTCAACAGTGCTCTGGTATAACATAATAATAAACGACGCAGGAAATTCAAGAAGACACTCGCTGTCACTTTCATTATCAATCTGCCATGGAAGAGCATGTCCTCTATACACACTATAAGCTCAGAAACTGGTGTGTGTGTGTGTGTGTGTGCCAGTCCATCTGCTCTGCTAAATTATTAACACACCATTAAAATTTCATCTGCACTAAATGTCTCCCATTTCTTAATTATGAGACTTTGGGTTTCCCCCATATCTCCCCACATCTCCCCACTTCTCCCCACATCTCCCCACGTCTCCACACATCTCCTCACCTCTACCCACATCTCCTCACATCTCCCCATGTCTCCACACATCTCTCCATGTCTCCACACATCTCCCCATATCTCCCCACATCTCCCCATGTCTCCACACATCTCCTCACCTCTACCCACATCTCCTCACCTCTACCCACGTCTCCTCACATCTTCCCATGTCTCCACACATCTCTCCATGTCTCCACACATCTCCCCATATCTCCCCACATCTCCCCATGTCTCCACACAT